>OX122933.1:7615000-8215000 GCA_944738685.1 Synanthedon myopaeformis | reverse complement strand
ACGGTTTAGGTGTACGCGTGCCTTAATGATGAGTAGAGACCTTGGACTATGGTGAGGCGATGGTCTGTAATGTGGTTCGAATTCGGGCTCTATGTAGCGAGATCTCCACTCCGCAGGTCGCTCGATACTCTCAGAATCACTCACATCATTCTGAAAAAATATTTTCCAAAATAATGAGTTTCAATATACTCGTACCCACATAACATTACCATAGATATTCTTCTAATATTATAAGCTAGCTGTCCCGCTCCCGGCTTCGCCCGGGGTGCATTTTTTTCCCGTAAAAACCTTCCCTGATTATCCCTCTATCCACTGGTGAAAACCGCATGAAAATCGATGCAGTAGTTTTTGAGTTTATTGCGAACAGACAGACAGACAGACAGACGCGGCGGAGGACTTTATAATATGTAAGGATTCGAAAGTTTGTGACAATGGCTGTATGGATGTTTGTTACCCTATTACTCAAAAACAGCTCAACGGATTTGGACTAAATTTGTCATACAGATAGTTTATTACCTGAATTAATATATAGGATTCTTTTTGTCCTGGAAAAATGTTAGGTTCCCGAGGAATCGCCAAAAAATATAAAAAAAATTAGCGCACCATCGTCACAACGATAAACATTTCGGGCGTTATAATACTCATAATATATTTCTCTATTATATTTTTCATTATGCAACGCAGACGAAGTCGCGGACACCAGCTAGTTTGTTCAATAAAAAATTAAGTGTTTTCGGGGAGTATAGATGGCGCTAGTGGTAGCGTTAAGCGGTCCATCACCATAACCTAAAAGTTGGCTTTTACATGAAAAAATACTAAACTAACTTAGATGAAACTTTACAAATATATAATTTTTACATTAGAATAACACATCTTTACATAATATAAAACAACATCTGTACGCTTAGGTCATTTAAACAATGCAACGGATTTTAATGCGGTTTTCACTAATGAGGAAGGTTTTTATAATAAGTATAATTTTCAGAAAACAAAATTGCACCCGTGCAAAACCGGGTGCGGGTCTCTAGTATGCTATAATTTATAAAGATGAGAGAAAGGAGAGACAGGCACATACATGCGTCCTTAATCTGATCACACGTCTCCTGTTGAACCCTGGACAACCTCGGCAGAGGCAAACTAAAGCGTACAAACATTTGAACCACTGCGCCAACAGAGTACCTGAAAGCAAGAGTATATGGAACTGAATTCATACTGTAACTAAAAAAAAAATTAAGAAAAATTCCAATCCAATAATCGAAGAAAACTATTAGCTAGTAAGCCGTATCTTAAAAAGATATCTTACCAAGATTACTAAGATACAGCAAGAAGAGGGGCATCCCCAACAAAGCGTATAGTATCGTTGTGATCTTGCCCCAACTAGTACGCGGAGATAAATGACCGTAACCTGAAATTTTTTTATATATATATAATATTTTTCTGGACTAATTTCTATTTTAATTTTGCATGAGAAAAATACAAAAAAAAAAACAAACATTGTATGGTTTTATTAAACCTCGATACAAGCTATGGGCGCCGCCATATTGGATTTTCACTTTACTCCGCGGCCGGCTGTAATGCGACATGCGATAGATGGACGAAAAAATTTGAAGCCATGGAAAAAAAGTTTAAAAATAATTAAAAAAAAAAACCCAAACAAACCTATTGTAGTAATAACTGTGAGTGAGTATAAAAAGGCGGATGAGAAACTCCACTGTCTCGAGGAACGTCCGCCATCCCATCCCTTTCTAACTGCCAATACTATCTTCTTCTGATATCGTTGGATTTCTATGCCGATTCTGAATGACAAAAACAGCATTTACTAACTGGTGTAACAATCAAGTAACATGACAACCTGTTCGCTAAACTATCTACTATATATTATAATCTGTACCAATGTTATAAATGCGAAAGTATGTTTGGATGTTTGTGACTCTTTCACGCAAAAACTACTGAACCGATCATAATGAAATTTTGCATACACGTTGTCTGAAACACCAGAAAGAACATAGAGTACCTTTCATAGTTTAACGCGGACTAAGTCGCGGGCACCAGCTAGTATAAATAAAAATGAATCGCTAAATGTGTTGTTAAGCACAAAACTCTAGAACAAGTGGACCAATTCGCCTATTTTTTTTTTTTTTTTTTTTTTTCAAATATTTGTTGAAGCAAAAAAATTTGAAAAATTTCACGGATATTTGCATCCGTGCGAATTCGGGGGCGGGCCCTAGTATATAAATTAAAATAAATAGCCTAAAATATGTTGCTAAGTCCAAAACTCCATTCATTTTTCTTTTCATATTAATTCAAGTTCTAGGAAGGTTCATGTGAAGAAAAAAATTTAAAAAATAATGCTAATTTTTTTTTTCCCAATTTATGTAAAATAACAAAGTGTATCGGGTCAGCTAGTTTTATTTACATATATTTTCTACAATAATCTAATATACACATTTATATACCTATTTGTAAATATTTATAATATTGTACAAATAGTCATCTTATCATTTAAAATATTATTCTACTAAGGTCCTCTTTCATCAACTACAAGTAAAGTGTTGATTAGTTACTTTTAGAAATAATTTTATGTTTTATCAAATTATTCACTCGGTTTACTGCACATCCTTCGATAGGCGATTTTTTTTATATTATTTTCTTTTTAATGTTTGAGTCTTTTACCGTACAAAAAAAGGTGACTTTAAATTTCGGTTAGCCTACTTGACACTTTACTCAGAGATGGTGAAAGAGGCCGCCCTAAAACAATTTAACTTTCAAATGAAACTTTCACAATTAATTATTTCTAAATCCAAAAGTACTCTAAATATAATTTATTTTACATTGTAAATTTTAATTGTCATAGCTTTACAAAATTTCAATGAATTCCCTCTATAGGTAAGTGAAGTAAGTATAACGATTATTGTTTTCTTAGAATTGAATTAATTAATGTTTCAAACCGCTCACTAACAATAACACTAGATTATTATTTTAAGTATTCCTAAAGTAAGATGTCCTCCAGACGTAAAGGTATTAAAATTTAATTTTAATTAATTTTTAAGACCTCTCACTGAATGTGGAAAATCGTGAAAAGCTTGTACGAGCTTTCAGTAGAATAAGTTCTCACCTAACAGAGATTTGGTCACAGTTAGGTTTACAAATTACACACAGATTTGAGTCGAATAATGTCACCTTATTAGATAGATGATGAGGTTACATTTAATTTGGACATTCCAACCCACTTGTTAAATAATAATAACTAGCTGTTGCACGCGAGTTCGCCCGCGTAACTTTATAATAGCCTATGTCTGATTATATAGAAAAATATTTGTATTTTTGTTTGTAATGAATAAACCCAAAAACTATTGGACCGATTTTAAAAATTCATTTACCTATAAAAAGCTGCTTTATCAACGAGTAACATAAGATATATTTTATAAAATTACGCTTACAAAGTCGCGTGCAACAGCTAGTTTATAAAAAGTAAATAAAAAATTTTCACTATAAACTGGCTGTAGCATTTCAACATTTCATTAAATTATTATTTGCTGTATCTGATTTATGTAGTTGGCGTTTCTAATTAACAAACAGTGCAAACGTTTATTAACCATTAAAAAATATCAGCACAAAGCAAAACCGTGGCGTAGCGAAGGAGTTCTTACTTATCTTTAAGCGCAGTGTCGTTGAAGCTATTAAAGATCAAAGTGACGTTCTGCCAGAGATATTGCGCTGTGTTGTTCCTCTCTAAAGACATTAAATTGACACGTTCCATCTCCCCGGCGCCCTCTATCGCTTGGAACATGAAAGCACCTGAAATAATTTGCATAACGTTCACTACACATGTTACTACTAAAAGGGAGATAGCTTAGCTTTTGATGTGAAACATCATTTGCAATAGGTGGACAAAATGTTGGCGTGGCGACGCCAACATTTGGCCAACACTTTGGCGGAATTTGTAACTGTACGACACTATAGCTATAGCGTATATAATATGATAATAATAATAAATAAATATCCTCACACATTCCACACAGCACCATCTAGTTCCACATTAAGCAACTAAATGCTTGTATTATGGATACCAGACAGTTGATATAATACATAGATTACTTTTTTTTGTAAATACATACATATTATAAATACAAAACAGGTACAAAGGTAAAATGTTAACACATAAACATTTGCCCCTAGCGGGATCCGAACCCGCGACCGTTTGGTTAACAGCTAGGGTTACTAGCCACTAAACCAAACGTAACACTATAAGAACAGTGTTTAACTATTGATTTTAGCTAGATATTGTTAGTTAAATTAATGCATATTTTCTATACAAAATGTTTTCGCGACAACTCATTTTTTTAAATCTAGTTTTAAATGGGCAAAGTAATTTGGCAAACATACAATTTTTTTCATCAACTTATTTTATTGAGCAAAGTTATTAAAGTTTATTCTCTAATGCTCGCGATATAAAAAGTCATATATATATCGCTAAAGTCCATATAGAAAGCGATGAATTTATATCGCTTCAAGATAATAATACACATCCTTGAACGATTTTAAATGCAGTTTCTTAAATAGTCCAGTAACTTTATACATCACAGTATGCGTCAAATCCGGTAGTTCTGATTTTTTGCAGACTTGTTTATGATGTTGGCCTAATGAATAATCCAAGTTTGTGACCTCGAGCGCCGAACGCAACTTTGTCAAAAATCGAAAAAACCGCGAAAAAATCGTTATTTTTTCAAATTTTGGCGATTATAACCCTAAAGGACTAGTTTTTGAAAAAACTTTCTCAGGACGTTTTTAAAGTAGACTAAATTTTCTACAATATGATACTAGAACTGTCTCTGTAGACCCAACAGTTTCCGAGATTAAGCCTTTCAAAGTTTATCATTTTTTTCGAACCTCGCAATTTTTGCAATATTTTAGACGTCACTCAAATAACTCTAGCGGGATGAAGTTCCAATTACCTCCGACTGAGTGTGCTAGTCTTTGGCTTAGGAAAGATGCAAATGATGTCCATAGTCGAAAAAAATCCGGACATTGAAAAGCAAGCTGCGATTTTTCTCGTCACCAACTCTACACCAATCTCTCTCTCTCTCGCACGAAGCGTTACAGTTCCACCTTCCTTGTCCGAACCGCTAGGGAGTGAGCACTTACTAGGTAAGCGTCGTCCACCTTCGGCCACGTCAAGTGAGATCGCGGCCAAGCGCTACAATGATTCAATTAAAAAAAAAAAAAAAACACCTGACGAGATAGCAGCAGCAGAAGAGCGAGTCATAATTGCTCTATACGGAGGCAACCCCAACACCCATAACCTTGACGAGCTGCGGTACCAACTATTCGCCAGGGCTGCGACGAAAACCACCTTCAATCTAGCCAGGTTACCTCCTACACGAGACTGCTCGATTTCATTCCTTGCGGATATACCATCAGGTAAAAATTCGTCCTTGCATAAGTTACATATCATTCATCATTTTCTATTCTCATGTACAATCTTCTTAGAGGTACAGGCGTGGTTGGAAGTCACACTGAACCCTCTCTCCTGGGGGTGGCTATCCACGCCACAAGGCCTCAACCCCAAAATGATGACCAGAAGAGCGAGTCATAGTCATAAGAGCGAGGCTCTATACGGAGGGAACCCCCATTTCGACATCGGACAGATCATCGCCTTCTGGGATATTTACTACTGCAACATCAGGTATATTGTCACAAGAGGCCCCGCTGCAGTGCCTGCAGACCGATGAGCATTTTAATCCGGTCTTCATGCAGCTGCACGCGTTCCCACAACCCTTCGTACAGCCGCAAGAAATCATCCGTAAGAGGTGTTGTGGGGCTGCATCTCTGGTCATCATTTTGGGGTTGAGGCCTTGTGGCGTGGATATCCACCCCCAGGAGAGAGGGTTCAGTGTGACTCCCATCCACGCCTGTACCTGTAAGAAATTTGTACATGAGAATAGAAAATGATGAATGATATGTAACTGATGCAAGGACGAATTTTTACCTGATGGTATGTCCGCTAGGAGTGAAATCGAACAGTCTCGTGTAGGAGGTAACCTGGCTAGATCGAAGCTGGTTTTCGTCGCAGCCCTGGCGAATAGTTACTCGCAATTATGACTCGCTCTCCTGCTGCTGCTATCTCGTCAGGTGTATTTTTTATTTATTTATTATTTATTTTTAATTGAATCAAGGTAGCGCTTGGCCGCGATCTCACTTGATGTGGCCAAAGGTGGACGGCGCTTACCTAGTAAGTGCTCACTCCCTAGCGGTTTGGACAAGGAAGGTGGAACTGTAACACTTCGTGCGAGAGAGAGAGAGAGATTGGTGTAGAGTTGGTGACGAGAAAAATCGCAGCTTGCTTTTCAATGTCCGGATTTTTTTCGACTATGGACATCATTTGCATCTTTCCTAAGCCAAAGACTAGCACACTCAGTCGGAGGTAATTGGAACTTCATCCCGCTAGAGTTATTTGAGTGACGTCTAAAATATTGCAAAAATTGCGAAGTTCGAAAAAAATGATAAACTTTGAAAGGCTTAATCTCGGAAACTGTTGGGTCTACAGAGATAGTTCTAGTATCATATTGTAGCAAATTTAGTCTACTTTAAAAACGTCCTAAGAAAGTTTTACCAAAAACTAGTCCTTTAGGGTTATAATCGCCAAAATTTGAAAAAATAACGATTTTTTCGCGGTTTTTTCGATTTTTGACAAAGTTGCGTTCGGCGCTCGAGGTCACAAACTTGGATTATTCATTAGGCCAACATCATAAACAAGTCTGCAAAAAATCAGAACTACCGGATTTGACGCATACTACCCCATACATTCAGACGACAAAGTTACTGGACTAAAAAAGCAATAATATTATCTATATTATGTAAATAAAATAAAAGGTGGTCAATTTTCCCCAACCTCCTCCAACTGCGCCTACTATTTTCTCGCATATTCGGATATCTACACAAAACGTAAGCAACGTAGTCGTCTTGAAACCGAAACATAAAGAAGAGCTTTTTAAACCTTTCATGTCATGGGAAAATGCATTCGTCCTGGGAAAAAAGGAAACATTTAAAAAAATAAATCATACAAAGAAAATGCAAACTAAGATTTCGTTGCTGACTGTGCATAGTTAATTTAATTTTTTTTATTTTATAAAAGGCTGTAAAAGGCTTAATGCTGAATTAAAGTTTACAATTCATTAATCCTAAAGGATTTCACGTAATCATTTAATTTTGTAAGTGCTCAGCAAAACTTTGCGTTTAATTAAAATTTAACTTCTAACTCTAATATTAATTAGGCATGAAAGGAGAGGTCCTTTGCCGCTATTATGAATGAGAATAGTTAAATTAGGATCGAGTCATTAGATCCAATGTAAGTAGACAGGGCACACAAGCGAATTACGCTCGAACGAACCAATTCAATTTAAACCGTCTTAAGGGAGGTTCTTTGTCATTCTTCCATGTTGAAACACAATATAACCGAAGCCTCGAACCGAACCTATCGTTAATCATGTCATCGACGTCAGATCGACGTGTGACATTGACCTGCAAATTGTATTTTATATTGAGGATAACATTATTCATCGTCAATTTCCGTTCAAACAATTTAATACAACGGTCACAAATTTTCTAAGAGGAGGATATAATTAGTTAGAAAAGTGTTTGCTTTTCAAATGCTAATCTCGTACAGTGTTGTGAGTAGAAATATTGATGATTATTCCAATAGTGTGAGAAGAAATCTGAATTTTGGAAAATAATGGCATGTAGATAGATATTATGTGAGGGGTTGATACGTTTTAATTATTATCAAAACATTCTTTAATGAAATAAAATAAATAAATAAATATTACTTAACAAATTATCACTTTGCATGCTCAATATGAATTTTTATTGAAGGCATGTGAACGCAGCACCCATGGTATTGACAATTTTTTTTTGTAATTTTTGTATGTAACAAAACATGATCTATTAATATATATTTATGTGTCCAAATAATACAATTGTTCTGGATGCAAAATCAATCGTGAATTTAGGTAAAGTCTTCGTATCTCTTTGATTTGAAAAGACAAATATTTTCTTATCATTTTTTCCTATAAAAATAATAAGTATGACAATCACAGTTTAACTACAGCCAAAGTCAATTCTTTATTTTAGAACATCACTAAGATATAAAATTGAAGATAAAGAATTTCGTTAAAATATTAATGAAACCGCCTACGTCAGGGATAATATCTTCGCGCGATGAAATTGACTTTGGTTGTTTGTTAATTTGCATAATGAATGTTGTTTATAATTAACATTATATCAGTAATTAACTTGGTCAATGATAAATTGTTTCCACTTTTTGTCTTGTTTCGTAATTAAATGAACGTAAATCAGCTGAGATAAAGAAGAGTAATGTTATGGTCGTGTCTCAAGGCCTCTGCTGGCTACGAATGCAAACAGAGGACAATTTTCTTCAATTAATTATCTCCTTTATATATATCCCTGTGAGTGTCATATTAAATGAGTCGTATTCCCTCTAATCTCTGTAACGACTGCCAAGTTACGTAATGTATTATATTATTATATTGCTTCAGAATTCAGACACGCCAGATGATGTATTAAATCATAATAAAAAGCCGTGCAACATGTCTCTAAGGACAAGATGGATGCGCTATTTAAAAAAAAATTATACTCAAATATCAAAATGGACTATTTTTACATGAAATTTGATTCCATTCTAATTCCTAACAAATCTAGCGATTTCTGAAACCTGAAAAGTATATCAAGGTACAATTTTAAAAGCTGTCGAAGCTATTTACACCATGAAATAGCTGTAGTGTTTTGAGTGAGGGATGCCAAAGCCTATATCTCTATCCCCCTCCTAATTCCTTTAGATTTATCCTGCTAAAGTTTAGTATTGGTTAGGTGCTTGTTTTAGTAGGCGACGGTAGCCATCTACCATCAAGAAAACATCCAGCCAGCCTGTTTACCATCACAAATCTGTGATTTTGCAACGACGCTGCTATCTCTGCTAAGGTCTAGAAAAATTTTGAATTCTATAAGTTTCCATGGAAAGTCAATAAAGGACTGACTGCACTAGAGAGGGATGTTAATATTAAAAAAAAAAGTATAGTGGTTACCGGCAATGGTGTATCCGACGACGAGGACGATGACTCCCACGTTGGTAAAGAGAAATGCGAGGATGTTCCTGACGCAGCTCCTGACGCGGGACGAGAGGCGTCGCTTCCTTCGGGACATCACAGCGTCATCCTGACGGACGCCGCGCCCGCCTCGTTCTTCCCCGATCTATTTCACTCATTGGTCCCAACATTTAAACCATACTCTTCACAGGTGTTGTCTGCAAATTACAACACCAGTTAAACTTAAATCGGATACCCTAACTTTAACTCTATTTTACATAGTTTAACTAGTTTTGTTCAACCGTAGAACTGAACGGATTTTTTTTCTAGACTTTTCATTGTAAATAAGTACTTGCGAAAATTATCAGTGTCGAAAATTAAACTCGTGGAATAAACATAGGGCCTATATCATCTAACTTCAATATTATCTAATAATTATATTGTCAGAGTATTGAGATAGTATCAGAGTATAGAAATATTATAATCTAAATATGTCATAGGAATTAGCTGCAAAATTGACCTTTTGTAAACAGTGTTTTTGTTAGTAAGTTCAAAGAAACATTTTGATTAAATATTTATTTGTACATTATATTTAATAATAATATTATTGAATTATCTAATATTTGCCCAACAACGTCAGGAAGTATAGATCATATTATATGTATGTAATTCATAATAATACCTTAGAATCAAAAAATATTCATTAGATATCTAAATTAACAATCTAAAAATATTAAGATATTATGGATCGTATAGTCCAGTATATCTACCCACATAATTTGTGCATGTAATGATTTTTTATTAGTATAGTTACCTTTAAAATTAATAGTACATAAGATGATGCCTTTCTTTGTATAACAATTTTGTATTATGGTGTATTTACTAACATAGTTTCAAGTTAATTGTTACTAACCAATATGGATCTGTGTAATCCGAAATAAAATTATTATTATTATAATTATTTATTTATTTATTTAATACATGCATAAAAATAAACCTATAAAATCCGATCTATCTTATTCTCTCTTTATAATATTACTCCAGTAACCATAAATAATAATAATAATAATAATAATAAATATTTATTTTACACATAAAGTATCTACACTAGTTTAAAATATAAATAATGGTTCTGTGAACCGCCCACCAATGTCATTTATGTACGAAGTATTTGACGTTATATTCATGGATGATATTAATGACGGGATCTTGACAATGACAAATAGTTGTACAGTCACCTAAACCTAATTAAGGAACTGTTCAACTGTTCAGTTTTATCTTGTAACAAACTATCTGAATCATTAAGTTTACAAAACAGACTTGACGGACATGTTTTGGAAAACTAAGAAAAATTATAGACTTGACTAACTAGTGTCTGGATCTGTTACTTTTGATTTTAATTTTTTATTTTATTTTTATTTTATTTATTAGGAAGCCAACACAGTATACAACAATCCATACACTTAATCACATTTAAACAGTCTTTTATAATATTGTATACTCCACTTATAGGCTAACTCAGCATGCATTAAAAACCAACACTAAATACATTTTCCGTTTTTTTTTTTTTTTTTTACAATATAAAACTAATAAAGAAAAATCAAAAAGCCAAACTATACAAAGCAAAACAAAAGAATAATAGCGTAATAGTATACATATATATAATAGTACCATATAATTAACAAAATACAAACTATAAAACGACCTTCAAGCAGTACCCGATAACAGAAACTTTCTGACTTCTCTTTTAAAGGATGCTACGGAGCATCGGAAAATATCTATACCAGTACCCCTTATCAATCTGTTATAGGCGACAACTATTCTGCGCAATGGAGCGGCTCCGCCTAGGTTGGTTTTAATGATTCTAGGTCTAAACGTTAGCCTGTTCTTAATATGAGACCTAGCATTACACTTCGGTACCGCCAAATGCACTCTGCTCAGCAGATTTGGACAATCGATCCCTCCATCCATAATATTCTTCAAGAAAGAGAGATCGATTAGATCTCTGCGATCGGACAGTGATAACACATTATATAATTTAAGGAGATCAGTGTAGCTATCAACTTTTTTTAATACTTTATCCCTGTATCCTAGGTGTCTTAGAAATTTCTTCTGCACTCTCTCTATCCTATTAGTATGTATTTGATAATATGGACTCCATGCAATAGAACAGTATTCAAGTCTGCTTCGTATTATCGAGTTAAATAGTACTACTCTTGTGGATGACTTTTTAAATTTCTTTGTATTCCTAATAATGAAACTCAACAATTTTAATGAATGCTTAGTTAAATTATCAATATGTGGTATAAAACTCAATTTATGATCCATAATTACGCCAAGATCCATTATTTGGTTTACATTCTCCAACTCATTGTTGTTAATACTATACTTAAATTTAACATTTTTTATTTTTCTACTGAAAGTGATGCTATAGCATTTTGAGTGGTTCAATTTTAAATTATTGCGATCACACCATACAGCAAGCCTATCCAAATCGCTTTGCATATTAATGGAATCATTAGTATCACCAATCCTGTTATACATTTTAAGGTCGTCTGCATATAGTTGGAACTGACAATGCTGGAAACACTCGGCTACATCATTAATAAATATTACAAATAACGCAGGACCAAGATTAGAGCCTTGTGGTACTCCTGACGTCGCTATAAATGTGTGCGACCTATATCCTCCAATAACTACATTCATTTCACGGTTTGTTAAATACGATTTGAACCAATTAACGAGATTCCTACAGATACCGTATCTCCCGAGTTTCTCCAACAAAATATAATGATCTACGACATCAAATGCCTTTGCTAAATCTGTGTAAACACAATCTACCTGAGCATTATCATCCATAGCTAGCGCTAAGTCATCCACAAATAATGCCAAATTTGACATAGTTGATCTTTTTTTAATGAATCCGTGCTGATTTTCTATTATAGCCGGTTTCATGTACCATGTCAGGACTGGACAAATTAATGATTCAAAAACCTTAGAAAATACAGATAAAATAGATATTGGCCTGTACTTTGATATGTCTTTTCTATCTCCACTCTTGAATACAGGGACTACTCTAGCCTTTTTCCAAATACTAGGAAATTCGCCTTCACACAACGATTTGTTTAATATCAATTTTGCCTTTTTTTTTAAAAAAAAATGCTATTACAAATTGATATTTTTACTAATGACACTGGCAAAATCATAACGCGACAATCAACATTAACTTGACACTGGCAGACAATGGCCATTTTAAAATGAGCCGCATTGCCATTTAAACCTAAGAAGAAGAAGTTTACAAAAAGATTGTAAATATTATCTTCTGTAATATGTAGTTGCTTCCTACCGTCTGTTCAGCCACCATTGTAGGCAGATCTATGATGTGCAACCGGATTTTTTGCGGTTTTCACTACTCGAAAGAGCGTCACACGAGGAATGACCTTCAAATCAAAAGTGGTGTCTCGGAAACCTACGGAAACGGAAGTCAATAATATTTTTCATAAAGTCTAAAATGTAAAACGTCTTGGCTTGATTGTCAAAATGTGTAGATACGTGGGAAGGTCAAAAAGTTTTCGGCCTTTTGGACCCTCCCATCCAAGACTATAACGTATTTCCGTATCCTGTGCTTATCCTTATACAACTATGGTCGGCAGCGGACTTTGTACACCTGTAGCGTTGTTTGCGTTAAAGGCAAACCTGTCTGTTAATTTGCATAAAAAAACTCTCATAATACATAAACTCACCATAAATTTCGTTTCAAAAATGGAACAAGTCCTATATTTTTTACCACAAAGACAATGCTTAAATTTAATTAATTCAGTGACAACATAATTGTGGTCGAGTGTACGTATTTAATATATTTGAAGCCGTGGAGACATTTGAAGCGTGAATTGACGTAATTGGTTTAGTTATAGTCAATCCCACGTTGTTTTATGAGAATACATGATTTATTACACAAGTGACCCGCATCAAACTGTTTAGGCTCCGAGGTAACTAATATAATTGAGTAACGTACACATAACTGTAATTAGTTGTACAAAGTGGTGTTGCGATTACGGTGTTTATGATTACTAAACTAATTACAGAATCAAACACATATTATAATATTACAAAACGTCTTATTTGTAATATTATAATATTACAAACACAATGGTGTTCCGCCAACTACGTGTAAACTATATCGTACACTGGTTTACTCGAATTAAGGCCACGAATTGAAAAGCGCAGTGAGTTTCGTCCTGCGACCCAGTAGACAGACGAACTGGAAGGCTTCGCGGGAAGCCAGGAAAGACCACGGGAAAGCTTTTAGAGAGACCTACATCCAGCAGTCCGAACGCACGTGCCCACACTCGAATGTATTCCGTACGGAAAAAACCGAATGTGTGCAGCAGTCAATGTATTTTCTATCGTATGGATGCAATTCGGATCTCCGAACGCGAAAAACAAATTCGGAAATCGAATACGGAAAACGTGTGTATGCGGCCAGGCTAATGTCACTAAAAGTTCTTTAAAATAAAATAAATCACTCAAATCTGTTTTATTTTATTTCAAAGTTCGAGAGCTCTTAATGAAAAACCCTTTTTATATTATAATAATAATTATATTAACATAACTTTTTTATTAGAAAAAATGTAATAACCTAAATAAATTTCTGTCACTTCGAAACACAATTTGGTGACACAAATAAAAGTGACACGATATTTTTTTTTTAGAATTTCACACGAAAATATTTAATGAAAAAAGTTAACGCAAAGTTAATTAGATATATGTCGACGTGAATGACATCCAGTTTAATTTGTACGTCCGTCCGTCGCATCCTGCTCTAATATATCAGCTTGATTTGTGATAACATTTGCTTAAATATTACTAAAGCCGGATGTCGCGTCGCTTTTGTTAATTTATGAACATTCATACATAATATATATAATATACTAGCATGTTCACATAAATTATAGAGTTTTTATGATACTACAGGCTGACGTTAACTCAATAACTCAAAGCCTAACAGAAAAAGCAGAAAGTTTCCTGCCAAATCTGAAATAGTTAGGAAAAGTTGCAAATAGGGAAAACAGTTTCCATATAATCTTTCCTGTGGAGCTTGCTCCTTGTCCAGTTTATAGATGAATGTAATCCCTAGACTGAACCTTTTTTTTATAAACAACTAGCGAGTGCAACCGACTTCGCCCTGCACATCGTATCCCTCTTTTATCCCACTTTTATAAGTGAAAACCGAATAGTTAGTGAAACCGAATAGTTAGTTACTGTTAGTCAACATCGCGGAGTTTTCTTTAAGGTTTTAGAAGAACTACAATTCTCTAGTAATTACATCATTTTTAAGTATTACTTTAGATTTAGCCTACGCAAGCCATGTAAATATATTTTTCGACGACTCGGTTGCAAAATATTGATATTTTTTTTTGTATTTGTATAAAAACTTAATTTTATTGTAATTTATTACAAAACTTAATTAGATTGAAAAAAAAATTAATTAGCTAGGTTTTATTGTAATTTATTACAAAACTTAATTGGGTTTAAAAATTATCTAACTGATGGTGAAAGCTGCATCAAAATCGGTAGCCATATAGACATATGCTCATTCCATATAGACATCGGGTCGCAACTAGCTCTCGAAAATATAGTTGTGAAAATATAGTTGTGTAGTCTCCTTTTTGTTGCGGCCAGTTTATTTGTTTGTTTTGTATGTTATATGTGAAGAGCCATCGGGGACTTCATCAGAACTCATTTTTGTACGTATGTATCTGTGTACGTGGGCGTGGACAGGTGAAATCACTAGTTCGCGTGGTGTGCGGGCGCCGTCCTGATCGTAAGTGCTGTCAAGATGGCCGCCATGGCTACCATCGACAATGACGCTTCGCCAGGCCGACTTTGACAGTTAAAAGTCAACCTGACGTGTGGTAGTGACAGATGCGCCGTCATATGTTATTTGTTAACTGGTTTATTTATTTGGTTTTTCTCTTTCTTTTTTTTTGTGATTCTTACCTTTTTGTACGTTTTCTACCAGCTCCAATATTCTGTAGTGATTTGTAATTTATTAAATGTTTTAGTAATTTAGTGGAAACTTTGTTGATTTATGTTTTTCTTGTATGTATATTTATAATGTGTAGCGAGATATTGTATGTTTCGCTAATATAAATAAAATAAAAAAAATATATATGTGAAAAGCGACTTAAATTGATATATACTGTGTAAATATGAGAAATACTTAGCACACTTTCTTATAAACAAAACATATGGAAATTGAAATTGTATGTATAGATATATTATATATATTCTATTATAGGCCTAGAATACGGCCGCTTTGGGTGTTACCTTGATTTTCCAAAAGCTTTTCATATAATGTCTCGTGATTTATTATGAGCGAAGCTTTCCCGTCACACTGACATGAAGATATTGTTTGTTTTTGACATTTCATTTGAAAAACAAAACAAATTGTGTCCCAGTCAGCCAATATTCTCTCAATTATACTATACTAGTGACTCGGTCCGGTTACGCATGGATTTTTTGGAATGTAAGATAAAATTGTATAATTAATGTCCTTATTTTGAGTTTAGTTTAGTTTAGTTTAGTTCGTTCTCATATCTAAGTATGAGAATATGTTTAGTAAAAACATAAAGTACTATTTTATCTATTGTAAAAATATAAATGTTAACTTATTATTGGCTACATTTTTTTTTAATTCTTATTAACTAGTTAAGTATACTATATGAATAAAAAAAAATTAACTACATGTTAATTAACTAAAATAAAAAATATAAGAAACTAGCTGATGCACGCGACTTCGTCCGCGTTGATATAGAAAATTGTGTATAGAAAATTTGTATAGAAAATTTCATTATGAAATTCATTATGAAAAAATTTCATTTCATTAAAAACATACAAACATCCAAACATACTTTCGCATTTATAATATTAGTACGAATTTTTGCATCAACCTATATTTTTTTATTTCAATGATCAGTAGACAGGCTAAATTACAACTCACAATAAGTGACTACATTTTTAGGCAATTGTGACTATATTCACAAAAATTTAACAATACACCATTCTTATATATTTCTCTAAGGCTCGAGTTCACCAACAGGCGGATATTTTTAAACAGCTGTTTAAAATTTAAACAGCCGTTTAATAATATTTTGTTGTTCACAATCGCTAAAATGCGGGTTAAATGCCCTAAACATCTGTTTAACTTAATGATTAATCTGATGTTTAGGGCGTTTAACCCGCAGTTTAGCGATGGTGATCAACAAAATATTATTAAACGGCTGTTTAAATTTTAAACAGCTGTTTAAAAATAACCGTCTGTTGGTGAACTCGAGCCTTATAATATTAAAGTACGGATATTAGTATGGATAGGCTTTCATCTTACAAGTCCGAAGGCTATCGAGCCAGGTTGATAGTTAAAAATATGTTTTGGCCAATTCCCTTCCCCTGAGACTAGATCCAGGGTCACTGAATAACTGAGACCTTAAATGATGAATAAAACATGTAGAGGGCGAACAGAAATTGAGTTTTAATCGAGTGTTGCCAGTTAGCAACACGTGTTGTGGGTCAGATACTGGCAAAGAAGTTGCCTTCACATTATTCAGGCTCTATAACTGTTGTTAATTTGATTTAAGTAGTAGTGTAGTGTTTAGTTATCACTAAAAGATGTATTTAGATGATTTACTAAAATATTATATGGAAAAAGTTAATTTTATTGTCAAAACTTGTCTAAAACTTACATTGTCTTTAAATTTTCCATTTTCTATCCCTTGTGTATATAGTTTTCTATTTAGAGCCTCTTTCAACAACTACAAGTAAAGTGTTGATTAGTTATTTTTAGTAATAATTTTATGTTTTATTAAATTATGCACTCTATTTCCTTCGATAGGCTAATTTTTTTATTATTTTCTTTTTAATGTTTGTAACTTTTACCGTACAAACAAAGGTATATCATCTCCTTCATTTTCGGTTACCGGTGACTTTAAATGGCGGTTAGCCTACTTGACACATGGGGAAAAAGGGCCCTTAGAGTATATATTGGAGTTTTACTTTGCTAATAAATGATGAGCATTTCTAATTCACACATTAAAACTGATTCATTACGTCAAACTGAGCTAAAGCTGTTGTTTAATAATTAAATGATGTATAATAATATGTCATAAATAAACCTCTATAAATAAATCGTTCGCTAAATAGATAAATGTGTTGCTAAACGCAAAACTCTAGAAATATATAATATGTAGAATAATTTCTTCTTTCAAAATTTCAAACATCAAATTGTACTAGGTATACTTATATTTATTTATATTTATATTTGATATAGTACACAAACAGATTGCAATTAAATACATACGCGTGCGTGCGTGCGTGCGTGCGTGCGTGCGTGCGTGCGTGCGTGCGTACATTTATAATGAATAAAATCAAAAACTACTGGACCGATTTTTCAAAATCCTTTCAATGTTGAAAGCTACATTATCAGCGAGCAACATAGGGCTATATTTTATAAAAATACGCGCGCGAAGTCGCGTCCAACAGCTAGTATGTTATATACAAACATTTATTGAACATTAAAATCAATTCTACAATATATTACATTATTTAACGTATATATTAAATAAGTTAATTATTTAATATATACATTAAATTTGTGAATATTCGTTTTTTGTTAACATTAAATAATTAATTTATTTAATTTAATAAATAATATTAAATTATTTAACCACAATAGTAACCGTTCTTGCAAAACATAAAATAATGTTATCAATTAAACTTAGTTAATTAAATAGCTAAATAAGTTAAATGAGGAAATCTATGTACCTATGTCGACAAAGTAAACAGGGATGAAATGAATATGTGCCTATTTGCTCTAGTTCAGACTGACAAACTTAATATTTTGAGTAGTATATTTGCCAACTCTGTTTACTCTATGAATTTATTTAGCGAAGTATGTTTACTTCGTAAGCTGTTCGAGTCCTGCGTAGCGTCAACAAAATAATATAACTACCTATTGCGTATGTTTTTCTGTTGGTTTTTTAAATATTTTACTTATATTATATTTATTTATTTAATAGCCAACGTTACATCGTGTAACATTTTAGATATACATAAAAAAGAGTTAAATTTCTCAATTATTTTAAGAAGTTATATCTCTTAAAATAGTTGTAATTAAGTTAATAATAATAATAATAATAATAATATATATTGTAAAAAAAATTAACATTAATTGTTTGAGAATAATATGATTTCTTGTCAAGGCGCCATCTAGTCAACAATCGTATGTTACGATCCATTTCGGATAGATGGCGCTACTACTAAAAAGAACACGCTTGATGTCCGAAAGAAACCAACGTTTGTAAATGTAAATTTATTTTTCTCTCCTAATATATGGATTTTTTGAATACATAAAAACTACACTGGTGTTTCATTTGTCGTTGTACATTAATAATAATAATGAATATCTTCACACATTCCACACAGCACCATCTAGTTCCACATTAAGCAACTAAAGCTTGTATTATGGATACTAGACAGTTAATTGATATACTATATAGATAACTTTTTTTTGTAAATACATACATATTATAAATACAAAACATCCATGACTCAGGTACAAAGGTAAAATGTTAACACATAAACATTTGCCCCTAGCGAGATTCGAATCCGCGACCGTTTGGTTAACAGCTAGGGTTACTAGCCACTAGACCAAACGAGTAAGTTAGTTAATTAAGTTAAGTTAGTTAATTAAGAGGTATATCTCTCAACTATTTTATAATATAATAAACATTTTAAATTATATGTTAATATTTATATTATATTAATCTATACATCAATACTAATATTATAAATGCGAAAGTATGTTTGGATGTGTGAATGTTTCAAGTAACTCTTTCACGCTTAATGTTTTTAAAGCTGTTTTAAAGCGCTTAGTCCGAAATAGGGGAATAGGGGAATAGGGAAATAGGGAAATAGGGGAATAAGTTAAATATATAAAATAAATATATTGTCTCCTACCCAGGGCTCGGTGTTTTATTTAAATAAGTAAACCCGAGTAATCCACTCATATAAAAATATAAAGTCCTCTCCAACTGGTCTTTATAAATTTTGTAACACCTTTATACATTATGGTTTCGCAATAAATATTTGAATTGTATTGAATTAATCTGTTTATTATATGTTTCCGAGAAACCGTTAACACCACAGACAGAGTCCAGATAAACTGTGCTAACGGTTGTAATAACAAAACGTACGATCCAATAAGACATTTGTAAGATACACACTCCAACATCCCAACTATATAATAACACAATCATTTGTCCGACTATTTACGCCTATTTCCTAGTATATGTAACGAACTTGGGTAAATGTTTGCTAATCTCTTTATATAAGGTAGGTGTGCTGACAATAAACAGCAAATGTGCTAATAAAAAAACTGGCTAAGATGTTGTACGATCGTCTAAATAATAGTGTGTCTTTACACTAATATAAAAATACAGAAGGAGCTTTTTTTTGTTTGAACTTGCTAACTTTTTTTTTCAAGGAAAAATTCCATTTTCAATTTGATAACCAAATTACAGATGAAAGTTATAGGCATTACTCTACCACCCTTAGGACATGTACAAAAATAAAAAAAGTTACAAATGACTGTCGAAACCTAAAAGAATTGACGATTCCAAAAGTATGTAGGTATAACTATGTCAATTTAAATTAAACGGTGAAACCGCGAGTCACAGCTAGTGTAATAAAACAGATATTTCATTTAAACATATTTTACGAGTATCTCTAGGCACAAGATTCTAAAGTATATTCTCTATTTTACCAAAGACTGGATTCTTACTGTAAATTACAGGATCACACTTGGATTCAAAAAAAAATTTTGAATCTTGGACCCTCAATCCAAGACTTCCCAATACGACATAAAGAAATCAAAATAACTTAGCCTTGGACGTTCTAACCAATGGAAACTATACATTTGGTTTTATATGGGCACATCTTGTGACCGATCAGTTTATATATATATTTTTTTATTTAATAAGGTACACAAAACAGGACACTGACATTAAATATCGAAGTAATTACATTATTTAAATTATTTACATCACACAAATCATAATTTCATAAATTATAATATAAAAATTACAAAATTTACAAAAACATGCACAAGAAATTATAAGAATATTTAATAATAAACCAAAATTATCTACTTTAAAATATCACAAATCAAAAAATTCATTCAGTGTGCAATGGAACAGGTCAATCAATTGTGCCATTTTATTATAATTATAACATAACAACGTGTGTGCTGTTATTTCGTGGTGATCTACAATTGGATAGTTATTGACGATGATTTATGACTGAACCAAAAGTGACTTTTATACTAAAGAAAAGCAATATCTCCAGGGCTTCAATTATCAAACGAAAAACCAGAAAAAAAACGTTCACAGGTGTAGTTATGTTCCAAACATAAATTCGGCAAAAACATTTGCCAATAAACGGTAACGATGTTGACGTAGCCCAATTACTAGTACGTTTTTGAACTGAAATTCTAGATTCTAACGTGTTTTATATTTAGACACAGCATTTTGATTTCATTCGTTTTATGAAGGGAATAAGAATAAGTAAAAAATCTTGGCTAAGTATGAACAAACAGAAAACTTATTAACGTCTTGTAACGTGATAGAACATCTTATGAAATCCGCTCACTAAAAACTTCAATGATATTAATTTATATCAGCCTCATCATACCTAAAATAATTATCTGTTGAATGTGATCAGGTGAACTGTTAGTATGAATAATTATAATAATGTTGTGTTTATTATTAAATAACTTCGATCTATTTACGTTAAAATAACGTGAAGAAGCTTTTAAGACCCTTGTCAAATGGATGTTTGACGCTATCTTAAAATGTCCGCAAAAAGAAGTCGCTTCGGAGGTTTTTATACTAAGTAAATATAATTGAATTCGTGAGAATTACTGACGTATACATAGGTTGTTTACCGTGAAGTTATTCAGTGGAAATAGATAGATAAGAAGCAATTGAAACCACAGTTAATGTAATAAAAGAATGGAATTGGCGAGAGCAAACTTTAGCCAAGTTGATTGAACGCTTGTATTCTGAACTCGATAAAATATGTAAGTATATCGAATTTCTTCAGGAACTCTTCGAAATTTCGTGATATAAAGTAGCCCAATGAGAAACTTGGCTTTTGTAACGTTTTTTGTAACGTGCTTAGTTTAAATCTGTACTCAAAGTTTTATTGTGAATGAAGTCGCGAGCGCCAGAACATATAAGAGTATAACATACTATTAGGTATTGTTTATTCTATGAAGTAATATTAAAGGGTAAACATTTAATTATAAAAAAAAATAAAAAACAGAATTGTATGTGTATTTTCGGATAAAATTAATCTATCTCCGCAACGCTCGCTTTTATTGACACCTAGAAGAATTTTCGGGTCTGTATTTTAGACATCATCCTAACTAATATTATCAATGTGAAAGTATGTTTGTATGTATGGATGTTTGTAACTCTTTCATGCAAAAACTAGTGAACCGATCACTATGAAATTTTGCATACACGTTGTCTGAGACACCAGAAAGGACATAGGGTACCTTTCATCCAGAATAAAAGGACTATTCCCGAGGGATAAATAAAAAATAAAAAACTAACGCCTGGCCAAAGTGTTACAGCAACATTAGGTCAAGCGTGAATTTGTTTGTTTGTTACGACTCCCAATCATCATTAAATTTTGCATACACATTATCAGGGATATAGAAAAGTTCTTTTGGTGTACCCCTCTTGACATCCAGAAAAAGTGCTTGTCACAGGTCTAATAAATAATTTTAAACTACTCCAATTAGAAATAAAAACTTCTATTAAAATAAACCGCAGTATGTTAGTTTGTTTTCTTAATTAAATGCGAGTGAAACCACAGCCCACGCTCAGTCTAGCAACATTGACGAAGAGTGTATAGACTAGCATTGTAGATACGTAATTTGTTAGTTCAATAAGCCATGGTACGTTTATTTAAAACGTCATTATACGCAAAAGCCCGCACCGCCAGCTTTGAAAGCTATGATCTTGCTTTGATACGTTATTAGACATGTGGGGCCACTAAAACAACGATTTCATGCTTTGTAACTGAAACTACTTGTCTGTCAGCATGTCCGGCGTCCTTAAACATTCATCTTCGCTGACGTCGTCGGTCGTGTACGTCGGAGAAAGGCTTTATTTTAAACTAGCTAGTGCCCGCGACTTCGCCCGCGTTGAAAATTATATACTAAAACCTTCCTCGAGAACCACTCTATCCATTGGTGAAAACAGTATGAAAATCGATGCAGTAGTTTTTGAGTTTATCGCAAACAGACAGACAGACAGACGCGGCGGAGGACTTTGTTTTATAATATTTAAGGATTAACGAGCGGGAGGAGAAATCGCGGTGCACATTTAGAGGTAAATAAATTAGAATGTCTTAACTCGCTGCCTTCGTGGCCCCACATGAATTTATACATAGTAACAATGACGTTTGTGTGCGTGACGCAATAGTGTAATATAAGATTAATGTAGTCGGTTCAAGGTTCGATACCTGAAGCTTCTTTTATTGGTAAGAACGAACGCGTGGGTCGATTTAACTGAAATTGGGATGTGCAACGATATTTTTTTTATAGAAAAGTTAGCACCTGGCCTTATTTCGCACGGGTGCTAATTGCAATATTCTAATAATTATTGTAAGCACCCTCTACTTCGGGTACATTAATTAAACCACTTTATGTTTAATAAATGAATGCGAGTGGCAGAAGATATAGACTACTGGTCATATTTGGAGGAGGCCATTACTTTCCATTAAGAGGATTCTTGCTTTTACTAAACTTATTACACTTTATGCTTACTAAACTTACTTTTACCATTTTCCTTGAATGTACTAAAATCAACAATAAACGAATTTAAAATTTAAAACCGTAAAAATAATGCATACATATTGTTATTGTAATTTTGAAAATTTTAATACGTAAGGCTTGAAATAAAAGGCTTTTTTATTTTATTATGTTTAATCCAAATACTTTTATCGTCCAACCGATATATCAGAACTACAATTTCAACTATAAGATGTGCCAATATACGACGACGACCTCTCTTCGCGAACGCGTTCGTTCAACTGGCTGAATCTGAACGAATGAACAACTCTTTTGTGAACGTCACAGAGCACTTTTCAATCAACTTCAGTCGACATAAATAGCAGACGCTAATATTATAAGTAAATCCAATATATTCATGGAAATAATTTATCTTTGCAAGCATAGTATTATTTAATTATATTGTACAAAAATAAATCTCAAAATGTATCTCAAAATCTCAATTATATGGTACATAAAAACCCAAAAAACAATAATTTTGAAAAAATCCATTAGATGCATTTTGAGTGTATTTTGTAGTAATTTTTATATATTTTGTAGTATTACAGTATTGAGATCACTATGTTTTTACACAATTCTATAATATTCTATGCTACATATACCTACTTGTTTCGAAGTAATAAAAATTCACATAAATTATTTTAACATATTAGTTAAATTTAGTTATGCATAGTTTCTGTTCTTTGTAACTTATTGTAGGTATTACTTTTAAAGGAATCCTACTCTTTATTTTATGGAGCCTGGATTTAGAAACATCGAGTAATCTTAATATTTGTAAATCAAATCACTACTTTTCTTAAATTTATCAATATTTAATTGTTATTATTATAAGTTATCATCTTTTGATAACATTCAGTATATATTCACAAACACGTGAAGGTTTCATGTTAAAGCTCCGCTGGGAAAAAGCCAAAGCTGAAGCGAACCCACCATCACTTTACATAAAGTAACTTCAAAGCTACGCGTATTTTGTTGATTGTTGTTTGTGTGATACAATTTGTACGATATAAAAGTGTATATATGGTAGGCTAAACTTAGAAATGTGAGCATTTCTGTTACTATCCGTACTTCCGTACTAATATTATAAATGCAAAAGTATGTTTGGATGTATTGTATGGATGTTTGTAACTCTTTCACGCAAAAACCACTGAACCGATATCACCTTGAAATTTTGCATACACGTTGTCTGAGACACCAGAAAGGACATAGGGTACCTTTCATCGTTCAACGCGGACGAAGTCGCGGGCATCAGCTAGTTTATAATAATTAGCTTTTGTTCATAAAATCTTAAGATGAAGTCTGGACAATGTCGCGGGCATAGGCTAGTAGATAGGTAGGTATATATAAGTAATCAATTCTATTAAATCTTCACAAACAGAATGAGCTCAGAACGTCTTGAATGAATTAGCTTACTTTTTCAAATAGAAATAAATAAATCATAATAGCATTGATCTACTTTTTAAATAGCTTTATGTTAGATGTAACTGTTTCATGTTAGATCCAACATTACAATAAATTATTATGTGTCGACATGAGTTTGCAATGGCCGCACTCGCTAGCGAGAGCGTAAAACATTTATATGAAAAACTGTCAACTGTCAATGTCAAATTGACAATTTTCCATATAAATATTTTATGCACTCGCTAGCGAGAGCGTAAAACATTTATATAAAAAACTGTCAACTGTCAATGCCAAATTGACAATGTTCCACGTAAAACATTTATATGAAAAACTGTCAACTGTCAATGTCAAATTGACAAATTTCCATATAAATATTTTACGCTCTCGCTAGCGAGTGCGGTCATTGTAACTCATGGTAGAGATACTGTTCTACTGTTTTAGCGAACATTAGCTAGGTGTTAAACCTATGGTTATTTTTTATCTTATCACATCTATATTTCTATGTAATATTTGATGAACAAATAGATAAGATGTAAACTTCTTTAACCTACTCTTATTGACTACGTGCTCGATACTGCTGCTAGTAGCTTAACATCACTAGTGTGACGCCAATAAATCGACAAAACTAAAAGCTAAAAATATTATATGGAAAAAGTTAATTTTATTGTCAAAATTTGTCTAAACCCTACTTTGTCTTTAAATTTTCCATTTTCTATCCCTTGTGTATATAGTTATCTATTTAGGGCCTCTTTCAACAACTACAAGTAAAGTGTTGATTAGTTACTTTTAGAAATAATTTTATGTTATATTAAATTATGCACTCTATCGGTTTACTGCATCCTTCGATGGGCGATTTTTTTTAATTATTTTCTTTTTAATGTTTGGGACTTTTACCGTACAAAAAAAGGTTATATCATCTCCTTCGTTCCCGGTTACCGGTGACTTTAAATGGCGGTTAGCCTACTTGACACATGGTCACGTGACTAGGTATAATATTAAATATGTACCGAACTACCGGCATACACAATAAGTTAAGCGCGGCAAATTCAAATTTAATGAAATTTATTTATTTATTTACAATTAAAACATTACTAATTTATGCCTTATTACAGAATTGTTAAATAAGCTAGTACATCCTACAGTTTACCTTAAAAAAAATGAAATGCGACGCTTTGGTGGAGTGA
Source organism: Synanthedon myopaeformis (assembly GCA_944738685.1). NCBI lineage: Eukaryota > Metazoa > Arthropoda > Insecta > Lepidoptera > Sesiidae > Synanthedon > Synanthedon myopaeformis. Next base: position 8,189,399 of record OX122933.1, on the reverse strand, counting down.
TTAACGTGCTCGCTTTAACGCCCTATCTCAGGCGTCCGGGTTCGGTTCCCGACGGAGTCAACTTTAGAAATAAATTACTCATAGTTGGCAAGTAGTGAAAGGGCACACTGCGTTTCGTAGCAAATAGAATCTACTTTAATCACCCTTACAGAAGACCACCGTGAAATAACAGCATGTGTGCTTTTGTGTTGCGATAAGTGAGTTCCTAAGCGATGCGAGAGCCCATTTTTTTATCTATTGTATATATCTATTAATCTTGTGTATATGTTTATCTATGTATACATGTATTATGTAATATGTGACTAAGGTGATTGTTATTATTCCCATTGTAAGTATAAATGTAAAATCAGTAATTGGCTCTTGGGTATGTTTATGTTTCTGTAAATTTTTATATTGAGAGATGTTTTTTTAGATAAATAAATAAATAAATAAATCCATTCCCAATCTAGTTGCTTGTGTTATAGGACTGTCAGCCTGTCTGACGACATTAACATGTCAATAAATGTGAAAATGAAGATCCGTCTGACAGATGCGTAAAGTCTTAACGCTAAATCGTTAACCACGCTTGACTGATGGCAAGATATTAGCACACAAACGCGAAGTACCTACTCGTAATGTCTCAGTTTGCCTGAAATAAGATGGAATCATTGCCACATTAAATATTAATTACATCCATAAAGGTGTGTCGGCTGTTGTTTAATAATGCTCACTATATGGGATGTATTTGAGCATCAAGATTCTCAGCCAGTCAGTTTCCAGTGAGTTTTTATTGAAATAATCCGTAATGCGAAAGTATGTTTGGATGTATGGATGTTTGTAACTCTTTCATGCAAAAACTAGTGAATCGTAAACCATGAAATTGATCGATGAAACGACATAGGGTACCTTTCATCGTTCAACGCGGACGAAGTCGCGGGCAAAAGCTAGTAAATGATAATATGAAATAATAGGTTTTCACAAGACCATAGGTTGTCGGGTTCAAATAGGTATTTTTATACTGTCCCTGTTGTCATTTGGTTGTCATAGACAGGTTTAAAAATATGTATACGTTAACAAAAATAAAACTAATAATACTTATTTCTAATTATTTCTGAGATGTTCTAATTTTATCATTTTGGGCCAGTATTTTTTAATGATATATGTTATATGACCCTCAACTCCAAGCGAGGAATCAGAGAGACAATAGCTACGTGCACATGTTCGTCCAGCACCATTCCGCCACCCGTAGCCATAAATCTTAGTTTTATATAAGCTTTCAAGACAGTGTCCTTTAACTGTTATATGACCCTCAACTCCAAGCGAGGAATCAGAGAGACAATAGCTACGTGCACATGTTCGTCCAGCACCATTCCGCCACCCGTAGCCATAAATCTTAGTTTTATATAAGCTTTCAAGACAGTGTCCTTTAACTGTTATATGACCCTCAACTCCAAGCGAGGAATCAGAGAGACAATAGCTACGTGCACATGTTCGTCCAGCACCATTCCGCCACCCGTAGCCATAAATCTTAGTTTTATATAAGCTTTCAAGACAGTGTCCTTTAACTGTTATATGACCCTCAACTCCAAGCGAGGAATCAGAGAGACAATAGCTACGTGCACATGTTCGTCCAGCACCATTCCGCCACCCGTAGCCATAAATCTTAGTTTTATATAAGCTTTCAAGACAGTGTCCTTTAACTGTTATATGACCCTCAACTCCAAGCGAGGAATCAGAGAGACAATAGCTACGTGCACATGTTCGTCCAGCACCATTCCGCCACCCGTAGCCATAAATCTTAGTTTTATATAAGCTTTCAAGACAGTGTCCTTTAACTGTTATATGACCCTCAACTCCAAGCGAGGAATCAGAGAGACAATAGCTACGTGCACATGTTCGTCCAGCACCATTCCGCCACCCGTAGCCATAAATCTTAGTTTTATATAAGCTTTCAAGACAGTGTCCTTTAACTGTTATATGACCCTCAACTCCAAGCGAGGAATCAGAGAGACAATAGCTACGTGCACATGTTCGTCCAGCACCATTCCGCCACCCGTAGCCATAAATCTTAGTTTTATATAAGCTTTCAAGACAGTGTCCTTTAACTGTTATATGACCCTCAACTCCAAGCGAGGAATCAGAGAGACAATAGCTACGTGCACATGTTCGTCCAGCACCATTCCGCCACCCGTAGCCATAAATCTTAGTTTTATATAAGCTTTCAAGACAGTGTCCTTTAACTGTTATATGACCCTCAACTCCAAGCGAGGAATCAGAGAGACAATAGCTACGTGCACATGTTCGTCCAGCACCATTCCGCCACCCGTAGCCATAAATCTTAGTTTTATATAAGCTTTCAAGACAGTGTCCTTTAACTGTTATATGACCCTCAACTCCAAGCGAGGAATCAGAGAGACAATAGCTACGTGCACATGTTCGTCCAGCACCATTCCGCCACCCGTAGCCATAAATCTTAGTTTTATATAAGCTTTCAAGACAGTGTCCTTTAACTGTTATATGACCCTCAACTCCAAGCGAGGAATCAGAGAGACAATAGCTACGTGCACATGTTCGTCCAGCACCATTCCGCCACCCGTAGCCATAAATCTTAGTTTTATATAAGCTTTCAAGACAGTGTCCTTTAACTGTTATATGACCCTCAACTCCAAGCGAGGAATCAGAGAGACAATAGCTACGTGCACATGTTCGTCCAGCACCATTCCGCCACCCGTAGCCATAAATCTTAGTTTTATATAAGCTTTCAAGACAGTGTCCTTTAACTGTTATATGACCCTCAACTCCAAGCGAGGAATCAGAGAGACAATAGCTACGTGCACATGTTCGTCCAGCACCATTCCGCCACCCGTAGCCATAAATCTTAGTTTTATATAAGCTTTCAAGACAGTGTCCTTTAACTGTTATATGACCCTCAACTCCAAGCGTGGAATCAGAGAGACAATAGCTACGTGCACATGTTCGTCCAGCACCATTCCGCCACCCGTAGCCATAAATCTTAGTTTTATATAAGCTTTCAAGACAGTGTCCTTTAACTGTTATATGACCCTCAACTCCAAGCGTGGAATCAGAGAGACAATAGCTACGTGCACATGTTCGTCCGGCACCATTCCGCCATCCGTAGCCATAAATCTTAGTTTTATATAAGCTTTCAAGACAGTGTCCTTTAAATAGCGGAGACACATTTTTTAACCCATTCAATTCTCGGACTCCATCCCTACAACATCGCATCATCCTATATTCAGTTTACAAATTAAGTCATAAAAATTGTATCAAAACCTTTAATTTGTATTTAAGATTTTATAATAAATCAATAATAAGTGCAATTACGAGTTTTGACTACGACCACGTAACATATATCATTTCATGATATATCACACCTGAAATTGTAAATTTTTCAACAAAACTCTTTCGTATTAGTATTTTTTAAAAAAACTAAAAGTAAGTGCCCATTTTATGATTATAAAATTTAAAAATATATATAACTTTTTGCGAAGCTGTTCCAGTCGATATTGTTAAAATTTATAATTAAATAAATATATAATAAATTTTCCCTGCACTCTATAAGTATAACTCTATATATATATATATATCAGTTTGTACATATTTAACTCCTTGCAAAGCCAGGTCAGGTCGCAAGTGGAAATATATTAAAAATTATAACAATAATAAATCTTGTTTTCACATATTAATTTATAACGTAACGTTTTATTTAACATAAAAAGAAACTTACTTACAGTTTTATTCATAAGATCATAATTTAGCAATAGCAAATAGAGCACACGAAATCAGTAAAAAAAAAAAAACACTTGATTGAGATAACTCATAAAATATTCACATCAATCATGAAAAATTCATCTTCACCAGCTGATTATGCTAATAAACACTTGTTAGCACTTGTTTATATAAAAATAATGTTGTAATGTATGGACGAGTTGAAATACGTAATTTTGTAAACTTGCTCACGCGCGCCGCCACGCCACTGAACTGAAACGGTTTGTGCGGGGGCAAAGAATATTTTGTATTTCAGATGCGACACTTTTAAAAACTGGTTTTTTTTTCGATTTAAATCGTCTTCAGCACAATAAAAATAATATTCAAAACAAAATTGCTAATGAATTAATAAATGATGTTAAAAAAAATCGTATCCGTCTACCGTATTTTTTTATATCCTAAATGACCTCGTTCGTGTACATTTTTTTGTTAAAAAAGTAAGTACCTACTTTTTAAACTAATTATTTCATCAGAAAGGTTTATTTTAAACAACTAAAATATCTTTTAAATTATACATATAAATAAAAATATTTTGTTTGGCAACTGGTTGGTCACCGAACTAATCACCGTACTACTGAGACTAGGTCTTATTGAATAATGAATAGATTTTTTTATCGTAGTTAGACCTGAACATAGATATCGGAAAATTAACATTATTATTACTCCGATTCTTAAAACACGGTTACAAAGGCGTACCTACGGAACACAATTTTTATAAATTTTATAATTAAAATCTGCAACCAAATTGGCGGTTACTTTACACAGAGGTTCTTTAGTCGTAAACTAATTAAATATATCCGATCTAACTACGGTAATTTCTGCTTTATATAAAACCGAAAAGACATCTTTTGCCTGTTCTATAGCAGTCATAATATCCATAATAATACTGAAGTACCTATAGGCATTTCTTATTTTTGTACAAATTGATAGTAAATATGATATGCCAAACTACGTAAAAACTACTTGACCGATACAAAAAAATATTCCATTACTATCTGTAAGTGTTGAGCTTACTTTTTTTATTTTATATAAAAAAAATGGAACATTATATAATGCCTACACAACCATAAACAAGTGAAATACTCTTTGACCAATCTCGTCTAATATTAGGTGCGTACGCGACGCTCGTCGGCAATGGTTGCTAGTATACGCCGCGACCCAATCGGCTCATACGATGTATTTCGGGAATAGTCGGCTCCGCTCGTTTATCGCTTCACGTGTGGTTATATTAAACACACTGGCTGTGACCGCGGCTTCGTCTGAACTATATAAACTAAGATGTCTACCTAACTAAAGTATTAGACTACACATTCACAGCTAAATTTCTGTTTACAATTTTACACCAATAGGTTTTTAATTTTTTTAAATAGACTTGGTATAAAATTTTTTTTTTTTAATTTTGACAAATACAAAATACTATTTTAAATATTAGTTTTAAAGAATTGTTTTTTTTTTTTTTAAAAACCAACATATTGTAAGCTGATAAGCCTCACTTTCCAATATAGTCGGGGCAAAATAAAATTTTGAACACATTATTTCGTATTGTTTCTTTTTCTTGTTTTGAATATAGTTTAGTTTCATTAGAAACCCGTGTTACACTTTATGCCCTCCCTCCCAACAGCTATTACAAGAAATAGGGGGTAAAATATTTAATTGCCAGGCCGGTAAGAAGCAGCTTAGATCAATCGTCGACTCACTAGTGAGTATGTTAGTTGGTAACGCTTTCACGCGTTAACTACTCAACCGATCATCATAATATTTCGTCCAGATAAAAGGTAATATAAACATTCTGTACAATTTTCTACAGCTCACCTCTACTGGCAAATTTACTCATATATGGGCCTCTTTCACCAACTACAAGTAAAAATAAATAAATAATAAAGTGTTGATTAGTTATTTTTAGAAAAAAAATTATGTTTTATTAAATTATGCACTCGGTTTACTGCATCTTATGATAGGCGTTTTTAATGTTTGGGTCTTTTACCGTACAAACAAAGGTTATATCAGCTCCATCATTCCCGGTGACTTTAAATGGCGGTTAGCCTACTTGACACTTTACTCAGAGATGGTGAAAGACTATTAATTATTATCTTAAACTCATCTAAGACCATCTAATCATATAAAATCTACTGGCAAATTTACTCATTTAAGACGCCAGAGATGTAACAAATACTGTGATAGTGATAATATAATATATACATCTAGCATAGAGCTTTTCATGCTATGCTTCATAAAATAACAACCGCATAAAAATAGTTTGTAACGTTGTACAAAAGGTTTCAAGACAGAAAAATCCCTGGACGTCTCATCCTTTGTGTTTTTCTCAAAGTTTGCTCGAGTTTTCAAGTTTACAGTACGTTCAAACTTAACTGTTTCCGGAATAAATGCGGATTATTTATTAACATTAAATGTTGAGAAAATATTAATGCTTGAATATTGGAATTAATTTCTGATAATTAATGAGTACATTTAAAAAAAAAATATGATTCGTTAAATGTATTGCTAAAAGTAAAACTCGAGATTGGGGCAATAATTATTTTTATAAATATTCATTAAACCTCGAGAAAGGTTCTTATGATGATATGTATCTCAACTTTTCTTTATTATTTGTAACTAGCTGGTGCCCGCAACTTCGTCCGCGTTGAACGATGAAAGGTACCCTATGTCCTTTCTGGTGTCAAAGACAACGTGTATGCAAAATTTCATGGTGATCGGTTCAGTAGTTTTTGCGTGAAAGAGTCACAAACATCCATACATCCAAACATACTGTCGCATTTATAATATTAGTACGGATACTCAAAAACCAAAAGTAAGCATTTCTTACACGCAAAATTGTCCTTTAGGTACTTTAGTGAATAGACTGTTTTTTTTCTTTTTTTAAATCTTATTTCCCTACAATCATTGTGTGTGAAAATCTGCACATACTAGTTCTGTTATGAATAAATATTTTTCCAATAATTACTTTTAAGTAAATAATTCATAGAATATAATAGAAACCCATAAAATAATAATAAAAACTTAGATTAAATAAATTTCTATGTTGTAGAATCCGTACTAAAATTATAAATGCGAAAGTATGTTTGGATGTACGGATGTTTGTAACTCTTTCACGCAAAAACTAGTGAACCGATCACCATGAAATTTTGCATACACGTTGTCTGAGGCAACAGAAAAGACATAGGGTACCTTTCATCCAGAAAAAAAAACGACTATTCCCGAGGGATAAATAAAAAATAAAAAACTAACGCCTGGCCAAAGTGTTATAGCAACACGAGGTCAAGCGTTATATTGCTTTTTTTTTTAAAATTTCAACGCGGACGAAGTCGCGAGCACCAGCTAGTATTCTATATTATTTACTCTAGTGGTCTTTAAATATTTATAATATATTTTTGGATATGTAGAAGAAATCCAGCCTGTATATAAGACGCGGTTGAAGCGTTGACTGGATGACATATAACATTTTGAATACTTTTGTAGCGCTCTGTGCATCAGGAATATTAAAAGTTAACAAGTTTCTTCTTGCTTTGAATAATAAACCTTTGTTGAATAAATAATGGAATGATATTGTTCAAGTTGTCGCGGTGACTGCGAATCTAGGATTACTCAGACTGAATATTGCGGACCAGACTGCAATGATAAATCTTATTTTCTCTTTAATCTTATGTAAGACTACCTACTTTCTTTTATATTATAACTAGCTGTCCCGCTCAACGCTTCGCCCGGAGTGCATTTTTTTTTCGTGAAAACCTTCCCTGATTATCCCTCTATCCATTGGTGAAAACCGCATGAAAATCGGTGCAGTGGTTTTTGAGTTTATCACGAACAGACAGACGCGGCAGAGGACTTTGTTTTATAATATGTAAGGATATAATAGCGATCCGCTTACATTTATTTCTATAAATTATATCACACAAACTTTTCTTGGTTCAACACTTTTTATATTTAGTGCTCTTTATTGTATACCGAGATCTATACTAAGTACCATAGAGTAAATAGTACTTAAACAGTTAAGTACTATTTATGTACTTACATAGAGTAAATAGTACTTACACAGAGTAAATAGTACTTACACAGACTTACATAGAGTAAATAGTACTTAACCAGTTAAGTACTATTTACTCTATGTAGTACATAATACTTGATCTATGACGGTGCTGCTTGCACACATGCTGTTATTTCACTGTGTTCTTCTGTAAGGTTGTGGTTACTGTTGCCAGACGGGTTACCTGCGGGCTAAAATGACTGCGAAACGAAGTGTGCCTTTGCCACTAGGTAGTTGCCTGATCTGGACAAAACCTGTCTGGAATCGAACCCGGATCTCTAAGAGAGAACGTTAAAGTAAGTAAGCACTTTACCAGTCGACCAATAATAATTGTGAATTGATAATACAGATAAAAAAATGTTATAATTATGTGCGGTAGAAAAAATACTTTTTTCTCACTTTTGCTAGTCAAACGACAGTGTCCTCTGTCGTTTGACGAGAGTATGGCGTACAGTGTACACTGACCTATAAATATTACAGGTCAGTGATAGAGTAAAAATAATTTGAAGTTGCAATTAATACATTCTGTTACCGACAGATGGCACTAGAATATAATATGTATATTTTGTCATTGTATATTATTAATTATTAGGAAATAAGTCAAACATAAAAATATCATATTAAAATTACACATATTAGTATTATTTTCACATTTTTGTGTCAATTTCAGTAAATCAATTAATTTTGCATGAACTGGAACGTAGTCTTACCCATTCATCAACAACACAGGGAAACAGAATTGCCAGTACTTGAAACTTTAAGGGAGTAAGTACGCCTTAATTTTTTTCCTAGAAATTAGTTTTAAATTGTTACACATTTTTACACTATTATACTAAGAAATATTTAAATTTATCTAATTATCGTAAAGTCAACCTTTTCTTTTTTTACAGTGTAAGAATTAGATTAGTTTACCCGCATTTATGTATTGGTGGGAATTAAATGAGGTTTTTTTTCTCACTTGATATAAATTAAGTTAAAGATCTATATTTTAAATCAATAATATGGTACCTATTCCTTTTATCTTCATTCATCACAACAGGATTATTACTTTGTTAGTTACTGTTGGTCAAATCACTGAGCAGATAAGAAATAAAAAATCCATAAAAAAATAGAATCCATAAAAAAATATTGTTCCAATCCACACGAGTAACATAAGCATTAATGAAAACCTCAGAAATAATTAGTACATACCTATCAATGATTCAATGTCAACCAAATGCGATAACTTCCGAACAGCTAAAAAACTTATAATCCTAAAAACAAGAAGGAAGAGCCCTACGTGAATATGTATTGTGCTAATAAATAATTGAAATTAATAATTCAAGCGAAAAATCACATAAAAACCTATCAGTTATACTCTATTCTCGAAAAAGTTACAACTGTTTTTAGAGTAAATTAACTTTGAAATAAATTATATATAAGAGTAGATAACATTTACATGAGTTTTACAACAATTTTCTTCAACCTTTTAGTTTAATTAGAAATTGGGTAGGGGGGGTGTATGTTGTGAGTTGGCAACGCTGCCTTTACAAACGTCAAAAGCATTATTTTATATTTTATCCATTTCTCTTTTCCTTTTTTCTCTTTGACGTTTGTCAAGTAAAACAACCAGACGTTTTTCGTTTACCATTTTTCGGCAATACACGTTTCGTGTCAATACGACTTAAAAGTAAGTGATTTATTGAAAATATTGTTGCGACTGTGTGATTTATTATTGTTTTCGTTATATTAATGTGTTATATCGTGTAAATCAGTTTATTTAATGCAAGATGAGATCCGATCTAGTCTAGTGTGGAAAGGTTCCCAATCATTCTAAAATTTGATAACATTTAAGTGAATGTGTTCGAACATTCTCTTTATTGTTAATATATTTAATACTCCAAATGTATGTATATGCAATTTACGTTAACATGTTGCATTATTTGTTTTCGTTTATTCTAACCTAAACGCACATTGTTGTCTTGTTGGTTAAACGCCAAAATTTCGAACCTATCTTATTATTCTTACACTAATGCCTACAAATACGTTATAATAAATGTAAATCAATTCACAGTGCTTGTATTTATTTTAATTATGAAGGTAATAGGTCCATCAAAAATTATAAAGTGTTGTGCTGTTTTTTGTATTAGGTATTTATAATGATAGGTCCCAGTCAATAGCTTAGTAAGTAGGATGTTAAGGTCGGCAAATAGGCTGACAGTCCACTTGATGATAGGTGGCTACCGTCATCTATAATTACACCGTTGACTATTAGAATTAAGAATAAGAAATTAGTTAGGTATGTTAAGTTAAACAAAATTTATATGGGAATATAATGTTATTTACTTCGAGATGTAGGGAATTTTTATATGTTCTAAAAAGATTTTTAGGACTTTATCTTAATATAATATATTGTTGTAGAATGCGTTACGTGGCCGCGTACCTGTTAGCCGTGTTGGGCGGGAAGGCTTCCCCGGCTGCCGCAGACTTGGAGAAGATCCTGAGTTCTGTCGGTATCGAATCGGACTCTGAGAAACTGAAGAAGGTTATCTCGGAGCTGAGCGGCAAAAGCGTCAATGACTTGATTGCGCAAGGTAACAATTAGTCACTATTAACTTTGTTATTATGTATTTGTAGACACAAGTTCAAACCCTAGCCTAGATGAACTAATTGAATTTGTGTCTTTATAATATATATTTTCAAAAAGATGTAACTTATTTGAAATCCGCAGTGATTATAATATTTTCACTTGACATTTTTGAGTATTAATCAATTACATCGTGTTCTAATGTATTTGATTTCTTCATTTAATGGATTCAATTACAAATAGTTACAATACAAACAATAGTTTTTATAATAAGTGAATACATTTGCTCGCAATTGTGTATCATAATTTTTAGAACATGTTTTATGGTGGCTGTACACACTCGTCGAGATAGACCGTGAGTGAGTATGTACATGGTGCTCTTGTCTCAATTGCTTGTCGGTTTTTTGCACCCGAGTCAAAGGGTCTCGTTGGCTCCAACGGGAAAACGAGAGCGAGCATGTACACACTCGTTGATTTAGTTGCCCGTTGACCGTGTTTGAGAATACTATGTGGTCTAATCCACCATCTTCTTTTTCTCCATTGGCTAAGAATTGTCTTTTTGTGGTAAATGTGTAAAAAATTATAATAGCCAAACAGCATCAGCAGTTTCTAGCAGAGTTTTGCTCTCGACGAGAGCCTTCTTGGCCGAGACTCTCGTCGAGTGTGTACAGCCGCAATTAAAGTTTATTTTTTATTAATTATCAAATAACAAAAGTGCAAAAATGAAAATAAGAGGTTGTGGATTAGTTAGTTAAATAATGATGAGCCATAAAAAACACCATCTTTCGTCTGAAACGCATTGCTGTACCACTTGTATATCTGAAGAGAGAAGAGTGAGGATGAGGAAGTAGTTGTGGGTGTTGTGGGTGATAGTTGTCAAGTGAGTGAGGTTGTATTGAAGGTCGCGAGAAGCTGTCTTCGATGCCAGTGGGCGGAGCGGCTCCGGCCGCAGCCGCCGCAGCTCCCGCCGCCGCCGCCGCCGAGGAGAAGAAAGGTATTTTCACAATCAAACATATCATTCATCTATACATTATCACATACTTTTTTCTATATATATATGTATAATAAAAAATTATAGATGACGAACAAAATAATATATCTTAAGATCTAACCTAGACGGAATGAAGAATTATAATAATATTTGATCTTGAACAGACATTTACAAAAATTTTTTTATTCTTTTTTATAATAATTTAATATATAATATGATGATTTCCAAAAACACCATCTTTCGACTGAACATCAGTGCTGTGACATTTTTGAAACTGATTACCAAGAGCATTTGAATAATGAGTATGCGTTTGAATGGAGCGAATATTTATTAATATGACTGTTTGTTTGTTTGTTTGTTTATTCGCACTCGCAGAGGAGAAGGAAACCAAGAAGGAGGAGTCCGAGTCGGAGGACGAGGATATGGGCTTTGGTCTTTTCGATTAAATCTCCCCAAAGGTGACTTTGAAAATTATATTTACTTGAACGACAGTTGTAAAGTTTAGTTAATTTAATATTTCTTGTATAAATTACTAATTTGTGTATTTTTTTTTTTTTACTATTTATTACATATTTTTAATAATATTTTCCATATGAGCAAAGATATTAAGTTTCTGAAAACATGTTTAAAATTATAATTCAATTAATGATTTTGTTTAATTTTTTTTAAATAGTGAGAATATTATAATTGATGGTGTATGTTTGTTTTCAGTGTCTGGCAGAGGCGGTTTTTTTTTATTCCATTTTTGGTGTAAGAGTAACGTGAAGACTGCAATTATGTTTCTGTGAAATATATTGCTAACCATTTTAACAATTGTTTTATTCACTCAATGCACCCACAGACCACTTTTATTTTATACATTCAAACGACCTCGTAAAGATGTTTCCAAAAAATCATTTAAATGTGAGGTTTGGAGATGATGGTGAAAGGGATCTATAACCACTAGTTCAATTAGGAGTTCAAATTGAACTTTTTTTGTAACTTAGAATTAATTGAATTGTCGAAATTAAAAAGTCAGTTATATAAAGATATTTATATAAACGTAAAAGACAGAAATAAACGTGGCAATAAGTAATATCTGCCACGACAACTACTAGCAGTTAACACTAAGAATGCTTATTGTATGTCAATAAAAATATATTATATGATATATTTTGAGGTTATACCAGATAACCTCAAAAGAGTTTAACGTCGCCATATTTAAAACCAAATTTTTTTAATAAAGTAATGTTATTATTCTGTGAGAATATTTTGATGATAAATTTGATATATAAATAAATAATATAACAAATATAATTTTGCTCGAATAGACATTGTAGCTGTCAGAAAACAACAAATATTGGTTAATGATTAATATAGACTAGTTTTTAAATACAGATAAGTATAATGTTAAATATAAATGTTAGTGGCAACACTACTGTCATAGATATTAACAATAAGAAAATAAATGGTCGTCACGTTAAAGTATATAAAAACTCTTTTATTTTCTAAACAGTACAAATTATATAACTAATCCAACAGTAGCTAACTTTTTTTTTTTTTAAAGTTGACATTGAAGTAAGTACACATGACAATACTGATTATAATGCCTACATTAAAACAAAGAGAAAAAAAATTGTACGTCGTAATTACGACAAGAGTGTGCATAGGACTGTATGTATATTTTATCTATCGTTGTACTCTTTTACAAATAAAGTTTTATTACTATTACCATAGAGTAAATAGTACTTAACCAGTTACTCTATGTTATTACAGTAGTTATACATATTGACATAATAATTCAGTTGCATTTACAGGCCCAACTGCTTGTATTGATGATTACCTATTTTAAATTATTTTTTCTCTATTAATTTGATTATTATTAATTGAAAATAAAAAATTGATTTTCCTTTTTTAATAAATAAATCCATTTATTTAGGTAGGTACACACAAAACACCAAATTTTAATGAATATTTAATCTATATCCAACTTCTTGAAACTCCCTTCGACTCCTCCGAATATGTCTGAAATGGATTTGGGATTTCCTGGCCGTAACGACTCGACCACACGTTTCTTGTTTTCGTTCAAAAAATAATCACTATTTGCTTCTATTTTCGCTAGTATATGGTCTGAAAAAGAAATTAATTTAAACAATGGATATTTTAAGTTCTACTTTTATTCAATCGCTACTAAAGTTCATAGAATCACCTTCAATTGGGTTGTTAGCCTGTCTGCCAACTTCTACATAAAAATATCTATTACAAACCTCTACATTCCTGAAAAGTCTTAAATTCTCCTCCGGCCTCTTTAGGCAGCCCTTTCATAGGGACATATTTCTCCAATGTCTGAGATCCGACCTGATGGATTAACAGCATCTCCGTGAGCTTCGGCTCGAGGAACGGCTTCAGCATCATCATCAGTTTATCCATGAAGGAAGGCGCGTTCAGAAAGTGTAGACCTTTCAACTTGACCAGTAACGCTTTTTGTAAATAGTACAAGAAGTTTCTAATGGTCATGATGTCGAGTTTCGCCAGATGGCCAAGAGTGACACGGTCCATGTCAATGAGGATCACGAATCCAGGCCAGGTCCCGGCCTCGTACTGCCACAGGTCCAGGGTCATGAGAATCGCTCTGACGGCCTCGCTGAAGACGAAATTCTTGGCTTCGTAGTCCAACAGTCGGGCGTAGTAGACAGCGTAGCCTTCGCTGCTGCGAATTTCTAAAGGCAAGCCCAATCTGCAGATAGATGAGGAAAATTCAGCAAAAGTGCTATTTCTAAATTAATATTTTATTTTGATCCGTGGTTTTAATACCAATTATCACCCTTTAGTTGCTTGTGTCTATAGTCGACTAGCTGTCGCCCGTGACTTAGTCCGCGTCCGTTTTTCTTGGGTGTTAAAACATTTATCCGATCTTTATTGTTTATAAATTTTTGTTAGGCGTTAATTTTTTTTTTAAATTTTATGAAGATCCCTTTGGGAACAGTATATTTTTTCTGTATGTACAAGTAACCCCTAAGGTCTATTTTTGTATTCTTAATAACGTGTTATGCAAAATTTCGTGACGATCGGTAGAGTTAAGGAGTGTAGCGGTACCCGTTACCGTAGACAATGGAAACGCGCAGATTTAGAAAATGTCCAATGGACACGCGTTCTAACAACTCCGGTTGCCGGGAAACGGGTATGCGCAGAGAAGAGACGGACGGAATGTGACAAGAAAAAAGCTAAAATATTTTGCTAAAAACAAAAAATATAAATTGTAAATATAATATATCGTACAGCAAAGAAGTGTAGTGTGTGTAGTGTGTGTTTAAATTTTAAACAGCTGTTTAAAATTTAATAGCCGTTTAATAATATTTTGTTGTTCACCATCGCTAAAATGCGGGTTAAACGACCTAAACATCTGATTAACTTAATGATTAACCGTCTGTTGGTGAACTCGAGCCTAATAAAATTAAAATTTTATTCCTGTGAGTTAAATAGCATGCATCAAGTTTTTCTGCGAGTTTTTAGGCATCAAATGCAACCTTTTCTTGCTGGAGAGGTTAAATTATATATTCAATGTCAAGGCAGTGACATTGTGAACAAAAATAATTTATTTTAATTTCCATTTTTGTCAACAACATAGTTTCCTACAATATAGGTAACTAGTATAGGTACCAAGTAAATTACTTTATACATTTAGATTTAGTTAAGTACAGATAGTTGCTGTGCATCATTTGGTAACACGTATACATTGAACTTTAAAAGTACTATAACTAATTTTATGGTACCCAAGTACCTTTATTTCTAAAGTTAAAATTGTAGGTCCTATTTTCCCTAAATTGGTCAATATTCTTATGAATTCACAAGCTACATTATCACAATTTTTTAATAAAATTTGATTTGTTACTCACACGATATTGAAGGTGTTTAGAATTTTCTTGTCGACTATTCTGTCTTTGAAAAAGTTTGGGAAGTGCACCCTAAGAGTGAAATGGAGATCCAATACTTGTTTTGAAACTTCAGAACTTCGCTCGCAGCAATGGTATATTAGGATTAGATCTAAATCTGAAAAAAAAAAGTGTTACTACTTATACATAATGAAAGCTATCAATATTCGCTAATTATGTAATTACTAGCTGGTGACCGCGGCATCGTCTGCGTTAAAAAAATTTATATAACTTCTGACATCTTTATCGCTGTGATGACGGTGGCGCCGTCGAATTTTTTATATTTTTGACGATCCCTTGGGAATCCAATATTTTTCCAGGTTAACATGTATCCTATATGTTAATCCAGATTATAAACTATCTGTGTGCCAAATTTCATCCAAACCTGTTCAGCCGTTTTTGCGTGATATAGTAACAAACATACAAACTTTACAACTTTTATGATAAAGAAAGGACATTTCCTTTTATATTTAAATAAAAGGATTTTTTTCAAGTAAAAAAACTTACATTATAAGTAGGTATTATTTTATTATTAAGTTTTTTTAGTAAATTAACAACTTGCAATATAATCTTGGAACTTTTTCTAAGTTTAAATTTAATAACAGAAAATATTATTATATGCATTGTACTTAAGATCGCGTACGAGTACAAAGGTAACACACTAGCGCCACACATTTAAAAAAATATTATCTCGTGACTGAGAAGGAATTATTAATAACGGCTCAATCAACACCTTCTGTAAGTATGTCTACAATTTTTTAATATCTTTTATAAATTTTCATATTTACACACGAAGCAACAAAATACGATATAGAGGAATGTGGCCTCTTTTATTTAGATCAAATTTTGTTGCTTTCATGTCTAAATATGAAACTTTATAAAAGATATTAAAAAATTATAGACATACTTACCAAGGGTCCTGATTGAGCCGTTATTAATAATTCCTTCTCAGTCACGAGATAATATTTTTTTTTAAATGAGTGGCGCTAGTGTACCTTTGTACATGCTGTTAATAAGAAGTTGTCACGCGTCTACAATTATTACAATTACACTATAATAATGTCAGACTAGCATTGTCAAGGTTGATAGTTAAACATAGTATCAATGCATGAAACCCAATATAAAGTATTCTACGTTTAATGAAGTTTCTATTAAGAATAATACTCATTATAATAACAAAAGTATCTACTTACTTATTGCTACTTGGCTGATAATGCGAGAACCTCACATTGCTACCCTACTACAATACCATTGCTTTTCTTGCCTACTGTGTGTCCAGCAGTATGACAGCTGTTTTAGCCTATATATATTATTATTACATCCGTACTAATCCGTACTTCCGTACTTATAATTATAAATGCGAAAGTATGTTTGGATGTATGGATGTTTGTAACTCTTTCACGCAAAAACTACTTGTATACACGTTGTCTGGGACATCAGAAAAGACATAAGGTACCTTTCATCCAGAAAAAAATCCCGAGGAATCATCTAACTAATAAAAAACTAACACCTGGCCAAAGTATTATAGCAACAACTTGACGAGCGTTGTATTGCTTTTGATTCTTTTATTTTTCAACGCGGATGAAGTCGAGGGCACCAGCTAGTTTATAATATTAGTGCGGATTGTTACATATAGGATATTACAGAACTTGCCTGTAATATATTTGGCGGGCAAATGTGGTTGCGTCTGTAACCACTGTCGGAACGTCTCCACGTCCTGTCGTGTGATGCCATTCCCCTTTTTGTATTCCTCTTCAACTGGGAACTCTTTGACTGCGGCCGTGGAATCGTGGAACATTGTTCCCTAATGTGCCACTCAAATGGGATCTGCAATAAATTAACTTTGAATTACTTAGAATATATTTCACACAAAGACTTGTCAAAGGTTCTAATTAGATACTTACTCAGTTGAATATTTACGAAAACGGTTTACTCTCTGTTTTACAATATAATATAGGTACCTATTTGTGATTTGTGTATAGTAATTATAAGAAATAAGTAGATATATATAATTGTTATACATTTTATTTTTAAGATGACAACAAGAATGGTAAGTAGGTATTCTGAGTTTATTTTCAGTTGTCATTTTTTGCCGAAATCCTGATAAGAATAGAATGTCGATTAAATGTGTGTCTTTGATACGTATTTAATGAATAAATTACAGTTTCACTTTTTATTATATTAATAGTCGAGTGAAATGAACGTTCCGCCATCGACATCGCAGTTAGAGGTTCTGATAGTTACTTACATGGATTACAAAGAGAAATTGTTTAACAAAGTATTTTCCTTGCTGTAGGTAAGTATCTTTGTATAAATATTTATGATTATTGATTTTCTTTTCCTGACACTTTTTTTATTATTATTATTTTTATGTAATATTACATATACCTTTGGACATATATTGGGAATTAATTTTTATTAATGAATGCACCGAAATAGCTTCCGCTCATCATGTCGTAGCGGAACCGGATGCCATATTACAATTTAATACATAATACACAAAATAATAATAAGTAAACAGTCATAAAAGCATAATTATAATGCCATCATATTATTATAGCGAACAAATGTTTTAAAAAAGTGGATACAGTTAGATAAATGAAATAAATTGTATGGTATAGAGTAGTTTATACATATAATAGTTGCCTACGTACCTACTCGTATTATTTTGTATGTGTTTATAAGTTAATGAATAATATAAATATTACATAGTTAATATTTATGTTAAATTATAATTAACTTTCTCTGAATTACACGAAAACTTTGTTAGTCAGGTTAGTCAGGTACCTGGGTCTAGTATGCTGGATTAAATCACACTTACAAAGTAAAAGCCTGTACTTACAATAGTACACCACCGTAAATCTGCAATCTATGCTTAACTGTGCATAGCATAGCATAGCATAGCGCGGTGCATAGCACCAATAAGCATTTGCTGATGCTATGTCTACGTTATAGTTAACCGTCTTTTTCATACGACTTTCGAGTCACTTTGTTATTAGCTGTTAAATGAATCAGAACTGAATAATGTTCCATTATTATTAAATTGTATATTTTTTTTTAAAAAAAAACAACAGTTAACTACCTACTCAACTAAAAACTAAAGTAATGTTATAGTTGACCTTACAAAACATAAATAAACCTTGAAAAAACCAGTCGTCAGCCACAAAATTAACTTCATCATTGTTGGTTAATGTTTCTGTTAGCACAGATAATGTTAAAATTGTAATATATAATCAAGATATCCTAACACTTAGTCCGTCATGAAGGAAAATCGCTATAGCAGATCAGAATGACACGGTTAGACGTATAATTGTTTACCTTATTATGCAAATTGCCTACATGTGGACAGAATCGGTTAGTCTATATATTACTCGCGTATAAATCTGTTACATATGTGTGAAATGTACCACATTTTGTGACGTTATTACTCAAAATTCATATATATTATACTAGCTGGTACCCGCGACTTCGTCCGCGTTGAACGATGAAAGGTACTCTATGTCCTTTCTGGTGTCCCAGACAACGTGTATGCAAAATTTCATAGTGATCGGTTCAGTAGTTTTTGCATGAAAGAGTTACAAACATCCAAACATACTTTCACTATATACATTGTGTATACAAAAACATGTATACAAACACTTCAGTAATAAGATCCCAAGTCATATGCAAGTCATACCATTAACAGTTGGTTAACATAGAAAAAAAATTTTTTGATAAAATTTGATTTTATTATTCAATACTAGCTGGTGCTCGCGACTTCGTCCGCGTTGAAAATTTAAAAAAAAAAAGCAATATAACGCTTGACCTCGTGTTGCTATAACACTTTGGCCAAGCGTTAGTTTTTTATTTTTTTATTGATCCCTCGGGAATAGTCCTTTTTTTCTGGATGAAAGGTAAGTACCCTGTGTCCTTTCTTGTGTCAAAGACAATGCAAAATTTCATGGTGATCGGTTCAGTAGTTTTTGCGTGAAAGAGTTACAAACATCCAAACATACTTTCGCATTTATAATATTAGTACGGATAATTCGACCTTCGAAGGTGATACAACGATTATAGCGGTCACACAATTTTTTGATACTATTTTTATAGTACGATTTATCTAGCCTCAAAATAGGCCTCAGTTTCGGCGATTACCTCTCCATATGCGCTAATTTTCTTTCCAGCGACCATTCTCTCGAGGTCTGAGAACAGGAAAAAGTCGCTGAGGGCCAGATCTGGAGAATACGGTGAATGCGGAAGCAATTCAAAGCCCAATTCATGCAATTTTGCCATCGTTTTCATTGATTTGTGACACGGTACATTGTCTTGATGAAACAGCACTTTCTTTTTCTTCAAATGAGGCTGTTTTTCCGCGATTTCGTCCTTCAAACGCTCCAATAACGCTATGTAATAGTCGCTGTTGATGGTTTTTCCCTTTTCAAGATAGTCGATGAATATTATACCATGCACATCCCAAAATACTGATGCCATAATCTTGCCAGCCTACTGTTGCGTCTTTGTACGCTTTGGAGTCGGTTCACCACGATAACTCAGATGACAATCGTTTTGATTCTGGTGTGAAATGGTGGAGCCATGTTTCATCCATGGACACATATCGACGCATAATGTTTTTGGTCGATTGTGAGCTCGCGCGGCACCCACTTTGAACAGAACTTTCGTATACCCAAATATTCATGCACGATATGTCCAACACGTTCCTTTGATATCTTTAAAGCCCCAGCTATCTCGATCAACTTCACTTTGCGGTCATCCAAAATTATTTTGTATACTTTTTTGATGTTTTCGTCGGTAACAGCCTCTTTGGGGCGTTCACTGCGTGCATCGTCCTTGGTGCTCATTTCGCCTCGTTTAAACTTAACAAACCACTTCTCAATGGTTGTTTTTTCTGGTGCAAAGTTCGAATAATGTTAATCAAGACGAGCCTTGGCTTCAACAGTATTTTATTTTATTTTTTTGCCAAAAAGCAATGCTTTATTAACACGAAATTCCTTTTTATACATTTTCTTCAAACTAACATAAGTTGCTTCACTCAAAATGCTCTATCCCACAAACTAATAGTCCGACAGCTGTGAAATTTGTACACGTGTCTTTTGACACATGTGCTAGGTTAGGCTTAACTAAAAATCATAAGGATTTAATACTAGTAGCGCCATCTGTGTGTTAGCCTACGAACTTTTCTGGACAACCTTGTAAGTATACGAATTTAAAAAGTATATAAAACAGAACTTATCTAGGTACAAAAGGCATAAGTAAAATTATGTTACTCGTATAATGATTATTTGACTGATTCAGCTACTTTATAGTAATGAGTGATTATTTTTTTAAATATTCTATTACCTAACATACTTGTGCAGCAAATTTATATTGAATAAAGCAACTACTAGACTTCTTGGCAGTTCATCTTAAATAGAACATGCATTCTTATCTGGCAGTAAATGCAAAATATAGCTATAATTCCTATAAATATAATATAATACTAAGACTTTAATCTTTCCAATTTGTCTTGGGTCTGAGGACTAAGGGAGTCGTGTGATACAGGCAGGTAAACATATCATTTCAGACAATAATGTAAGTCAATTCATATAAATAAAGTTATATGACTAATAAATTTAAATTAACGTATGTACTTGGGTAACCTATTTGGCTGCAATAACCACTCCTTCATAGTAGACCCATTGCCACCCAGGCCTTAATGTTTATAGGTACAAAAATTTGAATTTTTATAATTAATATTAATAATAATAATATTGTTAATGGTATTACTATTCCTTTATTTAGTATACCTAATGTAAAATTCTTAATAGTTTTTTTAAATAACTTAAAATTATAGTAATAATAATTTCAAGACTTATTTTCGTTACAAAATGTAGCCTGTCTACATTTCCAAAGTCTCATCTATTTCAATACAAAAATTCATCAAAATTGGATTGCTTTTGTAATTTTTTTAAATTACTAAAAATATTACTTATGAAAAATATTGTTAATTATTTTGATCATAACTGATAGGATTAAGTATGGAGTATTTGTACTTACATTGAACTTGATCGCTGCTAGCGCTGTTAGGTAGGTTAAGTATAAAATAAGTTAAGATATGTTTAAGTATAAATTCAATTTAAGTGGCGTGTGGCTCGGACGATGTGTTATGGTAGCAATGCGGAGCGAACACCACGAATGCAACAATCAAGTTTTAACTTTTTTCGCCTCGACATAAAAATAAATTACTTGCTCGGGTTCCGTAATGGAAAAATTAAATTTTTTTCTAAGCACTAATATTTTTAAAACACTATAATTCTAGTAGTGATATTTCATTTACATTAAACTGAATATACTCATTCCGGCGACAGTAACTATTACCAGTGGCAGTGTTTCAGCGAGTACATAAGTAAAATATACTAAAGCCTCATTATTCCTAAATCTATGAAGGTCAGTAGAATGCCAAATTTGTTTATTTTGACATAAATTTGAATTGTTATAAAAAGAAAATTGGCGAATTACTTTTGAAAAATTAAAATTAAAAATTGAAAATCTTCTTTTTCTTTCTTGTTATTATTATTATTATTATTATTAATTAATAAATAAATGTAAAAATATAATTTTTATGATTCTTTAGGCCTATTTGTATATAATCTACAATATATATTTTTTAAATTTATGGCTGTATGTAATCTAAATCTAAATAAATAAATAAATCTCTACCATTTTCGACGAAATTTCATTAGCTTGGTCACAAAAAAGATGAGTATCATTTGGATATTCACATGTTCTGTTCAGCAAGGTGGACCAAGTGGATTTTAACTTTCGTTGTAATTTATCTAAATAATAATATACATAAGTGTGAAAGTAAGTTTGTTTTACACTTTCACGCCTATCTACTCAACCGATCACACATTACACGTTTTCATAACACGTTGTCAAGAATACAGAAAAGGACATAGGGTACTTTTCATTCAGAAAAAAAAAGGTGCTGTTCCCGAGAAATCTTATAAAAATAATAATTTAACGTCTAACAAAAATATTACTTAATAAAGATTGAATAAATGTATTAACAACTTATGAAAAGGGGTGCTTACAAAGTCGCGGGCAAAAGCTAGTAATAAGTATATACTTAACCTAAAGAAAACTATAGGAAAAAACATTTATCTACATTTTACTAAAATTAATCGAAAAATGGTTTTCACTACATGTAACCTTAAGCAGTCATCAACATGTCCGCAAGTAGGTGACATTTAAAACAAGTGAGTTGAAATTCTTTTTTATTATTTTGTTCTTAATTTTGTAAAAATAAAGTTAATGTTTATTTTTTTTTTTATGTAAAATTATATTGTAGGCAAAAATACCCCGTTTTAAGTTCAATTTAAGAGCGCGTACAAAGTTACACTAGCGCCACACTTTTAAAAAAATATTATATCGTGATTGAGAATTAATTATTAATAATGGCTCAATCAGGACCCTCTGTAAGTATGTCTACAATTTTTTAATACCTTTTATAAAGTTTCATATTGAGACACGAAACAAAATACGATCTAGAGGAATGTGGCCGCTTTTCTTTAGATCGAATTTTGTTGCTTCGTGTCTAAATATGAAACTTTATAAAAGGTATTAAAAAATTGTAGACATACTTACCGAGGGTCCTGATCTATGATTGAGCCGTTATTAATAATTCCTTCTCAGTCACGAGATAATATTTTTTTAAATGTATGGCGCTAGTGTACCTTTGTACGCGCTGTTAACACAATAAAATTAAATTTACCTACGTCATTCAGCGACATCTGTTGTTAAAAGTGGTAACTCTATAATGCTAGCTCCTGCTAAGAAATATTTCTTTAATTAATAACAAATTTTCTTTTCTCAAACTATCACAGAAAATATGAAAAATTGGTAACTACCGAAAAGAACTTTACGCACTTTCACGCGTTGATATCTTTTGTAACGTGCTATTAAAAATACTTTTGAGTTGTCCAACTGACAAGGACATATGGGCATATACCTAGTACCTATATTTATCGGCTAGAGACGATAGGAGATGAACCAAAAGAATGGATTCCACGACAAGAAAAAAGAAGCCGAGGAAGGCTAAACAAAACATTAAGAAAATGCTGGGTAATGTATATATTATATACCTATGTGTTATTTTTACTTTGACGACACGTTTGGTCTAGTGGCTAGTAACCCTAGCTGTTACCCAAACGGTCGCGGGTTCGAATCCCGCTAGGGGCAAAAACCTTTGTACCTGAGTCATGGATGTTTTGTATTTATAATATGTATGTATTTACAAAAAAAAAGTAATCTATGCAGTATATCAACTGTCTGGTATCCATAATACAAGGATTAGATGCTAAACTAAATATAACTAAACTATGGATTAGATGTGAAACTAGACGGTGCTGTGTAGAATGTGTGTATTTATTTATTTATTTTCTTTTATTTTATTTTAAAAAAAAAGCATTCATTTAATACATACCATAATACAAAAACGTTTTCAATTCAAACATGATCAGGTTCGAAAAATGGAGCCATATTTCCCGCGTTACACTACTTGTACTATTATAATTTTTCTATGGTTATAGCACAGAACACTATATACTCATAAGGAGGTTATACTTCAAAAACAGACCACAGTATTACTTCAGTCCTCCTTCAGTATTACTCTATGAACCTTCGTCTCGCTCGTACAGACATCATTCGCCGTTCACTCAATTCAAGCAAAGCCAAACTCGTTCAAATAAACTTCACTCAGTCAGTAGGTCAACTTCAGTTAGATAAGTGTCTACAAGTGAGCGGGTGTGTTTTTAATTTAACCGCATACAACAATCGTAAGTCGTATTTATTATGTTTTACAATTAAATCTCTTATAACCTTTCTTCTTTCGGTCGAAGTTTACAGCAAGTGTATTTGTTTGAAATTTTAATCGTCTGTAATAATTGAGTTTTCTTATAGTATTTTATAATAATGTTTTGTGTGCGAATAAAGCTCTCAATTTGCGTAATAGAAACGTAGTCCTTACTTCGTCTATTTCGAAATATTACAAAGTGTTCTGAACCAGTAACACTAACTTTAGAAATGTTATAGTAGTTCGACAGGTATTAAACATGATATGGTAATATGTAAACGATTTCAAAGGTTTAATAGTCAAATTATAATATTGAAAATTTTTGAATAATATTTAAAATAAATTTTATTACATACTTACTGAATATTATTGTAAAACCTATTTTTGTTGTTAGTTAGGTAGAGTACTTAATTAAATTTAGTTCATTAAACGTTCAATTAATTCAATTACCTACCTCAAATATATGGGAAATTAATATTATTTTATCAATAAAAGAAGATATATACTAACTATTAATTAAAACCGAGAGGTTAGAACTATTATCAAACGATAATGATCAACGATTATAAATAAATGATTTTAGGGGTTGCTTTCTCCCATTTGGCTAATACAGACCTTAAAGTATAAAAAAGTCAAGTTTTTAAATATATTCCTAACATTTGTGAATATAGAATATTAATTTATCTTATCAACTTTTTTAGAAAGAAATATATCATCTCTAGGTACCTTATTCCTCCCTATATTTACATAAGATTTACATCCCTTCTTTGTGAGAAGTTATCTGTCTAACTATTAGGTACTAGTTCCAGACCCAGTAATTTCACAGCCTTACCATAGTATACCATCCATATCCTAGTAAAAAGGATATCTATCCTTACTTAGTTTTCACTCACTTTGTAGAGCAATTAATTATAATTTAATCTGACTTAAATTATTAAGTCTTCTGAAATTCGAACTTGAACCTATAGTTCTTATCTTCCTCGTTTATTAATGAAATCTATTTCGTAGTTTAGAAGAGTAAGCCAACAGTCAGAGGCTGACATTTTATTTTATTTTATTTAGAGATAACATTAAAAATAACAAAACCCAATTAAATACGCCTCAGCGATCATTATCGAAAGATAAGACGAAGATCAGTCGTTCTCAAAGTTGGGCTCATATATGGTTGTTTTTGAGTGTATTCATTCAAGCCTTCAAATGCATTAAACTCTATCTTCGCATTAGATAAGTTTAAAACATGTCCAAAATTTATAAAATGAAATATGTTAATATCTAAATACGTATGAATAAATATTATGCGAATCAATTTCTCTCATTATAACAGCCTTCTTTTAACTTAAAACTTGTATACTTCTAGGCCACATAAAAGTACATATTACTTCAATAGACATACTCGTAATATTAAATGTCATATTGCAAACGGTGTTCACTTGTAAATGTTTTAATTTATAAAATTTTAATTGTCCAGTTTATTTACTTACTATAAAACTGTATCTATTAACGTAGTTGACGTTTCTAACCCATTAAATAAATAAATATTTTTATTGTTTTGTGTTTTGGGCATCTGTCTAGTTCACTTCAATGTAATTATATCTATTCAATGTGTTTAATGTCAGTGTCCTGTTTTGTGTGCCTTATCCGTGACAACGTGTATGCAAAATATCACGATGATTGGTTGAATAGTTAAGGCATGAAAAGTTAACAGACAGGCAGATAAACAGAGTTGTTTCCACATTTATAATATTAGTATGGAAGTATGGATAAATAAGGGGGAGAGGGGTTTGTGATGAGTAAAACAAGTTAGAGGTTTGAGAACCTGTGGTGCAGTATAGACAATGCAATATTTTTGTATTGTACGATTAGTTCCGGCATATTGAGCTGGTCTTAGGTACGAGTATAACACACGGATACGAGTCATTGTAGCGAACGGCGCAACTTACTTGCAAAATTCTTGTAGATGTTATCGGTTAGCACACGCTCCGCTTGAGCAACGCCGGTTCTGCTCCATCAACCGTTTTGCGATATACGTGTGATTTTTTTCGTCTGTGTACACAGACCTAATACTTTCAAAATGTATTCTAACTAGGCTTCAACATTGAGACTATATTGAGTCCTTCAATTAACCGCCAACTGGTCTTTGGTTGGAAGCTAACAATGTCATCTATATAAAAGGTCTTTATGCAGTTAATAATTTTAAATGAAATAAAAATATCATATCTGAAGCTATATTAAGGGAACCTTAAATCCGCTTGTAAATATTGATATTACTTAATAAATTGCTAAACCATTTAAAATGTAAAGTTTTTGTTCATTTATTTACCGTTTTTCCCATACATTTATGATACATTTTTACATCAGGTTAAGGCTCTACCTACAATTGAATCGTCGACTAAATGTAACCAGTACGATGACATTTAATATCGAGTTTATTTTTGTTGTTCCACGAACCTGTGGCTTCGTTTACAATTTTTTTTTTAATCGTTTTGTCGTAATGTTATTTTAAACTACGTCTCGACCAAAGAATCAAAAAAATATCAATAAGGAAAATATTTCGATAACCCTTAATGCGACTAAGTCATTACATTATTTTATTTTATTTTATTGTTTACTCAAAATCAACAGCCTTGTGCGAGATTAAAATTCTTAAGTTACAGGGAATACTTAATAAATTTTACATTTTTAGAATTTGATACTAATTAAAAAGTTATGATAGTTAAACGAAGTCTTACAATTAAATAATAATTTGTACAATAAAATGCAAGTATGTTTCTTGCCAGAAGACTCACTATACTATAAAATATATAGGATCGTCATCTTGGCTTAGGACGATCATAAGAGTTTCTTGGAGAAACCTAATTGATAAATAAATATTTTGATTTTGATTATGTTATGCTAGTATTATCAGTGCTAGTAAGAGATTTTATGTCGAATGAGAGACAGAGTGGTAAAGCTGCAATATTTCAGGCAAAAGATCCTTCAACTAGTGGTGCAAGGAAATATCAGGAGACAGGAGATCCTCTGAATCCTGTTTAAAGAATTTAAAAGAATGGTTAAGTAAAATACTGCAGCTAAGGTTAAGATTTCCAGTCTATGTGTATTTTATAAGATGTACTTCGGAGAGTGTGCTCAGGAGCTGCATGAGCTCATATACCGTCTTCCCCTTTCTTCCATTGGACATACAGACGTACAAATGGTTACAATCCTCATCTTGACGATATCCCTATATTTCGGAACAAGTGCTTTAAAACATTCTTTATTTAGCGCACTGCCAACGTTTGGAACTCCTGACCTCATATAACCCAAATCTTTTCAAAGTTGGAGTGAATAGGCATCTTCTGTGTTGAGAATGAGGTTCGCTCCATCTTAGGCCTCATCCTTGCTACACAGTCGGTTGTTGGTCAAGAGCAAACCTATCTTTAATAATAAAAAAAATAGCCATTATGCCAACCTTCATAGAGAAGTGGCATTTTAAGAAGAAGATATAAGAATATGCTATTACCTTTTTCGTGTTTCTTCGTTCTTGGTGGAGTGCAATGACAAGCAGAGTATATCTGACAGGAAAAAGGGTATTTCAATCATATAGCATAATTTTAAGCATAATTCAAAAGTTTTAAGTCTGTATATATTTATATATTTTAATTAAGTATTTTTTTCTTACAGCATTTTTTTTTATAAAAGATAGGTTTGCTCTTGACCATCAAACAATTGTGTAGCAAGGATGAGGCCTAAGATGGAGCGAACCTCATTCTCAACCCAGAAGATGCCTATTCATGAGAACTTTGAAAAGATTTGGGTTATATGAGGTCAGGAGTTCCAAACGTTGGCAGTGCGCTAAATAAAGGATGTTTTAAAGCGTTTGGTCCGAATAGAGGGATATTATTCTTTAAATGAATTAGTGTTAAATGTGTGTCTAGACGTAAACTCGAAATGTGTCGCTCTCACGTATGTATATTTTTGTGGTAAATCAGGTTAGATACGGCCTTCAAGTCTCGACCACGAGTCATGACCCCAACCTTTTACATTCTACTAGAACGCAATATTATTATTATTATTATTATTTTTAAATAAAATAGGTATTTTGACGACAATTAGCAATAAAAATTTGTTTAAATATTATCAAATAATCTATTTATTTTTACTCGGGGGTTCCTAAATTGATCAAATAAATTTTAATTACACTTTCAAATGTTGTATGAACGACTACCGCCCTCTGTCGACACGTTCATGTACTAAAAATTAATGCAAAATTAAGTTTCGTTTCACTATGTAGGAAATCATAGCATATTATGATATTAAGTGCACTATTAAGTAATTAGAAATGATGATATCAAAGTAACGCTTGCCCGTAGGTGTTAAAAACATGTAATACTTAGATAGTGGGTTCGCCCACAAGCATAAATCACAGTCTCAGGTCTCATTGTAAGCGACAGTGCATAGATTCTTAAATTATTATATACCATTTTTTTTTGTCTCAGTGACGTATTGCCCTAATAGATGAGCCCTGTAATAAATTTTGTCGAGGGGCCCTACTTGACTGTGGCTAAGCCCAAATGTAGAATAAACATGATTTTACTAAGAAAACTTGTATTTTTTAAACGCATATAATTTAAAATCTAAACTCTAGGTTAAACTCAAACTTAATAGTTTAGCGTATGCTCTAAAATTTAATTGAAGCATCCTTATAATTGATACTTCTGATACGAGCAATATAGGCTACGCCCCTGATGTTCTGATGCCTAGATACCGCCTTACTTGTGGAAAATAATGTGAAAACCCTAAGAAAATGTAGGCTACTTTTTAACTAAGCATGCTGATGAAATCATTGGCCAAAAAATGGTGTGATAACTAATCTCTCAGATCAACTCCACCCGCTGCCATTGTTACTCCACCCTCACACCGCCCATAGTTTCGCTATTGTAATTAATATGGTATATTAAACATCGTGTGAATCACGTACAACGTGAGGGTCAAATAGAACGCGGATCTCGCTGAATAAGACATGTAAAGGTCACACGTTTTGACGAGAAAGAGTGGCATCTTTATATTTACGTCAAAAAATTAATATTGACTATATAACAGGTAGGCACTATATAACAGGTCCTGAAATCAATGACTAGATGGTTCTTCATCTAAAGCTAGATGGTAATGTTCCCTTAATATTAAATACATATTCTCCCAAACTTATCCGGCAGTTTCATATGCTGTTTAATTTAAATTGTCGTAATTTTCGATTATGATCGATCATTAATTATATGAGGCGATTTTGGTGATTTTTCGATACTAATCTATACTAATATTAAATGCGAAAGAATGTTTGGATGTATGGATGTTTGTAACTCTTTCACGCAAAAACTAGTGAATCGATCACTATGAAATTTTGCATACACGTTGTCTGGGACTTCAGAAAGGACATAGGGTACCTTTCATCCAGAAAAAAAGGACTATTCCCGAGGGATAAATAAAAAATAAAAAACTAACGCCTTGCCAAAATGTTATAGCAACACGAGGTCAAGCGTTATATTGCTTTTTTTTTAATTTTCAACGCGGACGAAGTTGCGAGCACCAGCTGGTACTTTATAATTGCAGTATTATTATTTCTACAATTGGTTGTTTTATTAATTAAATTAAGTACTCGAACTATTACAATATGATTGTGTAGGATTTAGTCATATTTTAATGGAGAAACAGGTTTTACTTAATTTAACTCAGTTTTCTCGCAATTTAATACTGTTATTTGCGAAAAAAAAATTACGTGATATTTTCCGAGAATATGAGATTGGGTGAGATTTGGGTCAACCCCCTCCCCCCCCCCCCTCCCTAAACACCTCACGTAATTAATGGACCCCCCTAACCTATAACCTTCCTCAAGAATTGGGCTATCAAATGCAAAAATAAATCTTAAAATACCAGTTGAAGCCGAGAACAGGTCGCTAGTATTTAAATAATCCCCATATTATTAATTATATTAAAAAAAAAACACGCTTTCTATTACTTACTACAAAAATCGTAATTATACAATTTATACAAATTAACGTGTTCAAGAATGCGTGAAGGTAATACCTGCGAACATTTAAACTTTCTTATCTAGCGCATCGTTAAAATTAATCGACCCAGTCGAATTATTACCTAATATAAGGTCCCTCACACATTAGCGCGACCATGCTCCCATTGTTTTGATTTGCAAGTGTTTGTGTCCGAATTTTCGTATAAGTGTTCGTTTATTAAAAGCCGGTAGTGTATGTGCGCCAATGAGAATGTGCCTTTCGACATTCTCGTGTAACAAATCCAAGGAAAGCAGTACATATACTCGTAGTGAACGCGTTCCAATATCTCGCTTCGGTCAAGGCTATGTACGTATTCATTTAACACAAACACATCGGCACCTATTTATATAAAAAAATACAAGAACAATGCTATACTACGATATATATATATATAGTCGACTTTGCCTGTATGGCAGCTAATTCCTACACCACGCAAAGGATTTTAATGTGGTTACACCATCAGTTAGATAATTTTTCCAGAAAGGCGTTTTTTCCCCTACTTTAAATATCCTAATATTTAAAGTATAGTAAAATAAAGGAAACGTTAATTTTTAAATTTTTAAGCTTACAAATTTCATTACTTACTAGCTGTGTGCCGCGATTTCATCCGCCGTTAAAATTAAATTGACAAAAGCTCTTCTCTATATTATTGACAAAGCCTCAATAACATTCCTCAAGAATTAGACTTTGAAATGCAAAAAAAAAAATACTTATAAAATCCTATTGATAGTTCCAGACTCTTCAGCTTTATTATACTAGTAACTAACGACCCGACCCCGGCTTCGCCCGGGTGCAATTTTTTTCTGTAAATTACATAAACGTACATACAGAGGGACAAAAGGTGACTTTATTTTGTACTATGTAAATATATTGTAAAACTAGCTGGTGCTCGCGACTTAGTCCGCGTTGAAAATTTAAAAAAAAAGCAATATAACGCTTGATCTCGTGTTGCTTTAACATTTTGACCAGGCGTTAGTTTTTTATTTTTTTATTTATCCCTCGGGAATAGTTCTTTTACTGGATGAAAGGTACTCTATGTCCTTTCTGGTGTTCCAGACAACGTGTATGCAAAATTTCATGGTGATCGGTTCAGTAGTTTTTGCGTGAAAGAGTCACAAACATCCATACATCCATACATACTTTCGTATTTATAATATTAGTATATTGTCATTTACTTAAATCTTTAAATGAATCTACACCTAACTATAGGAAATACTGCATATTAGTTAGTCATAATTTATTCATTAAGATAT
The DNA here is from genome assembly GCA_944738685.1 of Synanthedon myopaeformis. NCBI lineage: Eukaryota > Metazoa > Arthropoda > Insecta > Lepidoptera > Sesiidae > Synanthedon > Synanthedon myopaeformis. The sequence goes on along the minus strand of OX122933.1, from coordinate 8,157,994 downwards.
TACGCAGAAATACGTTAGGTTAGGAAGTTGTAAATAGATTAATGTTGTTTGTGATCATCGCTGCTTTTAGCTCACTATGCATAACATCCTATCAATTCATTAGTATACTGTTGTCAATTTAATTGACTATATTAGTGAGAATGGCAGCTGCATTATTGATGTATTCATTGTTCTCGATATACATGAATTTACCAATTCATTTCATATAGAATTTATCAATTACTTTTATGTTACAAACGAGACTTTTTGTGTTTGATTACTTTAACTGAGTTTACAAACACATAATTTATACACATTGGCTCTAAAGTGTACCTACATAGTCAATTTGTATGTCTTATTTATAATAATTCGTACTAATATTATAAATGCGAAAGTATGTTTGGATGTATGTATGTTTGTGACTCTTTCACGCAAAAACTATTTAACCGATCACCATGAATCTGTAAACAAAATTTCACAATCCATTTTTATTTAATATATAAAGATACTAGCTGTTTCACGCGACTTCGTCCGCGTATCTTATAAAATATAGACTACTAGCTGGTACTAGCATATGACTTCGTCCGCATTGAACAATGAAATGTCCTTTCTGGTGTCCCAGACAACGTGTATGCAAAATTTCATAGTGATCGGTTCACTAGTTTTTGCGTGAAAGAGTTACAAATAAATAAATATTTTCACCATTTCCCACGGCATCATCTAGTTCCACAGTAAGCAACTAATGCTTGTATTATGGTTGACAGTTGATATACTACATAGATTACTTTTATTCTGTAAATAAATACATATTATAAATAAAAAACATCTATGACTCAGACACAAAGGTGAAATGTTAACACATAAACATTTGCACCTAGCGGGATTCGAACCCGCGACCGTTTGGTTAACAGCTAGGGTTACTAGCCACTAGACCAAACGTCCAAACATCCATACATCCAAACATACTTTCGCATTTATAATATTATTACGGATAAAGTACGGATTTAATTATTATGATAGCCTTCTGCCTTCTACAGGGACTTAAATAATGGCATTAACTAATTGTAATGTGTTAGTAATAGGCGTTGAGAGATCCACGTTCAATATGCGAGTACAACTATTGCAAATTAGTTCTCACGGTCTGTAACGCAACGCACCGACTGCTTCAAAAGGTCGTTTAAACAAGTTCTCTTCTTATAACATCTTCGAGGATATCCTAAACATAATTCTATCTTCTATTATATTATTGATTAATGTTTGCCAATTTATATGAAAGAGGGGATTTAAAATAATACCCAAATCACTATATTGTTTTAAACAAGCATAATTAGCGACATTACATCAATGGAAGAATTGAGGCGTCACGTGACGTCACATAACATTATATATAATGTATAATTTGTTTAGATTTTTACATTTCTATTGTTTCCGTTGTTATTTGTTTTGTTTTCAATTATTCAAAAACATAAATTGTTATTAAATAAATGTGGAAAGCGTTAGATTCCTAATAGGTAAACGTTATATAGCCAAGTCAAATAAATCAATAAAATTATGAGAAATAATTCGTATAGTTTTGAAAATTGGTACAGTTATTCCTTGTGGTATCCAGATGAACATACTAAAAGTCCTTAAGAGTAAGGGTTGTGCTGAAAGTGTAGGGGGATAAGGGAAGTTAAAGGTACCTTTTTCCAGGTTTTTTGCTCATATCGCGAATATCTATACGAACTGCATTATGATTACTTCTGACAAAAGTTTCTGCATACAATTTTATACAAATTTGGATAATACTTTAGGATCAATACTTTAGGAGCTACAGGCTGTGTAAGTTAACAAAAAGTTAAGTTGTGTATGATGCTGTTGTTGGAAAAATGTGGATTTAGTACATCTTCTAATGGCTCTATCACCACCAGCACATTTTCCTTGTCAAGCCAGGAAAAGGGAAAGTTGAAACTAAGATAATTATATTCATCATTAGGATCTTAAACCACCGTAGAATCAGCGAAACGCAGACGCCACATTTACTTTGCTATAGAAGCAACTATCAAAGATGTTTGTATGAAACAAAAGCCTTTGTTACCATTCGAATTTTGCAAATGAAATGACGTTATCAGTGAAGGCTTTGGAGCTCCGGCAATAATGAACTCGTGCGATGATATAACAATTTTTGATTGACATTTCAATTTAATTTTCACTTGTCTTTTCAAACATAACAATCTTGCCAGAAGTTATTTAGAAATCGTCCTACTTGGCTACCGAGTGCGATCCAGTACCTACATTCGTCCGTTTAAAATTCAGTTTAAAATTTGTTAAACAAATACGAGTATAGTAGGGATCTAGTCGAGTGATGTTTTTAAATAGTCTTATTATTCCTTAATTTACATTTTGTTCTAAATCTGTATTTTGTCTGGTTGTTTATATGTTATTAAGGACAAGATTACTTCTTGTCCGCAATTTCGTGACTCGATTTTAGAATTCTAATGTTTTGAAATAAATATAGAAGCCCATAACGTCATTCAAGGAAGATTTTTTTAATTAACATTTGATTTATACAAACATAGCTGTTTTATATTCATAAAGTATTAACAGTGGCTTAAATCCTGACTTACTTAAAAGTGGCATAAATGCTAAAGTGAGTTTGTTACGTTTTCCTCAACCCAACATCATGAAATTTTGCAACATCTAAAATAAAAAATTCAAAGGCTGACAAAAATATATAAGCAGTAACATTGAATAAACGTTTTAATACATAAGAAAAAGGGGCGCAGACGAAGTCGCGGACCAAGGCCAGTAATTAATATAAAAACTTAGTTGATATTTCACGTTACTACTGATTTTTTTGATGTTTTGTAAAATTAAAACACGAAATTGTTTTTGATCCATTGTTTTGAAAATAATAAAAGTAGCGTCACTCTTAACACAATAACTCGCAAACTAATGAATAGAATATCATGAAATTTTACAGCTGTCTTTTGAAGGTTAGTACTAACTGAAAAACGCAATAAAACTAGCGCCATCTATGTGTAAAACTAGCCCGGGACTTTTCAGCCCATGTAATATATCGAGTTATTTTTTTCAGTGTCAACAATAATGCTCAGTTTGCGCTTTTTCTCGGAAAACTTGTAGTTAGTCCTAAAGATTAGTCTGTACCGAGTATATGCCAATCTATAAAGAAAGAAACATAAAGATAGACCTTTAAGTATACATAGCGAGATCAGAAGAAATAATTATATAGGTAACGGCTTCCTTGTATATAAAAGATAAAACTTTCAGTGACTATTTATTAACATTTTGCAGATGCTGTACCACGCATTAGTGTTCCTGGCTGCAGCAGCAATGGCCTGGTGTGACGTGTCTCACCTTAGCAGCACTACGACAGAACCTCCGCCCCCAAAGCCTTACGTGTTCTCATACACAGCAGGGCGCTTCCCGGGACACGCCGATAGACAGCACACGGAAGTCAGCGACGGCAGCGGTGTTATCAGAGGCACCTTCTCATACGTGGACCCTCGTCAGAAAGTTCGCACGGTGGACTATGTGGCCGATAAGGAGGGCTTCCATCCGGTACTGAGCGACTCACCTCCAGAGCATCCTTCCGACTCGGAGGCTGTGGCGCGTGAAAAAGACCGCCACTATCATCTATACGCTAAGATCGCAGAAGACCACGCTAACAATCCGCATCCAGACACTGGAATACGTAAGTTTACAGCTTCATTGGTATATATCGACACTCGTCAGATAGTAGCATAACCTAATATTTAAAACAGAAAGGAAATAAGTAGTCTTATTATTTAACCGGTTAAAGTAAAATTAGAGGCACCGACCGCTTCTCTGTCAAATCATTCTTTATGGCAAAATTCATATAACAATTTTAATTTTAAAGTAGCTATGGATGTGTTCCACGAGGCTTCATTCTGACTACATTTATTTTTGTTGTGTAATAAATAATTTAAAAAATTATATCTAGACGATCACACGATGAAGTAAATTTAACTTTTGGTTAAATGTTAAATCTCTCGTCTATATTTTAATCATTTAACCGATTGAGAAAAGGACAAATGTTTTAAATTAACTTTATCCATGCTCAAACAAATAGTAGATAATATTAATATTCAGCTTGATAGGCAAGCTGACGGTCCAGTTGTAGTAAAGTGGCTAACCACACAAGCAACGCCATATGACACTGACCACATAAGCAACGCCATATGACACTGACCACATAAGCAACGCCATATGACACTGACCACACAAGCAACGCCATATGACACTGACCACACAAGCAACGCCATATGACACTGACCACAAAAGCAACGCCATATGACACTGACCACACAAGCAACGCCATATGACACTGACCACACAAGCAACGCTATATGACACTGACCACACAAGCAACACCATATGACACTGACCACACAAGCAACGCCATATGACACTGACCACACAAGCAACGCCATATGACACTGACCACACAAGCAACGCCATATGACACTGACCACACAAGCAACGCCATATGACACTGACCACACAAGCAACGCCATATGACACTGACCACACAAGCAACGCTATATGACACTGACTTTAGCATAATAAAGTATAAGAAATTAGAGGAACAAACAGCACAAATGCTGTTACTTCAAGGTGTTCTTCTGTAAGTGTGTGTCTTGAGTCAAAAACTTGAGAATGAGTCAGATATATTTTAATTCTGTGTTCAAATATGGAAAGAGGAATAAACTGGGGACATTTTTATATTATACACATTGCACCCCGGGCGTAGCCGAGAGTGAGTCGCTAGTATCGTATGTTTTATATCACAAAAAACAACTGTGAATATAATTATAATGAAGATTATCAAAAATATTATTATTACTTTTAAAATAGCTACTATTCTTGAATGAATAACTCTATGTACAGTCGGGGTAAAAAAAACGTCTGTCAGTTGTCTGCTTATATATATCCGTAATGTCACCTTGTAGCAAGTTCGAAAATACCATTTACAAGTTAATATTTAATTAAACTACAAAATAAAACCTTCTATAGGATTTAATGTAATTTTTCCATACAAACTTTTTTTCCTTGCCCGGACTAACTGTTAGTGCTTTAGTTTCAAAAGGTACCTACTAAGTCTAAGACTTAATAAAGGTATGAATTTGAAAATTGACGTAAATTTTCATACATCTCTAAGAGTACTACAGTTCTTTAATAGGTGTAACTGAATACAAGTGAATTAACTTAATACTGACGAACTGACAAATAAATGAATGGCAGAAGTCGCCAGTCCCCGTCAATCGGCAGCTGTGGCAGCAGCAACCGCCAACCACTTGCAGCTGTTCCGCGTGATCGCCGAACAACACGCGCGCATCGCTGCCGAACGCGATCAGCTGCAACGCGAGGACGAGGAACGGCAACACCTGCAACACCTGCAACACCTGCAAAACCTGGATGAGCCTCACCAATGATCGGAGCACGTACTTGTCATAAACATTAGTCGATAACTCGGGCTGCAAATACTAACCTTTCGATATCACCTTCAAACACTATTTTATCGAAGAAAATTGCTCTAATAAAATTAACGTTCTAACAATTGAAATTTAAATATATTTTTTTTATAAATAAACTTAAATGTTTTGATATGTTTGTTATCAAACATAAACAAAAGTCAAGTTAACGGTTTGAACAAAATCAAATAAAGTTGCAATACCCGAGCTTTTAATGTTAACCGTCCAAAGAAATAAAATTGTTCGATGGAATTAGTAAAAAAAAAAAACAAAGATATATTGAAATTGTCATTTCAAATTCCAATTTCAACATTTGACTATTTAAAAAAATTTAAAAATTATGTTTTTAAATACTTGTGTACTATTTGATAAATTAAAAAAATGAACGAAAAATACTCTTTTGACAAATGCCATCGTTTTTAATGTATTTAGAAGATTTTTATAATTACTTTCATAAGAAATGTCGCCATAAGTTAAAATGAATAAATGTAATTTTAATTAAAAAATAAAAAACTCTTTCAATTTTTAAATGAAATCACTTCCCGAAGGCTCCAGAGGGCAAGTAGAATTTTTGTCACCCTCTTAAGTCCTCTGTATATCTTTTCTAAGTAGAAGAAGCCTCAAAATCAGGCTTCAATGGTTCGATCCTAATCCTATTCATATTATAAATGCGAGTTTGTAAAGATGTTTCTTACTCGTTCATATAAAAAAATCAGATTTAGATGAAATTTCGCATACACATAGTTTGTGTGTGTGTGTGTGCGCGCACACACACACACACACACACACACACACACACAAAGATTAACATATACTTTTTATCCTGGAAAAATTTTACGTTCCCGAAAGATCGACGATTCATTTTTATTTATACAAGATGAAATTTTCTAATTGTACAAAGTTTAATTAAAAAGTTAAATTAATTAAACTAATTTATACATCCGTACTAATATTATAAATGCGACAGTATGTTTGGATGTATGGATGTTTGTAACTCTCACGCAAAAACTACTGAACCGATCATAATGAAGTTTTGCATACACGTTGTCTGGGACACCAGAAAGGACATAGGGTACCTTTCATCGTTCAACGCGGACGAAGTCGCGGGCACCAGCTAGTTATTCATAAATTTATTAAAATAACGATTAATAAAATTAAAACACCCTGTATAAAGTGTGCATTCCTTTTGTCAACAAGGTGTTTGCAATAACTGTATCTACCTACAAATATATATGTGGGATATGTAGTATTTAAGGTTGTTTTTTTTTATGTTAACACTGATAAAATATTAGTACCTTTTAAAAAATGGCAACATTGCTGTCTGTCAAGTGAAGATGATATAGAAGTGTGTTGTTATAATTAAAGATAAAAGTTATTCCAAAGTCTGCTTTATTAACTTCCCACAACTTATGGGGGCTCGTCCGGGATACAATTGGAATTTAGTGAAGTATTATTTTGGAGTGATTGAAGACGAAGAATTAAGAAAATCATCAAACAAAGCCGGTAAATACCTATAAACGAATACATAACACGTAAAGGTCAAAGTTATCAAACCACAGAAGCATAGACCACAGAACAATACAATTATTAGAACCACAGAACATTACAATTGTAACAACTGGAATGAGCACTATACCACAGAACAATGAAATGATCTTTGTACAAATATTGCTCAGAATACTTAGAGGCACAGTTACCTCTGAATTAAAGGTTACGGCACGTGAGTGTTGATTACAATTTTAAATGAAGATGTTTTTATGGAGATTTTAAGAAGCAAACAAGACTATTTTAAGATGAATAAAGATTAGAAATTTTTATGCCTACTAAGAAAGATAATAAAGAAAAGGTGAAAAATAAAATGTATTATTCAGAGGAAGAAGATAATAGCGAAGAATACCAAAGCCAGTCCGATAAAGAAGATAAACAAAAATTAAAGAAAATGTCTGCATCCCGAATTTCGTTTAGCGACTTAGAGAAATCCATGACAGAATTCACTGGCGATGACACTTACCCAATATCATCATGGATCCAGGAATTCGAAGATACTGCTCTCATTATGGAATGGTCTAACATTGAAAAGCTTATTTATGGAAAGAGATTGTTAGGAGGAACTGCCAAATTGTTTATGAGGTCATTAAGAGGCATTCAGAGTTGGGATGACCTTAAAAGTAATTTACTTGAAGAATTTGGGTCCAAACTGAACAGTGCGGTCCTACACAAGAAGCTTGCCTCACGAAAAATGAAAAGTAATGAAAGTTACCAACAATACTTTCTCCACATGAAAGAGCTGGCAGTACATGGCAATATTGAGGATGCAGCACTTATAGAGTATGTCATAGATGGCATCTGTGACAACGAAATTAATAAGGCTATCTTATATGGTGCTGTAGACTTGAAAGAATTCAGACGAAAGTTAGATATTTATTGTAATCTGAAGACGAAGATGGCGACACGACCTAACCACATTCCAAGTACAACACCTTTACCACGAATACGGAAGCCTTTTGCTCCTAAGAGATGTTTTAAGTGCGGCGATACAGAACATCAAACAACATCCTGCACTAAGGGCATAAAATGTTTTGCATGTAACGAATTCGGTCATAAAGGACCCGACTGTCCAAATCGACCCAAGAAATTAATGAATATTGATACAGAAGACACAAAAGACGAAGTTTCCTGTCGAATCAAGATTAATGATGTCGCCATGATAGCCTTAATCGACACCGGAAGTGACGCCAATGTTATTCGAGAGACCCAGTTCAAAAAACTGAAAGCCAACTACGACCAGAATGCTATCATACGCCTGAAGGGCTTAGGCGAAGGAAAAGCAAATACAAAAGGATCATTTATTGCCAAACTACAAATAGGTGCTTACTTTGCTGATGTTAAGATCCATGTAGTCGAAGATGACGCAATACCCGTAAACGTGATTCTTGGAAGACCGATATTGAGCGATTTTGAAGTAAGATTCGCTCAAAATGAAGTGATTGTAAACAGAATAGAACACCTTACTTTGATCACACAAGAAGAGACAGCACACGAATCATACGAGATAGGAGAAACGAAATATTTAGAAGAAATAAAGACGATGATAAGAAACTATAAGACTAAAGAAGCAAAGAAGGAAAGTAATGTTGTGATGAAGATAATACTTACCGATGAGGAGCCGATTAATCAAAATCTACGTCGATTCGCACCTCTAGAAAGAAAAATAGTGAACGAACAAATTGAAGAATGGATAGAACAGAAAATCATACAGCCTAGTAAGTCAGATTTCGCAAGTCCTATCGTTCTAGCAAAGAAGAAGAATGGAAAATACCGTTTATGTATAGATTACAGAAGGCTAAACAAAAAGATAATAAAGGAACGATTCCCACTACCACTGATTGAGGACCAAATAGACCAATTAAAGGAAGCTACGACATTCACAACCTTGGATTTAAAAAATGGATTTTTGCATGTCAATGTCCATAAAGACAGCCAAAAATACACATCCTTTGTAACACCACAAGGCCAATATGAATTCAAAAAGATGCCCTTTGGCCTGTGTACATCTCCGTCGGTTTTTCAAAGATTTATTAACAACATCTTCCAAGATTTGATTTCCAATGGAATCGTATTAGCCTATTTGGACGATTTGATTATACCGTCAAAGACCGAAGATGAAGCCAAGTCAAAGCTAAAGACAGTTTTTGCAAGAGCTGAGGAATATGGGCTTGAGTTCAATTGGGCGAAATGTCATTTTATGAAAAGAGAGATTAATTATTTAGGCTATACCATCCGCGATAATAAAATATGTCCATCTAAAGAGAAAATTAATGCTGTTTTTAAATTTAAATTACCTACTAATATCAAGTCGCTACAATCATTTCTTGGCTTGACAGGGTATTTCAGAAAGTTCATCCGCAATTACTCCCTAATCGCAAAACCGCTAACAGATCTTCTTAAGAAGGATATTAATTTTAATTTTGACGAAAGATGTGAGAGAGCGTTTACGAAATTAAAAATGGAATTATGTAGTTCGCCTGTACTCCATATTTATAACCCCGATTTAGAAACAGAAGTACATACAGACGCAAGCACAGAGGGATATGGAGCAGTGCTTCTGCAAAGAAGTACAAAAGACAATCAGATGCATCCAGTTCATTATATGAGCAAAAAGACTACAGCAGCCGAGAGAAATTACCATAGCTATCATTTAGAAATCCTTGCGGTGGCAGAAGCTATAAAGAAGTTTAGAGTTTATTTGCTCGGGATTCACTTTAAAATCGTAACCGACTGTTCAGCACTAACAATGACACTGAAGAAAAAGGACTTACCTCCTCGTGTTGCTCGCTGGGCTTTGTTATTAGAAGAGTACGACTATGAGATAGAACACCGACCTGGCATTAGACTAAAACACGCTGACGCTTTAAGTAGACATCCCATTTGTCTAATATTTACGGAGACTACAGCTCGAATTGAGAAAGCTCAAAATGAAGATCCTCACATCAGACTTATAAAAAAGATACTAGAAAGAGAAAAATATGAAAGCTACATTATTGAAAATGGTATACTTACTAAAGAGAAAGACGGAAAACGTTTGATTGTAGTACCTAAAAGGATGGAAAACGAAATTATAAGAAAGAACCACGAAAAGGGACATTTTAGCATTACAAAAACCGAAGAATTAATTAACAGGGAATACTACATTGAAAATCTGAAGATGAAAATTAAGAAGATAATAGATAATTGTGTTGAGTGTATTCTCATATCGCATAAAAGAGGAAGGAAAGAGGGATACTTACATCCATTAGATAAAGGTGATGTTCCGTTATCGACATACCACATTGATCACCTTGATCCATTAACTTCCACAAATAAGAATTACAAATACATACTGACCGTAGTTGATGGTTTCACTAAGTTCATGTGGATCTATCCAGTTAAGACTCTGACTACTGAAGAGACTTTAAATAAACTATTGTTACAGCAACAAACATTTGGTTCACCACAAAGAATAATTACAGATAGGAACGCCGCATTCACCTCCAACGAGTTTCGCAAGTATTGTGAAGAAGAACACATCATTCACTACACCATAACCACTGGTCAGCCTAGAGGAAATGGTCAGGTGGAAAGAATCCATCAGATAATTATTGATGTTTTGAGCAAACTCACCATTGATAACCCATCCAATTGGTATCGCAAAGTTGCTGCCGTACAAAGATGTTTAAATGGCACTTATCAACGAAGTATTGGTATGACACCCTTCGAGTTACTCATTGGTGTAAAATTGAGACACGGAGAAGACGAGATTTTGAAGCTTATCGAGGGAGAAACCATAGAGAACTATGTCGATGAGAGAGCTGCACTTAGGACGAAAGCAAAATACTCTATACAAAAAATACAGGAAGAGAATGTCAAATACTATAATAAAAAGAGAATATCAGCGAATTCGTATGATGTAGGGGATTTGGTTGCCATCAAAAGGACCCAATTTTCACAAGGAAGTAAGCTTTACCCTAAATACCTTGGACCTTACAAGATTGTTCAGAAGAAACGCAATGATAGATACACATTGGAGAAAGTCGGTCATGGTGAAGGACCAATTCATTCGACCAGCTCAGCCGATCTAATGAAACCCTGGATCCGCACAGACAATTCATCTGAGTCAGATGAATGAACAGGATGGCCGTGTGGGATATGTAGTATTTAAGGTTGTTTTTTTATATGTTAACACTGATAAAATATTAGTACCTTTTAAAAAATGGCAACATTGCTGTCTGTCAAGTGAAGATGATATAGAAGTGTGTTGTTATAATTAAAGATAAAAGTTATTCCAAAGTCTGCTTTATTAACTTCCCACATATATATATATAATATTTGTATATATAAATATAATATATATATATATACCTATACTTTTTTTATTTGTGTTTGTTTATAGCACTAATTATGAATATATTTTTGTTATTGTTCGACAACTCAGGTGTACGGTAGAAACTTAATTAAGTTTATATTACACCTAAACTGTGTACCGCCAATTATATATATATATTTTTTTTAATAAAAAATAATGGTAGAAAAGATACAAATAAAATTTTATCTAACCTAACTTTATTGAAGATAAATAATAAACCATTATAAAGCCGAAGTCGTCCGTTGAGAAGTCGCCGAGTCATGTGGGTGAGCTTTCTAGTTCTAACCAGAGCTGTCTGTAAACAATAAATAATATTTTCAAGTGTTATAAATATTCTATATAAAAGTATAGCACCAGCTTTTCTGTTATAGTCTTAATAATGCTCTCTATGTCACCCATTGATAGCTTACTTACTTCAAATTAAGTTGAAAGCACAGTATTAGGGCCTCTTTGTCAAGTAGGCTAACCGCCATTTAAAGTCACCGGGAATTAAGGAGATGATATACCTTTGTTTGTATGGTAAAAGTCTCAAACATTAAAAAGAAAATAATAAAAAAAAATTCATCTATCAAAGGATACAGTACACAGAGTGAATAATTTAATAAAACATAATAAATTATTTCTAAAAGTAAACTGATCAACACTTTACTTGTAGTTGGTGAAAGAGGCCCTAAGGCTCGAGTTCACCAACAGACGGTTATTTTTAAATAGCTGTTTAAAATTTAAACAGCCGTTTAATAATATTTTGTTGTTCCCAATCGCTAAAATGCGGGTTAAACGCCCTAAAAATCTGATTAACTTAATGATTAATCTGATGTTTAGGGCGTTTAAACCGCAGTTTAGCGATCAGCTGTTTAAAAACTAACCGTCTGTTGGTGAACTCGAGCCTTAGTGTACCAAAGTGCATAAGTTCCAATCTCAGTAAAAATTGAAAAGTTAATACTTACTAGATGGCGGTGGTGGAGGACCTCTACCTCCTCCGCCTCCTCCGCAGCCGGCCTTCTTTTCGCCTTCATATAAAGCTGCGTTTTCACCACCCGTGTGCATTCCGCTCTAAAAGTATATTATGGCACTCAAACTTCACCGTCCATACTAAACTTTGGTTAACTTTGGGACACAACATAACCAGTATTGTGGTTCACCTACGACTAAAGTTTAGTATGTATACCTACTATCTATACTAATATTATAAAGAAGTAAAGTTTGTATGTTTGTTTGTAAATAAGTGGTAATCTTCGAAACTACTCATCCAATTTAAAAAATCTTTCATCATAGGCTTAATATTCCAATGGATTCCAATAAGAATAATATCTATCTCTTGGCAATAATATAATGTCAATGGACTTCGATAGTTATTAATTATTATTTTTTTATAAAAGATGGGTTTGCTCTTGACCAACAACCAACTGTGTAGCAAGCATGAGGCCTAAGATGGAGCGAACCTCATTCTCAACCCAGAAGATGCCTATTCATGAGAACTTTGAAAAGATTTGGGTTATATGAGCTCAGGAGTTCCAAACGTTGGCAGTGCGCATTATAAAAGATGTTTTAAAGCGCTTGGTCCGAAATAGGGGGATATCGAATTAAAAATAATTAAAATAATGCTTTAAATATTTAGGCCTGTAAATAGATGGCGTTATTTATGTCTATCTACACGCGGCTATCATATCAGGCAGGCTGACTAATAAATTAGTATAAAAAAATCTCACCACAACAGCAAAAATGATGGCCACAATAGCCAGAATTAGTCCGAGGAACTTCATGTTGTCAACAACTCCAAACAACTGATGGTGACCACCAGCAATTGTCACCTTTTTATACAGTTTATCACAGGAACTGTTTAATGAGATAAACGATACACATTTTAGTTCCGCTAATGTTCAATAGTGTACAACTTTTTAAATTAATACTAATAGGTTTCAGTGTATTATATACATACTAGTTTTTGCACGTGACTTCGTAGGCACAAATTTTTTCTTAGGCTTTGAAAAAAATTAATAACACCAACACCTGATAAAAATATATGAGCAATAATTTATAGGAAAGCAATTAATTATGTGACTTCGTTAAATCGGAATATTAACTACTTATTCACACTATTTGCATTGGTCTAATAAAACCGTAGAGCGGTCGTCACGTGACGACCAATCGCCGTATTCGCCGTGACGACCGCGTGAAGCTACAGATAAAACGCGTCTTTTTTTAGATTTTAAGAAACAGTACTTTTTTTCTCTGAGGTGTATGCAAAAATTAATTTTGATCGGTTGAGTAGTTCAGGCGTGAAAGGTAACAGGCAGACAGAGTTACATTCGCATTTATAATACTTATCAATATGGATTATTGAGAATATAAAACCTGTATCAAAATTTTATGTCTCCGTATCAGTAAGTATTTGACTAGCCAATTGGTCGAGTGGTTAAGAGACTTGCCTTGAAGCTCTATCTCACGGGTCCTGAGTTTGATTCCTGACAGAGCTAACTTTGGAAATTAAAATTTCAAACTTGACTCTGGTTTGTTCCGGCAAGAAGTTGCAAGACTTACTGCGGTTAGCAGTAATTTGGGCAGCCCATCTGGCGGCAGTAAACACCACCTTGCAAAAGACCATTCTGGTAAATAACAGCACGTGTGCTGTTGTTTTAATAATAAAAAAATCTAATATTAGTCAATTACCTTTCGGTATATACATTGAAATACTTAATTGACATACTTAATTGACGTAGATCCATATGGAACACAATGACTTAATGTAAAGTCATCTAATGACCAAAAAATATATAATAAATGTATTTATTTAAATCGCTGTAAATAGTTGAACATTGGCGGAACTAAAATCTGTGTCCATTAATTGGGGTCCTGTGATAAACTATATAAAAGGTGTCAATGTTTAAATATGGTAACCATCATCTGTTGGAAATTTGTGACAACATGAAGTTCCTCGGACTAATTATGGCTATTTTAGCCATTATTTTTGCTCTTGTGGTGAGTTTCTTTTGTTTTTAAGTTTGCTTCTATTGTGGGAGGCAATTAAGAAAACTGATGTTAAAAAAATCAGGAGATACTGTAGCTACCTGCTAATTCTGTCATCTTTTTATTTTATAAAAGATGGGTTTGCTCTTGACCAACAACCAAAATTTAATTACATCACTCGATAGCTAAAAGATCAAAGAATTTTTTTGTATATATACATACTTACCTATATGGTAGATTATACGAAACGACCTGGTCCCCTCCACTGAGCGCTCACACACACACACACACACTCCCTCTCTCTCTCCCACACTCACTCTCTCTCTCTCTCTCTCTCTCACTCTCTCTCTCTCACACACACACACACACACACTCCCTCTCTTCTCTCTCCCACTCTCTCTCTCTCTCTCTCACACACACACACACACACACTCCCTCTCTCTCTCCCACACTCACTCACTCTCTCTCTCTCTCACACACACACACACACACACACTCCCTCTCTCTCTCCCTCTCTCTCGCTCTCCCTCTCTCTCGCTCTCCCTCTCTCTCTCTCTCTCTCTCTCTCTCGCTCTCCCTCTCTCTCTCTCTCTCTCTCTCTCTCTCTCACACACACACACACACACACACACACACATGCACGCATGCTATCGCGCATACGTGATTATAAGTATGTATTTGTATATATATGTTTATATAATTATAGGTACATGTATATATAATGGTATATCATTTATTTATTTATATTAATTACTCGTATTTTCTTTTTTTTTGTACTTATAAACTTTAATATGTCTAACCTTGTAATAGGCTATATAAAAATTTAATTAACTCTTTTTATGTATTTCTAAAATGTTACATGTAAGGTTGGCTATTAAATAAATAAATAAATGTATACAAATTGTGTAATGTTATTCTGTAAGGTGGTTACTGGTATTAATATTTTCCCTGTAAATGTTAATTTTTAGAGTTTTTATTACTGCTTCTTCACTTCACTTATACTTATTTTAGAGCGGCATGCACACGGGTGGTGAAAAGGCTTTACACGAAGGTGGCACTAAGGCCGGATGTGGAGGAGGTGGAGGAGGAAGACCATCCAGTAAGTATTCCATTTTATGTCGATATGAACACCACAAGTTAAGTTACCATAACCATAAATTTCGATTAGTTATAATTAAAATTTCTAATTTTTTATGTAATCTGTAATTGGTAAGCAAATTTAAACGTGTTTGTATAACTTACGAGTATGTATGCGACTTAGTAAATTTTGATGTGCTTTTAATATTTCGATTAAATAAAATAAAAAACTAATGGCCCTCGTAAAAAAGCTCAAAGTCGCTCAACGAGCTTTGAAGAGGGTTATGCTTGGACTTACACTGCGAGATCGAATCGAGATACGAAAGTTACTGACATAAAGCCGGCGGATCAGTAAGTTGAAGTGGCAGTGGACAGGACACATAGGGCGTAGCATAGGACATGTCCACAATGTAACTTCGTGTCCAATGTAAAATAAAATATCATATGTATATTTTTGTGAGATAAATTTTTGGATTGTTTTCAGACAGCTCTGGTTAGATAGTTTCCTGACTTGTCAAGACATCGATCCAAGCGACGACTTTGGCTTTTTTTTTTCAATGTTTTATTTTCAATAAAGTTCACAGTACCTACTTACCTTATAAATATTTTTTTTTAAATTAATTTTTAATTTAGATTACATACAGCCGTAAATTAAAAAAAATATTTATTATAGATTATACACAAATAGGCCTAAATAATCATAAAAATCATATTTTTACATTTATTTATTAATTTAAAAAAAATATATAAGACCAAAAAAGAAAAATAAGAGAATATTCTATTTGATAAAATTAATTTCTCAAAATTAATTCGCTAAGAATTGAAATTGTTGGAAAATATGTGAATATCATTCAGAACCTTATTGTAGTGATACTTACTCGTAGAACGCTGAAAGAAGGAATTTTTACAATGATCAGTTCTACAATAGGGAATAGGGAATATGAAACGTATCACTTGATCTTGTTCTGAGTTTATTTGTATGAATATTCCTAAAAAAAAAAACACGAATTTTAAATGTTACCTTTTCATGCCTTATCTTCTCAACCGATCATAGTGAATTTTTTTCAGAATTTCATGGACATTGAGTAACTACTTTTAATCCAGAAAATAAGCAATGTTGCCAAGGGATCATCTAAAAAATAGAAATCCAACGCGTGGAAAAAGTTTAACAGCTATGAACATGTCATACGTTATATTTTGTCATATATTTTGTCATTATTTTATTTTTCAACGCGGACGAAGTCGCATTCACCAGTTAGTTTTAGATGAATCATGATCTACATTAACCATGAAATAGGTGAAGTTATAATTTTTACATAATAACAGTAATTTGTGTGCCATAAGTTATTGCACGCTCTGTTACCTCGTAAAATTAATGATTTAGGAGTTTATTAATGACACAGAACATTATGGGCAAGGTCGTACCAAGTGTCAAAACAATATGATGCGATCAAAGTAAATCAACTCGTTGTGTCAAGTAATAATAAAATTGCCCGTGTCTTTTAAAGCCCGACGCAAAAACGGGGTGTTATAAATTTGACGTGTGTGTGTCTGTGTATCGTCTCTGGAAACGTAGCTGCCAAAAGGATGGACCGATTTTGATACCAGGTCCAGCGAGTCAACCCAAGAGTTGGATACCTTGGGTTGAAAAAAACCAAGAGTTGAAGAGAGTTCAATTTTTAAAACAAACTTTTGATAACCAATTTGGGCATTATATAATATAACAATAAATTCCGTACTTAATATTATAAATGCGAAAGTATATTTGGATGTATGGATGTTTGTAACTCTTTCAAGCAAAAACTACTGAACCGATCACCATGAAATTTTGCATACACGTTGTCTGTGACACAAGAAAGGACATAGGGTACCTTTCGTCGTTCAACGCGGACGAAGTCGCGGGCACCAGTTAGTAATACATATTTCCTTCTTAAAACTTTCTGATTTTAATTAAAAAAGTAAAATATGCATTGTTTCCATATATATGAATCAAACAACAATTATTATCAATCATGTTTTATTATTACTATCTATATAATTTATGTAAATAGGTATAACATAAAAAAAATGTATCCGAACGACCTCCTAATTTCAATATTCTATTTGTAATTTTTTTTAAAAAACAAGACTAAGAGTTTTAAAAAAATCTTTAAGAAATTAGATATTGACTAAGTACCTAGTACTTAAGAAATAGATTACTTAAGAATTACTTTAAGAAATTAGATATTGACTAAGTACCTAGTACTTAAGAAATAGATTACTTAAGAATTACTTTAAGAAATTAGATATTGACTAAGTACCTAGTACTTAAGAAATTAGATTACTTAAGAATTACTTTAAGAAATTAGATATTTACTAAGTACCTAATACTTAGTCAATATCTAATTTCTTAAAGTTTTCTAGTAGCTAGTACTTAGTCAATATCTAATTTCTTAAAGTTTCCCTGGATACCAAACAAGTCTTGAACGTTGGCTTTGTTTCCGTTAGTTCGAAGATTCTCGTTCACGCGTCTACGATTTTCCTCCATAATGAAGTGACGATTGTTCTGCAGGCGTTTTATCAACTCGTCTGTAAACAATAGACTATAGTTTGAATGAGTCTGCTTTCCTCTCTTGCCTTCGATGTCCGCGATTTAATCTTAAGATATGAATAATAATTTTGTAGAAAAAGACTAATATACTAAACAAAAAAACTATTAGACTCAGCGTAGGGCTGTTCGCTCACACCGCTGCATATATTTTTTTGAATTTTTATACAAGGGTCAGTTTCGATTAATTTAAAGAAGAATTAACATGTTCATAATCAACCTTGATTATGAAACTGTGATACGAATGTCATCATCTTTCGATTCTAACCCGTGTTTTTATCAAATTAGTCAAAATTTCCATCTGGGAAAACCATACCAAAATCATTGGATGGTTTAAAAAAAGCGGCGAAACAAACAGAAGCGGACAGCGACTTCATTTTCAGACTCGTAATGTGTATAAAATTACGAATTTATTATACTTAGCTCTTAGTTACTTACCTCTGATTGTGTTATGGTCCTTATACTCGCCGCCTTCTTCTTTAGGGAAACTAGTCTTCGGCACAAACTCGTATATGGAGTCTGATCCGATTTGGTGAATGTGTATAATGTCAAGAAGGGCTTTCTTCATGAACGGCTTCAGCAACATCATCAGTTTGTCCATAAACGACGGAGCATTTAAAAAGTGAACCTCCTTTAGTCTTACCAGCATGCATTCCTGCGACAAAAGAATATTTGTTCATCGCAACGATATAAAGGTACTTACTGCGTACTAGATTTCACACTCCGAACATTCACTTTGTTCCAGAGCACTTTATTATACTCTGTACACCTTATTTAGTACGGCTTTGAATAAAACGCGTAAGCGCCGTAGAAAACACGGCGCTTACAACCTTCTGATCGCGAGAAAATTATATCCCAGAAGCGATTTAGCGTAGCATGTTGTATCGCTTGATTAGACTTCATAATTTTTGTTTAAGGGCTTCTTTCATCAACTACAAGTAAAGTGTTGATTAGTTACTTTTAGAAATAATTTTATGTTTTATTAAATTATGCACTCGGTTTATTCGATAGGCGATTTTTTTTTATTATTTTCTTTTTAATGTTTGTGACTTTTACAGTACAAACAAAGGTATATCACCTCCTTCGTTCCCGGTTACCGGTGACTTTAAATGGCGGTTAGCCTAATTGACACATGGTGAAAGAGGCCCTTAGTTTTCATAATTCATAACTTCTGCGGAGTATTTAGTTATAACTACTTTAGAAATAGCTTCTCTAGTTCATTGTAACTCAATGGTTCACTGATGCAACATCGATTTCACAAATTAGCTAAACCCACTGTTCCTTTCCCTACAAAATCTAATTTGTAGCGTTAAAAACACTTTGAAATATCCCCTTGCTTTTTTTATTTCAAAAGGGTCACATTTAGACCGTCGTGTCGGTAGACTTTTGCGACAGTAACAGCAGAAACGCCTACACTGCGAGGATAAAAGAAGGTTCTGGCATTTCTTACTCCCTCACCGAAACATAACAACACAAGAGCTGCTATTTCACGGTGGTCTTATGTAAAAGGGTGGTTACTGTCGCCAGACAGGTTGCCGAGTCAGTGACTGTGAGTAATGTGCTGGAAATACGCAAACTTACTTGTAAGAAATAAAGAATTTGTTTAATAGTCAATATTTCCAGCCGACCGAGGTGTCCCAGAACAGCTTGATCCATGTCAATCATCATCACGAATCTGAAATGAAGAATTATTCGCTTTTAAAAAAAATTCCAATTGACAATTTTTCCACTGCGAATTGCAGCATTTTATTTTTAATAAGCGTTTAAAATATTCCACTACTTCTAGCAGGAGATGAAAAAGGCCTTCAATCTAAAGATTATTTTATGACTATTGAAAATGTCATAACAGTTATGTAACTATTAAAATTACAAAATACAAAAAAAAAAAGAAAATACAGAAAAAAAATTACAGCCATAACTTTAAATTAAACGATTCAGTGCCATCCTTACATATTATAAAACAAAGTCCTCCGCCGCGCCTTTCTGTCTGTCTGTTCGCGATAAACTCAAAAACTACTGCACCGATTTTTATGCGGTTTTCACCAATGGATAGAGAGATAATCAGGGAAAGTTTTTACGGGAAAAAATGCACTCCGAGCGAAGCCGGGAGCGGGACAGCTAGTAATATTATAAAATAAAGCTGTCCGCTTCCGCCTGTTTCTCCGTTAACTTCTAAACTGCTTAACTGATTTTGATACGGTTTTCACTGATGGAGAGAGCGATAAACTAGGAATGTTTATGTATATTATTTGCATAAAAAATCGCATTCATGCGCATCTGGAAGCTGGGCGTTAGTTTTATTTATAACATTACTTACTTTTAACTAATTTAACTTACTTTAATAATACTTTTAACTTCTGAAAACCTTACCCGGGCCATGTGCCTTCTTCGTACTGCCACAAATCGAAGACCATCATGAATGTTCGGATGATATCATTGAAAAAGAAATTTCTTGGATCCGCATCGAGCAGTCGCAGGTAGATGGCGCGATAACCGTGAACTGTCGGCGTTGGGAGAGGCGCGTATAATCTGGAAATCGCAACAGGTTTTGTCTTAAAATTCACATTCATTCTTTTTTAATTATAAGCAGATACAGAGATATCCTTGACATGCACTGCTGCATGCAAAAATTTAAACCAGTTTCTTCGAATTTAATTAAGTTCTTTATGAATACGAATTTTATTTGATACAATAGATGACTTTGTTTTAAACTTGGTTTAGATAACTTTGTACGGTGTTAACCAGTTGGTAACTTGAAAATTATAACTTTTCGGTAGCTTCTTTTTCTTGACAACCTTACTTAATTGTAATGCTAGTTTAAGCAAACCTGTGGCGACTAAACTAAAATACTATACAACATTATAATATGCTAATGTTATGTAACATTTTGATTGTAAATTCGAATGAAAATCGAGTGTATCAAATTTCAATACGAGTCTTTAAATTATGCCAATAAAAATAATGCCTAAAATAACCGTGAACATGGACCAGAGGATAAAATGTTACGAAAACCATGTGTGAACGAACTGAACTCGTTGCACCACTTTCAAAGGTCGATGCTTCGTAATAACCACTTACTGTCGATTTATATTTTTGTTGATTTTGGAGCAATGTCTATAAACAATAGTAACACGAGTAAGTCTATTACAAGATTCATAAAAAAAAAGTTGTCTCTATATTTTAGTCTAAACAGCATCGAAAGAGGCTCAGCTTTTATTTATTTTTTATTAAATTAAAATAGTTTCTATTAAATAAATGGCTTTTTGTTGTAGTGGGATGAATTATCGAGATGGTAAGTGACAGTTGGTATAATTAACTGCATCAGAACGCAGTGTGCCATATTAACTTTGTAAAGTACTAAATATTTACAAATTATATTTACTCTAATTAAATACCAACACTGATCTTGAGACAGTTATCACTAATGAAAGTTGTCTATAATAATTTGCAGGAAAATTACATCCGTACGAAGCCGGGGCGGGTCGCTAGTTTTATATAATTAATCTGCAAAGACAAACTGTTCAATATATCACTAACATTTCAACTTACACAGTATTTAGAGAGAATTCGGCCTTCTGATCCAGCTGTCTATCTTTGAAGAAGGTTGTGAAGTGTGTTCTCAAAGTGTAATGCAGGTCCAGCACTTGCTTGGACACCTCCATACTCTTGTCGCAGCAGTGAAACACTATTAACAGATCCACATCTGCAAATTTAAAAAAAAATCCTTAGCAACATCTCTTCGTCAGTTAATCGGACATACAGACGTACAAATGGTTACCATCCTCATCTTGTAGATATGCCTCTATTTCGGACCAAACGCTTTAAAACATCCTTTATAATGCGCACTGCCAACGTTTGGAACTCCTGAGCTCATATTGAGAAAGTTTTTATTACTGTTGCACGTTGTATTTTTATTTTATTTTATTTATTTATTTATTTACAGGAACATATATATTTAGTTTATTGTTTATTTAACATTTTTTTATATATATTTTATTTAACATATAAACATATATAATCCAAATCTTTTCAAAGTTCTCATGAATAGGCATCTTCTATGTTGAGAATGAGGTTCGCTCCATCTTAGGCCTCATGCTTGCTACACAGTTGGTTGTTGGTCAAAAGCAAACCCATATTTTATAAAAAAAAAGGCTGACGACTGTAAACACTCTCTTACAGAAAATCACCATGAAATAACTAAATGCGAGGGAACAGTCCAAGAACCCATTTATCTATCCCGTTCTAATATCTTTCACTGTAATAAGCTATGGAATTATAGGCGACTATAGTCACCTCCTGCCATCAAATAATGTTACCAATGTAAATGTAATGTAAATACCACCTATACACATTTCATATCAATCGTAACTATAGAAGTTAATGATATCCTTATCTTTATAAACTATAGCTATACTAAACAGATGTTTATAAACTATAGCTGAGAACCTACTCGAACACGTCAGCTTTCAAATGAGAAAACCGGATAGAAATCGGTGCATCCGTTTGTAACCTACTATGCCATAACATACACAGATACACACACACGTCAAACTTATAACACCCCGTTTTTGCGTCGGACGTTGGAGGTTTAAAAATAAATAAATAAATAAATAAATAAATAAATAAAAATAAAAAAATAACGATGGTTGCTGGTACCTATATATAAGGGCGATATAAAGTTGACAATATTAGTGCTGACAATATTGTGACCTCGAGAATTATGTGTAATACTTTTAAGAAGTAGTTTTCCTTCAAAATTGTGTACAGTTGACCCCATTTTATTTGTTGGGAAAACCGTTGAATCGCTTTTATACACAATTATTATGATAACGTGCGCCGTATGACTCAGCACGTAATGAGTGTTCTAGAAATCTACTTTTTTATATTCTATAAGGGCCTCTTTCACCATGTGTCAAGTAGGCTAACCGCCATTTAAAGTCACCGGTAACCGGGAACGAAGGTCAAACATTAAAAAGAAAATAATTTTAAAAAAATCGCCTATCGAAGGATGCAGTAAACCGATAGAGTGCATAATTTAATAAAACATAAAATTATTACTAAAAATAACTAATCAACACTTTACTTGTATTTGTTGAAAGAGGCCCTTAATTTACAAAGTACCTAATGTAAGTATTATTATTACCCAACACAATAAACATTAGATAAGTACATAAACTTTGAACTTCACCATGACTGGACACACATTAAATTGTTATATCAACATAACTGGTGATAATTGAGATTCTAATTTAGTAACATATATAACAGAATTATTTTAAACTATTTTTTTAATTAATATAAAAATTTTTAATAAAAAATAAACACCAAATTGTATTGACCCTCTACACCCAGATTAGTGTCAACTTTGAAAAGTTATTTTAAAAAGTTGATATTAATGGCCACAAGCATAAAAAGGTACACTAGCGCCACTCCTTTAAAAAAATATTATCTCGTGTCTGAAAAGGAATTATGAATAACTGCTCAATAAGGACTCTCGGTAAGTGTTTCTAGAATTTTCTAAAACCTTTTATGAAGTGTTTTATATTGAGACACGATGCAACAAAATTGGATAAAAGAAAATTTTATTTATTTTTATTTATATAGATTTAGATTACATACAGTCATAAATTTATATTACAGATTATACACAAATAGGCCTAAAGAATCATAAAAATTATATATTTAGAAAAGTGGTCATATTTCTTTAGATCCAATTTTGTTGCATCGTGTCTCAATATAAAACACTTTATAAAAGGTTTTAGAAAATTGTACATACTTACTGAGGGTAATTATTGAACAGTAATTGATAATTCCTTCTCAGTCACGAAATAATATTATTTTTTTAAAGAAGTGGCGCTAGTGTACCTTTGTACACGCTTTGGAATTATATTGGTAATGAGTTCTAAATAAACTTTTCAACCTCAAGACTAATTATGAGGATGAAAATATACTGATTATGATTATGAGGAAAAAGATATCGTAAGTTCAAATTTATATGCAAATTTATTCGGCCAAATCACTTCACGTAAGTATATATGTATATTTATTCATATTTATTCATACAAAAAAAAATAAGATCGAAGTATCTGTCTGTTTTTCTTTTATTGTGATCAAAATATAATGTATGTGTTTCAAACAGATGTAGTTTTATATTCTGATATTGACAACAGGATGTTTTGTTAATCTCAGAATGGCTGAATTGATTTTGAGGGGATTTTCTATCTTATTAGGATAGAATACGGAATACGCATAACATTTTTATATTATTTGAACTAACAAATTTTGAAAAAAAATCGTAGTAGAATTTAAATTTACTCAAGAACAATTTTTTTGCATATTTCTGTATTAAGATCACTATTCGTAAATAAATATTACAATACCAATTGAATATATAAAATTTTGTAAAAAATCTTATAAAATGTAATAGTTGGGATACTGTGTTTTACATTGGGCAGCCTCTCTGGCAACAGTAACCACTGTCTTACAGAAAACATAGACTGTTTGTGTTATGCCTTGTGAGTAATTCTTATCCCATCATAATCACATTATTTTTAATCCTACTAAGGTCGTCAGCTCACTTGCAGCACCTTGTACGAGTATTAAATCTGATGGCAGCTTGCCTGACAACCATTACATGAAGAGTTAAACTTGTGAGTGAACTCAGGTGTGACTGCTAGCTAAAATATCACTAAAGATACTATACTAGGAGAGATTTCCGACAGATTTCTTCTACTCTAAATGGTCTATTACTGACAACACTAAAAACCAAAGCAACTGCGAGCACTGATTAATGAAGTCATTATACATTTTCCTTATGAAAAACACCTCTATTGTCATTATAATTCTTATATCCACATTGTACACAATGTATCAGTTCCAATGCTTAATTACAGACAAGAATAGTTCAATCACTAATATTCCTTTTGTGTCTAAGCAGCAATGTATTAGAAACAATTCAATAGAGTCGTCCCTCCAATGGCGTTGCATTCGTAAAGTGTAATTGTGCATAATTATGAACTGCAATAGGTCGTCAAGGATTTAACTAAGTTGAAGCATTTATCTTTAAGTCATACTAGGAAATTGCTGAGAAATCGATTGACTGCATAAAGAAAATTATAGCCTTAACATTTTTTTAAAATAAACATTTAGGTTGACAGTTCGCTTAATTGCAAAAAATATAGCTGAACAAAAAATTATTTCTGAAGGCATGTCTTACAAGACCTTTTTTATACTCACACTAGTTGAACGCGGCCACGCTCCGCTGTGGCTCAAATAAAAAATATATAACACTCTTATGTAAAGATTCAATGTTGTGTAAAAATTTTTCGCTAAATTTCGAGTTTTGTATACAGAAACATACAGAAGTTGAATATTTATATATAAAGATATATCGAAAAGGGTGTCAGGCAAGGTATCAATATCACAATCAATATCGATGGATGTTAGCCGACAGTTTGCATTTATTTCGATGCAAACCATATTATATAAAAATAAAGCAAAAAATATATTAAAAATTATGTCGATTGTACGAGTATAATACATTTTATAGTAATTTTGGGTGACTAAAGACTAGATTTTTGTTAAATGTCAAGGTCGACAGACAGTCTGACGGTCCACTTGCCGTCGCCTATAAGGGCCGATCCACACGGTGTGGTGCGGCAGCAGCCCGGCGCCTGAGCGGTGCCGTTGCGGCATCCTACATACAAATATCAATGGCATGCTACAAGATGCGGTGCGGCGCCGCACCGCACGCTCGCTAGGCGAGACGAGGCGTTCGAAGAGAACGTAGCGGTGTGTGGGGATCCGAGGATAAGGCCTCGCTGTGATCTCGGACCCGCACATCACCGCTGATGGTGGAATCCGGAGGGGGGGGGGGGGGGAGTTAGGGGGTATTCCCGGTGATAAGTCACTTTACCGGGCGAATCCCACACTCCCCCTCGTCGATTGTTCCCGTCGACGAGGGATAGTGCGTAAACGTCATTTCCCCTCCCCTCTTAAAAAAAAAAGGTGAGATGCGCCGGAGTGCCGCCGCACCGCGCTGCGCACCGGTTGTAGTTTTTAGCGCCGTAGCGACGTTGTTGTAGTTGCGGCGCTACAGTTCGCCAACGCGGCCGCACCGTGTGGCTCGGCCCTAACACATGCTGCCTAAACAACGCCACAGGGGTTGCATGTACACCGCCGACGATACTATTTACTCTATGGTAGTATTAAAGATAAGGGTTAGGGAAATATTTAATATTGTAAAAGCGTGGGATTTAAGTGCATTACCGTCCAAGTGATTTCCGGGCAAATGTGGCTGCGTACTCAGCCATTCGCGTAACTTTCTAACATCGTCACTGGATATGTCGGGATTCTTCACGTACTCCTTGTCCACGGGGAACTGCTTGATAACAGCAGACATTCCGACTACTGGAAATAATAAACATTACTTTAAATAATTAGCTTTGCTATACCACGAGGTAATGCAACCGCAGCATGCTTGGAACTCTGTCTAGAGACCCAAATTACAAAATAGAATTTAGGATATTAATTATTTTTTGTAATTTTTATTTGATTGTTTATGTGTCGGCACAAAAACTTCGACACAACTTTTGCTGACGAAGTTTATATATAAAAATAAAACACATAAAAAAGGGAAAATGATTGTAAAGATCAGGCAAAGTAAATTCAATCTTAACAAAAAAGTTCATTAAAATAACTTGAAATCTTGATAACTTGTAACTTCAAAATAATAACAACCGGTTTGAGGAGTAAGTATTTCCATAGATTTATACCACTGGCCTCTTTTGTATTTTTTATTTTTAATTGTCAATTTTTATAAATTTTCATATTTTGTTATTAGCATAAGATTTTCGGACTGTAAATACATTCGTCTTCACCTGAACCATCTTTTCACTTTCTCCGCCCATGTTTAGCCTTTAACAACATTGAAGTATTGAGATTCATTAATTAACTTAAACATCAATAAATATTAACATTTTGTTGTAATTAACAACAAAATTCAAATCTACATATAAATATATTATGAATCCAACGCACCGTATTTATGTTGACACCAAAACACCCAACGAAAAATACTTTAAACTTACGTAATAAATAATATAAATATATTTTAACTTAAATTTTATAGTTTAAAAGCCGCTGAAGTCGCCCAGCGTAGCTTAAGTTCGAGATCTGACTAAAGTGCCTGTTTGGTTTACAATATTATGTTGAATACCTACAAAGGCCACTCGGCTAAGGGCATTCGCAAACGAGGAGAGTCGCTCTTATGTTAACTTTACTGTTTGAATGGTGAAATACGCGGGAAATCTAGTTTTATTTAGTACATGAATGGACTGCATCGTTTGACGACACGTTTGGTCTAGTGGCTTGTAACCCTAGCTGTTAACCAAACGGTCGCGGGTTCGAATCCCGCTAGAGGCAAATGTTTATGTGTTAACATTTTATCTTTGTACCTGAGTCATGGATGTTTTGTATTTATAATATGTATGTATTTACAAAAAAAAGTAATCTATGTATTAGTATATCAACTGTCTGGTATTAGTTTCTTAGTGTGGAACTAGTTGGTGCTGTGTGGAATGTGTAAAAGATATTTATTTATTATTATTATCGTCTAGGTTAGAGAGAAGGTCACTACTAAATAAGTCATCTATTAAGCAGCCTATCAGGCGGCAGTAACCAGCTCCTCAGTGTGGTAATAGGCGATGGTAACTAATTACCAGTATAATTACTATAGAATGGACCGTTAGCCTATCTATCAAACTGTCCCTGAAAAAAGTTTAGGGAACTCAGCTAAAGAATCTTAAAGTTTGAATAGATATACATTTATATGTAATTTTTTTAATCTGCCACTAGAATATATGTAATTTTAGTATTATTTTTACCAAGGGCAAATTATTTTACACATAATTTCCCCTTGTGTACCAAATATAAATAAATAATTGAATCCGATCTGGAAATATAATTTTAAAAATAATTTGAGCATTTACGGTGCTAAAATTAATTGTAATTCTATCCTATTCCTTGTAATAATCCTATTATTATAAGTAATATTCAAGTTGCCTCATGGAAATTATTTCTGTAGTCAAGCAGGATATTTCTTGCCAGTTAGGAAATTAACTTGTAACATGTGTAATCGGCCTTATTTCAACGTACTTATTATGTCCCCGTAACTTTAAATGTGGTTAAATATTCAGAGAAGATAATCAAGATATAATCAAACATTATTTTTCCGCATTCAAATAATAAAAAAAAATAATTGTTGACATTTTTTTGTAGTCTTTTTCAATGTTAAATGTAGATCTTAATGATTTTTAATGTTAATCCTTAATCGTTCTATGGTCGGCAGCGCACTTGTAGCACTTATGGCGTTGCTTGTGTTATAGGCGACGGTAGCCACCTACCATCGAGTGGACCGTCAGCCTGTCTGTCGACCTTAACATAAAAAAAATTTAGAAAAGCTTGCTTTGCCCAGAAGATAAGCATATGCATCCAAAGAGGCAATGCCGCCAGCATTCTGGCCACTGTTCCATTTACCAAAGGCTTAATAGGTTTAAATTATTTATAAGTATTTTTTGAAAATAATTAACTTTTTATAAAATAATATACAAAAACTAACTTTTTAAGTTATGTATACTTATATTATTTTTTTTATATTTTATATTTATCATTTAGTTAGTTTAATTAATTAATTAATTTTGCTTAATCTTAATGTAATATAATGTTTAGTCAAAAAACTAGATATTTAAGTTTTTACTGCGTTTTTATAAAAAAAAAAAACTATTTTTATTTTAGTATAACCTATATTTAAAATTTTTACTAAATTTCAAAATTAAATTTAGTCTACAAAATCGTAGACCTTGATTTTCAGACATTGATTGAGGACAGTGGTGACCAGAAGAAATGACATAGATTCCCGAAAGCAGACCAACCCAGCTGGATTCTTCTGTTAACCTCTTTATTAAAGTTGTTTATGCCTAAAAGGACCATTTGTTACAAATAGACAAATCCATGAGTCACAAACTCAAAAGTAACAAACAGGTCCTGGGAGAATATGCTCGTTCATATAATATTATTTAACTGATTAACACAATCTTCGCAAAGTAACGTTTTATAAAAGCTGAAATTCTCACTGGGCACTATATTTTATCATATAGTATGTTTTGAAGATTTTGAAAAAAACTCGTTATGGCCAAATTTCATGCGCACGAAGTCACTGACAATAGCCTAGTGTAAGTTATGTTTTTGTGCACATACAATTCTTGAACTTGACTTTGAACATATTGTAACGTGACTGTTACTGTTTGCGTTTGGTGTGAAGAACTAAAAAAAAAATTATAAATTTAAATTTAAGGTGACATTGAAAACGAGGTGACATAAAAATAGTAAAAAAAAATTTTTTTTTATTCATTCATTTGACAGACAGTTTTAAACTTGCACATATTTTACAAACACCTCTGCATATAATTATGGTGTCACATTTGTACAGACAGATTTTTTTATGTTAAGGTCGGCAGACAGGCTGACACAAGCAAGGCCACTGATCATTAGGGTGGTCTTCTGACCTTATTTCACGGTGGTCTTCTGCAAGGGGGTGGTTAATGCCTGAAATGAGACAGAGCACCCTAACCAATGGATTCGTCAAAATTCAGAACCATTTATTATCTAATATTTTTTAATTAATCAGTAGTTATTGTCTACTATAATATAATATAATTTAGGTTGAATTTGTGATCTAAAAAAAAATTAAAATTAATATTATTAATTATTTCATATTAAATTTATAATCGTCAATAAAGCATCAAATCAAAATATTGCGTTTCTAACATTAGTTATGTAATAACAGGAAATATATTTATTTTATAAAAGGAAATGCCGAAAATTATGTGTCATTATTTTCAAATATATATTTTTTTATCGTCACACCATCTAATATTTTTTTAGAACTAGCTGGTGCCTGCAACTTCGTACGCGCTGTAGTTCGTTTTTCAAAATCTTACAGAAACCTATCATTTTAGTTTTAATTTTAATTGGTATTTGCATTACAAAGTTGTGCCTATTTATTTTAGACTAAAACATGTTTCTATCGCTTTTTAAATCACGAGATCTCTTAAAATTAAAGATAACCTAAAACAAAAAGCATATTTAACAGTTATTCTGTAGCTCCTGCTGTTTTTATATTAGCAATGATTTGTTGAAACGATAACGGTCACTTACTTTAAAGCCTGATATCATTACCAATGTAACAACTCCACAAACTAAAATATTACATAAGATGTTATTGAAGATAATATTTTCAGTCAACTCGACATAATGTCATACATACTCGGCATACGAAGTAGTAATATATTATATATTACACTTCGTATGCGCGGTTTTTTTACGTTTGGTATTTCGGTATTCGGTAACTTTATTATTTATAGAAAGAAGCCTTTTTTTGACTTCTATTTGATTAACGAAAATTAACGTAGATACAACATAAGGGTGCACAAACGCACAGACAAACAGACTTAAATTCTAAAAACCTCTTTTTGACTTCGCTAACATAAGTATCTTTTACAATTTTGTATATCTTTAACATGTACAATTTTTTTTTTTTTTGAAAAAATATGTAATTTACCGACACATAAGTATAGACTATTACTCGTAGCTACTGAACTCATGGGCACGGCAGTTTCAACTTTAGGAATGAAATTTACGTGGAGGTGGCCGGCGTACCTCCACTTTAGGGTACGCCGAGGTTCCGACAAGAAGCGCAGCCCTCTCCGCGCTGGACAGCCGTGGTGGGTAGCGGATGTCGTGTCATAACGTCCCCGCTGCCCCGCCCATCTACGGCCGCGCTATAAAGGCGCTAGAAAGGCGCTAGAAAGGCGCTAGAAAGGCGCTAGAAAGGCGCTAGAAGTCGCGCTAGAACCCCGCAGCGTCCCCTACGCTGCCGGGCATCCATGATGATTTCCCAATATTAAAAAAAGGTGTGCAGAGGGTTTCGCCTACCAATGGATCTCCTCATTCCGGATTAGATCTCGCAGTGTAACCTCTAAATAGCTCGTTGAGTGATGTTGAGCTTTCATACGAGCCCTGAGTTAAAGACCACATTTCTAATGTAATATGTCATCGCTGGCATATGTATACCGAACCGAATATTTTATCAAAAGAATTTGTTTCAGTAACACTTGTACTTTTCTATTCCTTATATTAATAAATAATAATATAATTACTAAGCAAATAGCGAAACAACAATGGGTGACATAATTGCTATAATTATTACGATCATTGAACCAGATTGATACAACTAGATCTTTGATGTAGATCCAAAAAAGCCTCAGAGCAACCGTGAGAAATATAGTTTGGTAACTTCGTAAAATATACTATAATATAAAAAAAATGGAACAATAAGAGTGAGTCCTACGCAACGCTGACATAATTATTAAATCGTGATGAAATTTGTTTCAACTAATGCGGTTATTTTTTTTTTTAGCGTAAAATAGAAACACGTGTCATTTATTTCAGTTCTGTCTTTTTGTCTTTTTGTCTATTATTTATTTAGAGTTTCCGAAGACCGAAGCGTGGGTTTAGCACAATTTTGTTTCGTACGAATTGTGCGAAGAAGTGACTATAAAATTAAATATATTTTTAGTCGCTGTTTCGCACAAATATTATTTTCATAAAAAAACTGGAACCAAAAGTACAGTACCGCACAAAAGTGATATCTATGGGGGAATATTTTTAATGCACACAAATCAATCAAAAATATATATTTTTTATTAAAAAATTAAAATTTAATAAAAAAAAATTGTTGATAATTTTACAGTTCTAAACATGATATTTATAACTTAACTGAGGCGCTCAGTCCTTCTAACTGACTTAGAGACCGTTCGCATCGTCATCGTCAGACTCCAAGTAATTAACAATTCCTAAGAAAATTCAAAATAGGTGGCCTTTCAGAATGCTGACTTGATTTGAAACTTATTTTAAAAAGTTAAAACAAATTAAACTATATTTAGAAAAGTTTGAATCGGTCAGAATTATAAAAAACCTTTTGTGTCACAAAAACAAAAATACATTTGTTTTTAAGCTTAGTAATTAACTTAAATTTTGATGGACTAGTTTTATTTATTTCTTTTATATATATATATATTACACAGAAAAACCTTTCAATTTTAAGAAAAACCTTTCAATTTGTTCCGAGAAGCTATAAAAATTTATTTTGCACCACAGGTCATTAGGTTGCGATTATTTTGGTAAAAAAATGGTCTTTAGTCTGTGGTTAGTCCTTGTCTTGAGAAGTTTTGTAGCCTATCACCAATTTATTAAAAAATAGGATACGAAATCCACTCATTAGATAACAGTATGACGTCCAAAGCACATGAACCGGTCACCACCAAGCCACCAGGTAAATCAGCTACGGATGTATCACAAACTTTACATTTAACGTCGACAAAGAACAAAGGCTCTTACGCCCATACGAATAGAGATCAAACGTGGTGCACATCTGGTCACGTTGAAGTGCAGCTGTTTTAATCGTACCGACTTACGATTTCGCCGAACTGGCTTAGGATTTGATACAGTAAGTAAAAAAAACTTAAATAATATTGTCGATAAAAATTTTTATTCTTTATTTGTATACTTAAATTTTAAAAAAAAACTAAACACTAAGCAATAATAAAACACAGTTTCTTTGAAAGAGACATATAAAACAATTTGGTATTGATATAAACAGAAATAGGGAAAAATTAAACATTTCTTAAAATTAAAGTGTTATCAACAAAATTATTATGGAAATGAGTTCTGTTTTTTACACTGTCGAAATTATTATGGTCGAATTTCGACCAATGACGAACTCTATATAATATTTTCCTAATTGTAGTCCCTTATGGTAATTTAAACTTCATCAAACAGACTTATATTGAGAGCAGAATCTTCAGCCTATTAGTATATTATTAATTATACCTAATACTATGCTGAAGATTTAAAAGAAATACGATTTTTTGAACTTTACTTTTTTTAATCTTGTATAAAGTTTCTACTTGGTGGTAAGTGGCTATTAACACAAGCAACGCACTTGCAGTATCTATGGCGTTGCTTGCATTGACAGGCCACGGTAACCATCTACCGTCAAATGGATCGACAGCCTGTCTAACGTGACGACCATTACATAAGAATCGACAATATAATACGTATTGGTTATATAAATACCTATCTGATAATTAATGTTTAAAACGAATTCCACACAGGTGAAGAAGACACACAATATTTATAATGTTACTTGGTGTTACAATATAAATTTTTAAGAGTATTTCCTCAGTAGAAGCCTAACGACTCACAATTGATTTGCTGTCTGTATTAAAGCGTCCAGTGGACATATGTGGTGTAGTATGTGATATTGCGCAAGTGCAGAAGTGAGTACGGGGCATTGGAAAGTGGCCACAGGCGCACCTCCGCCACTGACCAGCCTACTGGGAGGCTGGAGGCTTCTCTATAACACTTATATACTTACCTTTTATTAAATGTACCAATTCGTCTTTTATACGGATTCCCTTGAATGTACTAAATAAATACTAGTACCCAATAAATATATTGAAAAAAAATTATATACCTATATCTTACCTATAATCAAATGTTTACAACATACATAGGAAAACTATTATTTCATAGACTTAAGTTTCCATCATTTACCTAGAGATATCTTAAAAATATCTAAGAGGTTACTTCCTAAAGTGTCGTTGTTGAACAGAGTCAGAGATGGAGGTAGGTACTGTTCTGCAGACCTAGTGCTGCACCGGGAAGTATGAGTCTTAATATCTAGTACGTAGATAAGCGTAGTGACTAAATGTTATTTCTGATATTAGTCCCATAGTCCCAAGACTATGCGACATGAAGGGAAAGTACCTTAAATATAGTAGATAGGATATCTTGCTGAAAGAAGACTTTATGTTATTTTTAAAAGTTAGTAATACTACATTCAAACGTTTTCTAAAAATTACTTGCTTCGTCTGGGAATCGAACCGACTTAAATGTGAAAATAAATCACCCGTATTTTTATGATGCCAATCGAAAGAATTGACAAAAAATAATAATTCTTCTTAAGTAACATCTTATCTTATCTTAATCTTAAAAGAAAGTAATAACGTAAAATGTTTGATTCAAATTTCAAGAATATTATTTATTGCCGACGAAGCATGTAATTTTTAGAAAATCTTTGAATGCAATATTACTAACTTTTAAAAATAACATAAAGTCTTCATTCAGCAAAATATCCTATCTACTATATTTAAGGTACTTTCCCTTCATGTCGCATAGTCTTAGGATGCCCTGTATACAGAAGTGTCGGTTACGGTAACAGTGTCGCGAGTTCAATAGTTTTTTCCCATCTCAAAAATGCCCAACGCGCCTAAAGAAGTTTTCACTTCAATAGGATATACAAATACAATTATTTGTTGTAGAATAATAATAGATAATAGCCTGAGACCTAGGTAGACTAACTATCGTTGAAATATACCATCGTCAGCCTGCCATCTGTCCAAAAAGATGAACCATTAGAACTCAACTCAATGACATTGATTTTTGTCATAAAATCACAAGTAAAACAAATATATTTTAATTAATCATTAAGAAGAAGTTGCACTACAAAAACGAGTGACGGTCATCGCCACTGTCCGGAAAACAATAATCAAATGAAGAAATAAAAAATTGAGATTAGGCCATAACAATAAAGGCAAAAAAAGGTAAAACTTGTGACGCAACGTAAAACCTTCCCGTTGCGCTTGCGCCGGTTGAGTTACTCGTCCGTTACAAATCTAATTTCTATGAGGCAGTTATTCAATTTAAATTTTAATATGACTTGAGATTTTTATTGAAAGCGTATTTGTGGCTTTTCATTCATTTTTTTGTCACCAAATCACATTTAGTATAGGCCGATTTTTTTCTATCTATACTTTACTAATATTATAAATGCGAAAGTATGTTTGTACGTATGGATGTTTGTGACTCTTTTACGCAAAAACTAGTGAACCGATCACAATGAAATTTTGCATACACGTTGTCTGAGACACCAGAAAGGACATAGGGTACCTTTCCTCCAGAAAAAAAGGACTCTTCCCGAGGTATAAATAAAAAATAAAAAACTAACGCCTGGCCAAAGTGTTATAGCAACACGAGGTCAAGCGTTATATTGCTGTTTTTTTTTTAATTTTCATCGCAGACGAAGTCGCAAGCACCAGCTAGTTATAAACTAATTGAAAATACTAAACGTGAATGAAGTTTGAAAAATCTATGAAGTTTATTATTATTATTATTATTATTATTATTATACAATCTATATAGAATCATTTATCGAAAGAAAATTGCATACTAAAACTTTCTATAGCATAGCGAACTGCATCTTGTTGCCATAAATGCGTTTAATATTAATTGTATACTTATTTATTATTAAAATATTTTTTTATTAATGAATATGTGATAAAAGCAAAGTAAAGTATTCGCCTATTCCAATGTTTCTCAACTTGGAACCGCGAACAAATTTAAAAAAAAAAGCAAAAAACAAATTGACTACTTACATATACATGCAAAAAAGGCTTTTCGTCTTTTGTGTACTTAACAAATAAATACAAAAATAGGCTTAAAGTAGAAGCTATCAATGAAAACATTAATAATTTTGTCACAAAAAACATCATCAAAGGTTTCATTAGAATTTAATAAACATATATACACCTATGTGTGCAAAACATACTTAAGTAATTATAGCAACTAAAACATTAAATCCGTTATTCCGTGACTTACGATTACATATAGAAAAGTTCACGTTAACGATGTCACACCAGCTAGTGTGGTTAATCGTATCTGATACTAGCTGTTTCACGCGACTTCGGCCGCCTAAATATAGACTATGTTACTCGCTGATAATGTAGCTTTCTAATGGTGAAAGAATTTTTAAAATCGTTCAAGTAGTTTTTGTTTTAATTCACTACAAACAAAAATACAAATCTTCTCTCTTTATGTACTATATAGTTACGCTTTCATTTCACGCCTTAACTACTCAACCGTTAATTATGCAATTTGGCATATACTCGTACACGTTGTCCAATAATACAGAAAAGAACAAAAGTACTCCCCAGGGATCATCTAAAAATAAAAATAAAAAAAATCAACGAATGACAAAAATGTATGACCAAAAGTCGCGAATGAAAGCTAGTTCATAATAAATTGTAACCTTAGTAGGAACCAAAACCAAGTCGCCTTAACTGTGTATGTTAAATGAGTAATATGACAAATCGTCTAATTCCAGTTTATAAGACATGGTGTGTGGAAGTCATTTGAAATGACATTTCTAACATGTTTTACATCATATCCTCACAGTGTGTAATTAAAAAGCTGTGTGTTGCTTAATTAAGGGCAATTAGGGCAAACAAGCCAGTGAGCAATGGTCAAGTGGCTAACATGCTTGTCTTTTGCTATGGAGGTCATCAGTTCGAACCGCTTACGAGCTTGAACTTCAGAGACTTTTCAGATTGTAATATCACAATGTAATACATTGTCTATGCTTATACTTATATGACTTATACTTATACTTATACTTATACTTATACTTATACTTATACTTATACTTATACTTATACTTATACTTATACTTATACTTATACTTATACTCATACTCATACTCATACTCATACTCATACTCATACTCATACTCATACTCATACTCATACTCATACTCATACTCATACTCATACTCATACTCATACTCATACTCATACTCATACTCATACTCATACTCATACTCATACTCATACTCATACTTATACTTATACCTATACTTATACTTATACTCATACTCATACTTATACTTATACAATATACATAGTGTGATTGTCTACTCTTATAAATAATAAATAATCTATAAATTTCTGCATTTTGTGGATTGCAATTTATAAAAATATTGGAACATAGCTTTATTTTAATTATTTTACTAAACAACCGCTCAGTGAGGATTTTTGAAAATTTCAACACCGTAAGAAGCCCGGGGCGGGTTTAAAACCAAATTTTAGACTCTCCCAACAGTTAAATCTTTTTGCCTTAATTAGGATCCAGGATTTGATTCCCAGCAAGGCCAAGTTTGAAAAGTAAGGTATCAGGGATGCCAGAGCCTTCTATGTTCGTCAGCACCTGTTCCGTTTCTTGTGTCA
Source organism: Synanthedon myopaeformis (assembly GCA_944738685.1). Lineage (NCBI taxonomy): Eukaryota > Metazoa > Arthropoda > Insecta > Lepidoptera > Sesiidae > Synanthedon > Synanthedon myopaeformis. Next base: position 8,120,806 of record OX122933.1, on the reverse strand, counting down.
CAAGCTACGTTAGCCACCTACCATCAAGTGACCGTCAGCCTGTCTGTCGACCTTAACATAACAAAAATATAAGATCAGGAGCAAAAGTTTAGTATTTATTTTTATCTATGTACTGTTGTTATTTTTTTGCTTGATTTTTTTTATGTGAAATATCTTTTGCAGCTGGTGACACTGGTCAACACTTTGGCGGAACTAATACCTATGTATTTTTTAAATAAAGAATTTTTTTAACAAAATATTTGGCTACACATTGGCCAATACTTTGGCGGAAGTAATACCTATGTATTTTTTAAATGAATAATTTTTTAAACAAAATCATCTCTATAAAAAATTAATTTAAATTAAACATGTTAAGTACACTGTTTAGGAGTGCAATTTACATAATTATCCATACACATGTAATTTATAGTTTTCAAGTATTTAATTGTTGTGTATCTGTTTGTGTACTGTATCAAATATAAATATAAAAATATATGATCATCTGCCAGGTTTCATTTTTTTTAGAAAATAAAGGTATACAATCAGCTATTAAGACGAAACGACCCCGAGTTCACGATCCGTGTGTAGAGAGGTGCGTCCGTGTGTCGGTTGTTGGACTTGTTGGTAGTGTACATTGAAACCGCGTGAACGGTTGTCGCGTCGGTCTCATGAAACGCAATCTCAGTGTCGGTCGAGTTTGAATCGAACTCGTTGGATTGTTTATTAGTTACATAGTGTTCTTGCCAGATAAACGGAAGGTATGTCTGTCCGTACTACATAATATTACTAACAAATATGTATCACTTAATTTCAACCCCTCTATAGATTACTTTGAAAATTTCAGAGCAATTTAAAAATATTATAATAGTTCACAAAAATTAATGTCCAAACGTTCATTGTGAGTCCGTAATAGTTTAATTATTCACAATTTTATTAACGTTATGCAGAAATATTTTAATATTTTTTCTAACTTAATTAATGTTAAAAAAATACTTGACAAAGTATGGAAGTGACAGTTAATATAAACTTTCATTTATTTTTATATTTATATAATAATATAGTTATATTACATATATATATTCTATTAAATCAATTGTTGCAGGCATTATTTGCCCTTAACTACAAGGGAAAAACTTGTGCCCGTTAGCTAAATAAATTTGAACTTTTTCAATATTGCAAGCACTTTTGCTGCAAGACATATTGATATATCTTTGCGTTCTTTTAAAAAATTTAGCCCTTGTTGTACCATGCTTTTTTTTAAAAATTATTACCATTATGGACTACCACTACGCTCAGTTCGGATGAGTTGAAACTTTATCCCTAGGACGCGCGAACTTTGTAACTATGTCCCTTATGAGATGTTTCCACCTATAGCTATAATATGGGGGCACCTTCAAGTGAGCTTTATACAAATTCTTACAGAGTAGGCGACAGAAGCCACCTACCATCAGCCTGGACCGTCAGCCTGTCTGTCTGTCTGTCTGTATTTTATGAAATAAAATAAATAATACACTATTATTTTGAGAGAATTATAATAGTAAATGACTTTATGCTTTATTTTCAAATTTATGTATAGCACAAATTGTTGATCATCAATATAGTCTCAAAAATTTGTTAGGTAATTGAAATTTTTTCATGTCTGAAACTATTGTATTTGATATAACAGTGAAACAGTGAACTAATTTATTTATTAAATATGTTGCAAATAAATTTTAATCGTCAATGTAATTTTAACAGGATTTCGGAACTGGGGATACAACTTTTTGTCATCAAAATAAGATCAAATCGAACAATTAATATTCAACTATTATACACAAATCAAAGTATAAATAATAACAAACACAAAATCGTTTAAATCCAACTTCGTTATCGCTTAATAAAATCAGCAATTCTATAAGTAACAGAACAGAAATTTAGAACAGGAATTTAATTTTGGTTACACTTTAAATTTTTCTTATAGGCAGAGAAATTTAATTTTAAAATAGTATACAGCCATAAAAGAATTATTTCAATAATTATTAATTATTCTATTGTGACGTCACACTTATAATGTCTAACACGATCTTTTATCAATACAAATTTAATGAAATCTTAAATATAACATTCTCTGTCGAATATACTATTAAAACAAATTAAATACTTAAAACTACCTATTAAATAATAAGATTAATTAAATATATATGTATATAATAAAAAGAGAGTTACTATTTATAATTAATTATTATTGCAATAATTAAAATTTGGCAGCATTATTTAAACTAATCTAAGAAAGTTAATATAAGTACTTCGCCTTCACACTTGGCGATTTTATGGTTTCATGTTAAAACTTTTATAGTGTTAATAGTATTTAATGTAAGTGTTGTAATGACCTTCGTTATATATTTACAATGGGAAGACTATGATGACCTCGTGCAGAATACAAAATGAATCTTCCTTTCATTTTTAATACAAATTCCGAGTGGCTTTTGAGAAGCTCACGCTAGAAGTTGTGAGTTCAAATCTTGTGCAACATAATTTTAAAGTGCACTCATTAATAATATTGTTAATTATCGGATTCATTTTTGCATTGAACTGTTAGAGTGATTTATTTGCAGTAGACAAATCCATTAATAATAATAATATAATAATAATAATCCTTTATTTTAACAAAAACACATGTCTACACAAGCTTAATTACACATATTCTTTGAGTTAATGCAAATTTTGGGTTAGGTATAATATATAGGTATTAATTCTTTGTATGTATGTATTCGTAAAGTTGTGACGGATTTAATTCCTGTTTTAATAAGAATTCTGAGGATGTTTTATATAAAATAAGATACCCAATAATATAAAGGCTTTGCGGGATCCGAAAATTACAAAAACTTTGACAGAATAGTTATGAGACTCTTGATATTATGAGTTTAATTTTTTTTTTTTAATGTAAAACATATAAATTTGTTTATTTATTACATTTTATTATAACATATTAGTTATTAAAAAAATAAGGAAAGTTATATTAAATTAGAACAATTAATTAGAAATATTTTCATGCCCTTGTCGAATGATGTTATATCTTCAAAAGTTACCTGGAAATATTATCTCATCCATATTTAAGACATACAAAATAATGTTTTTTTATTATACAAAAATGCACAAATTGAGGAAACAGCAGTGGGCAGCTCTGGATTTGCTTAATTTTTTCAATACGAAAAAGATGGAAAAAAAACCAATAATTTCGACTAGTACATCAGTCGCGTTTGAAACATTTACATTTGATAATCTAATCCTTGAGGAATATTATAATTTATTTACGAGTCTAAACCCGTAATTTCTAAATCCGTTATGCATTAAATTTTGTTGGTTTGAAATTTAATTTTTTTAAAACAGTATAAGATTTTTATGTAAAACGTAATATGTTTTTATGTAGATAAAGTTTATGAAAAGTATTATGCAAACGCGAAACAATGGCCAATAAGGAATACAGGCTCAGCACGCAACGCTCAGCATATGGAGAGCAATTTACTTAAATGCCGCACATTTTTGCCTATTTTCAATTTATTGCCAATAAAGTGTTGCGGTTTTCGTCATACGGAAAATAGTCATCGACGCACACGCATGTGAAAATATTTTAAACGGAATTAAATATGAATATGGAATGATACTTTTGAAGATATTGAAGCTTTTCTAACCGACTCTTTTTCATTGCGATCCAGTGTATCATTATGAATCTAAAATGTAAAGTAAATCGTTTGTAAAGTAAATCAATTTTAAGGTGGTACGAAGTTTATCGGTTCATCTAATTCTATGACATATCTAATATAAAAAATATATTGTAAGTCTTGACAAAAGGAGTTCTATCAAACAGTTTTACAGAAGTATAGAAACGGGTGAACCAGATTATTTGTGCATCACAAGAAATCTCGTTCGCTTGCACAAGGCCGCCTTTGTTTTGCTATTATGTATGTAATTTGCGCCTCTCTAAAATCGTACCTACATTATAATAACACTAAACTTATACAATATAAAACTATTTATACTTTGTTTAAACACTAATTCTAGTTTCGAAGTTATATACGCCAAAACAATTAATTCTCAAAAAGACTAAGGCTCGAGTACACCAACAGACGGTTATTTTTAAACAGCTGTTTAAAATTTAAACAGCCGTTTAATAATATTTTGTTGATCACCAACGCTAAACTGCTGGTTAAACGCCCTAAACATCAGATTAATCATTAAGTTAATCAGATGTTTAGGGCGTTTAACCCGCATTTATCGATTTTGAACAAAAAATATTATTAAACGGCTGTTTAAATTTTTAACAGCTGTTTAAAAATAACCGTCTGTTGGTGAACTCGAGACTTAGTATATCAAAATAACAATACACCTATCTAACGCTCAATGTTGGATTTTGCCTTTTAAGTTTAAAACATAAAAAAGTTAACGTCAGCATTGTCGTGTTTGTTATTTAATTAATTTTTACTAAACTGACGGATTTTGATACGGTTAGTGGTCATACATAGGTTAGAAGGAGGCTTATAATAAACAAAAAGGTCGTGTAACGATGTGGTCATCTCACGGTGCGTTAACGCCACTTAACGCCGTTGTTACGGGGCGAGTTTAATCGCTTCAATAACAATGAATTACTATTTCATTAACTATTGTTAAGTAATAATACAGTTAAGCGATCTTTCGTTGATTATTGTTGATAAAGAATTTTTTTTTTATTATGAAATTCTTCTTAAGATTAAATCGCATTTTAATCATAGGTTATTTCTGTAGACCAAAGTTCATTTACTTTTTGCGAAAATAGTTAAACCAATAATTGTATTAATATTGTAAACTAGCTGGTGTCCGCGACTTCGTCCGCGTTGAACAATAAAAGGTATCCTATGTCCTTTCTGGTGTCCAAGACAACGTGTATGCAAAATTTCATTGTGATCGGTTCACTAGTTTTTGCGTGAAAGAGTCACAAACATCCATACATCCAAACTTACTTTCGTATTTATAATATTAGTACGGATTTGAAATTGAGTTAGTTTTTTACGCTGTCACGGCTTAACTGCTAAACCGATCATCATAAAAAGTAAATAAGGTAACTTTCGTCCAGAAAAAGTTATTGTTTCCAGGGTATCATATAAAAATCTATAAATATTTTTGAAAGTTTATATAGATAAATAAATTAATATAAACAATGTAGATGTGCCCCATAACTGTTTCTTCTTAAATCACATAGTATAACACTTATAAATGTATTATAATATAATCTAATTATAATTAATGTATCTACTAATACGAAATGTTAATGGAGTAACATAAATAATAGGTGCATATATAATTATTTTTGTTTACATTGATAGGCGGTAGCGAGCACGGGAGCGTGTTACAGTCATTACGAGTATATTGACAATATAAAATATTTACATCAAATTATGCATTTCAATAATAACATTTTAATTTTCATTTTCATAATTTACAAACACTATACATCCGTAATAATATTATAAATGCGAAAGTATGTTTGGATGTATGGATGTTTGTGACTCTTTTACGCAAAAACTAGTGAACCGATCACCATGAAATTTTGCATACACGTTGTCTGGGACACCAGAAAGGACATAGGGTACTTTACATCCAGAAAAAAGACTATTCCCGAGGGATAAATAAAAAATAAAAAAACTAATGCCTAGCCAAAGTGTTATAGCAACACGAGATCAAGCGTTATATAGCTTTTTTTTTTTTTAAATCTACGCGGACGAAGTCGCGAGCACCAGCTAGTTTTAATATATAAAAGCGGTCCTAAAAATTATAATATAACACTTACTTATACAGTGTTTACAACTTAACTGTTTTATTGTATTTTTTAGTTAATTTATAAGTAACTGTTCTCATAAATAATTTTTCTTATTATTCGCTTAGTTTTTTATTGTCTTGTTTTATTTAAATATTATTTTGATGTTTCGTTTCTTAATTAAGTCTTTTCTTATTTTTCTCATGTAAGTAGCTTTAAGCTTTAATGAGAATAAAGATATATAAACCTATTATAAGATCCCGCGACAGGTTGTCCGTGTAGTCTGAGCTTTAACGCAACGTGCAAGAGAGTTGTATGTACTCTTAGTTGCGAAAGGGCGCGATCGCACCAAACGACAAAAACATGTCTAATGCAACACATCTCACACTCGTGCAAAAACTAATCCGGTTAATCTAAGAACACGATACATCTATACTAATACTAATATTATAAAGAAGAAAGATTTGATTGTTTGTTTGCATTGAAACTATTGGACCTATTTGAAAAATTCTTACACTATTGGGAAGCTTATATTATCAGCGAGTAACATAGCCCATATTTTATAAAGTTACACAGGCGAAGCCGCATGCAACAGCTAGTCGTAGATATTTTTCGTATATAGATTTTTATATCCAACTATTATGTCAACTAACAAACTATGAACTGGTGTTTAAAGTTCAGAATTTTTTAAATATGTATAAGTATTTTTTTTTATATGAATGTTACCTTAATAGGTAAATGCAAATATTTACTATTATTTAGTGTATATAACAGAGCACACTGTTTTCTACATAAAATGGTTAACCCATCTGGCGACAGTAACCACCCTTTTGCATAAGCCTCTCTCCACAATAGTGTAATAATCGTGCTCACGTTATCACTTAACGATTCTTTCTACCTCTTTATCAGATGAAGATATGGCCCACAGCTGAGCATAGGCCTATCTTTAGATGTGTAGGCCCGAATAGGGTTTAAAATCCTAAAACCAATCAATCCTATCAGATTAGGCAGCACACTCGCAGGCCTCATGTTTCTTTTGTTTATAAATAGCCACTTGCTATCAAATAGATAGACCGTCACCTTGCCTGCCGCTCTTACTCATAAAAAATATATTGAGCATTTTTTATGATATAAAAATATATTGTCATATTTAGCATAAAAATTAATATACAATTAGTTATGTACCTACTACTACTATTCCAATATTAACCTTTAAAAATAAAAAATATTTTTTTTTTTAAAAACATTTAAAAATATTAAATTTAAGTTAAAGCAATATTTTTTAAATTATAATTAGTTAGGTTTTATTAATAATTACAAATGATAATACGAGATTTAAACCTCATTGGTTTTTAGTGTTATCATTTTACATGTTATTTTATATATTAGACTTAAAATTGTTAAGTATTATAAAGTTAAGTTAAGTATTATAAGAAATGAAATTGACCAGACGATGTAACTCCAGCCTAATTGTGACGGATACGATTTTTTGCACATTAAAATATGCCTAATAAATGCCGAGTAAAAATCAGTCAATGCAAATTCGTAATGCACAAAATGCCGCGGGACCGGACGTGTGCTGTGCCTAATGTCATTATACGCAACGCACAGTAGGTAAACAATGTGGGACAAAAGATATTTTAAAAATTGCATTTTTTCGAAGAATAAATTATACATTTTTTGTTGTAAAATCTTAGTGAATATTAAATTATGCCTAAAATGAATAATAATAATAATAATAATAATAATAATAATAATAATAATGCATTTATTAGCTCCACACAATTACAAGACCACAGAATATACAGACATTGTTAACTTAATTGTTACATACACAAGCAATGGTCACAGATTGATTTTTATTTATTTATTTATTTATTTATTTATTAAGGTACACCAACAGAAGACACAACGATACAACACAATAATACAGTTTTTACATTCAGTTTTGGCCAATGACAGGTATACACAACATTTAACATCAATCATCGATCCTTAAGATTACAGAAAATTCTTATACTAAATTCCAAAATAATAACCATTACATTCACAAACACACTCGAATCATAATATACCTATAAATGACATATATAAGATATTATAAAATATTATTTTTAAACCGCTTCTGGTGGTAAAGCACTTTAAAATAAAATATTTATTGACAATTACTTCCTGACGAAAATTTACTATAAACTAAACTAACATGTTACTGAAGATTTTTTTTTTTTCAATAAGCTTCAATTATGTTTTCACTACCGAATAACGACCGATAAACGAGAAAATTTTGTGTAGTTAATAAGTATTTATGTAATTTACAGATATCATTTCCATCCGTGCGAAGACGCTAATGGTAATAATATAATTATTACTCGTATTAGGGCCTCTTTCACGATGTGTCAAGTAGGCTAACCGCCATTTAAAGTCACCGGTAACCGGGAATTAAGGAGATGATAAACCTTTGTTTGTACGGTAAAAGTCCCAAACATTAAAAAGAAAATAATAATAAAAAATCGCCTATCGAAAGATGCACTAAACCGAGTGGATAATTTAATAAAACATAAAATTATTTCTAAAAGTAACTAATCAACACTTTACTTGTAGTTAGTGAAAGAGGGCCTTAGTATAATTATAATTATAGATAATCATTTAAGATGTACTACTGCTTGGTACATTATACTGCGCATTTTTATAGGCAAGTAATTTCGTTAGATATGTGACCTTGTTCTTTTTTTTATTGTCTACGTGCGAACCAGACTTGGTCTTGTTATCTCTAAAGAATGTTTCTCTTTTAAAACTTTAACTTTTCAATAGGAACAACGCTTCAGAAACTCACAGAAATTTACGTCTTAATATGTGAACGTATACTTTAGAATCGAGTTAATCCGTTCTACACGGAAAGTTCAATTACATTAAAAGATTTACAAAGATATTGTGTCACATTGATATGACAAATGAGATCCAAAGTCCAACAATCAGTTTGAAATTAATCTCTACAAGTGACATTTTAGATCTGAAGCTATTCTCGTTACAAGTTTAATTTAAACGTTATCTTTAATTTAACTGTCAACAAAACACATCTCGCCAGTTTCGCAAACTTTCCTGCCATTAATCCAACAATAGCGAAACACGATAATCTTCTAACATCGATATCTTTTGTCGTCACTACATCACTATCACAAAAGGTAGAAAGCGTAGTGCTGTGACGCAACAGTGCGATGATTTATGAATGTCGATTGTCATTTTAAACTACAATTAATTCCATTCTTGTAGCAAGTTGTCTAAAAAAGGTAATTATGAGAACTTTCTTTAAAATCATCTCTGTCTACTTATATTTAATGAGATATTTTAAAATGTTGTGTTCGATTTTTTTTTAAATTTACTATACTAGCTGTTGCACGCGACTTTGTAAATTATATACTAAAGCCTTCCTCGAGAACAACTCTATCCATTGGTGAAAACAGCATGAAAATTGGTGCAGTAGTTTTTGAGTTTATCGCTAACAGACAGACAGAAAGACGCGGCGGAGGATTTTGTTTTATAATATGCAGTGATATTGTAAATGAAATAAATAGTTAGTTATTATTGTCTGTGAACATGAAGCAGAATCAATACTTGTGTAGTATGTGAATATTAGACAATTTTTTTTTTTTTTCAATTTGATCACAGTTAAAATTTATTATAATAATGCATTATAATAACTTGTGCAGTGTGGAATTTTTTTTAAATTTTTTTTTTATTCCGTCGAGATACCAACAGCACATCAAAATGTGACATTCGTTATACAAACACGTTTACATTTGCGTACCTATTACAAGTATCTACAGCTACACGTTACATGTTGTCTCTGTTAAAAATTAAAAAAATAATAACATATATTATATCTACTAGAAACTTAAGCATTTAAAATTTAATAATAAAAATTTACAGTACAATGTCATATGAAGATAAGAAGCAGAATGTTTACTTAAAATTCAATTAATTATACAAATCAAAGTAATATAATATCTAACAATATAAATTCAATCCTATCAACAACAATCCAATCAGCAAGATCAAATTCGTCAGACTATAAATTCACAACTACATTATTATTATTATTTAAATAAATTATAGTCAAAATGAAAGCAATTAATCAATACTTTTAAACCTTGAAAGTTTCCTTTTAAAACATTTCAAGCTGTCATGAAAAATATCCACTTGCAACACAGTTTGGAGAGAATGGAAATTGGAAATAATTAGAAATATTTCCTCTATATGTCGCTCACATATAGAGGAAATATTTCTAATTATTACATAATGTGTAGATAGAAACTTGTCTATAACTTCTCATATGACATTTTCAATACTCTCCAAATCTGAGTATTTCATTAAACTATCAAGGAGCAAACATTGCAACATTCAGATATAATGTCAGGAATCAATCTGTTCTGAGGAAATGCCCTCGAGTTATATTATTAGTGGTGGCATCTAGTTGTCGACTTATAGCCTAAATTATAGACTATTTCAACGTGAAATATCAAGTTGGAACTTAGAGTGGACGGAGATTATGTTGCGACATTTCACCTTATGTAAAGTTCAGCAAAGATTTAAGACTCTATGTAGGTATAATAGTTGTTCGATGAATCGATCATTGATTTGTAGTTTGATTCCCACAGTCTTAAACTTAGCTGTCCGTTTGGAGGAAGTACCTAACAGTCTCATGGAGACGACCACCTTGAAATAACAGCATTGTGTACTATTGGTCATTCTTACTGATTCTTACTGACCACCCAACCAGCTTTATCTGTCAGATAACCATTACATATCAACAGAGATTATCACCATTCGTAGTCAAAAGTAGTCGCCATCGAGTAGACCGACAGTCTGCTTCGGGTCGTTTACACCAAAAAATGTAGAGTAACCATAGCAATCAAGTTTAGGCTAATAAACGGAGCGAATAGTGCATCATATTTACATACATTCACGACGATAGCAAATAAACGCTTCTCGAACTCGTTCGTTCGAGCACCGCCTTGACATTACACGAAGATGTCCTCTCACTCGAACTTGAACAACTTATACAATTATACTTGGAACCAAATAAGTCAAATTCAACACGACTATGGTACCGAAAGATCTTTCCAAAGATCAAGAGCGAAGTGAATGCAAAAATTCTTCGAAAACATTATAACAGAAATACATCCTGAAACGCATACAATGATGGGCGGTTTTAGGGGCGTTTCGTCACGGTAGTTTAGGTGTAGTTTCATTTTGAGCAAACAAGCATTTCATGGCACATTATATTACATTAAAAAAATTATTAAATAAAATTGAAAATTTCATCTTTTATTAAGGGACTATTGAAGGGTCACGTCTCTTTGTATAAGACCCAAGTCCGAGCTTGCATGGAATTCTTTGCCGCACTCGATTCGGTGGATCGCGCACTCGATTCGGTGGATCGCAAAGCCTCCTAGCTTTGCGATCTACCGAATCGAGTGACAGCAGAATACGCTTATAGCATCAAACTGTATTTCCCGATTTTGTTATCATCACTTTTCTCGATCGCCTCCCACTAACTACGGATAAATTCTTTTTATGCATCAAAAAACATATTTTTATGCATAAATTACAAAAGAAAATTAGGAAAGATCTTTGACAAGAATCAAATTAGTTAGGTCGTCGGCAAGATGGCAAAGCTTAATGGGCTCGAAATGACGTAAAAGTGCACGATTTGAGAAACCAAACAATCTGTTGTGAATCAGGACATAATTGCGGTTGTTATTGTAACGAAAAATAATGCCAAGAGTTTCTCGCTGCGGATTTTTCTGCGGTCACGATCGACGCACGATTTACTAGTAAATATTCATGCAATTACCTAACCATGCACGCCTGTCATTTTGAACTTAACTACCTATTTTTATAGGTATCTGTTATATGTTGGATGTAATAATATATATTCGCTGATTTCATCACTTCCTGTATTTTTTCGACTCGTTCGTTACTGAAATGGATCTGAAAGTACGAGGTGTATCTTAAGTGCAAATGTATCTTCAGACATTTATTTATTTATTTTATTTTAGGGAAACTTAAAGGTATTATTACATGATAACAGTTTGAATAGATAGCTTACAACTAATAAAAAAAATTCCACTTATATTCACTTAGTATTTTTCAAATTCAAATTCAAATTCAAAACATTTTTATTCGAAATAAGATTTACAAAATCGCTTTTCGACGTCAGAGAATGGCAGAGAATGGCATTCTCTTAAAGAAGCCCTTAACAGATAAAAATATTTGTAAAGTGTGTAAGCTAGTTGAATTCCCGCGACATCGTTCCCACGAATGTGAGATAACGACCATAATAACTATTGTACAATATCACAGGGGTTTTGTTCAAGGCACTCTCGATTACGTTCATTCGTCTTTTGATGGATCGCTGTCAGGAAAGTGGGCCATTTTTTGGAATTACAGAAAATTACTAGATGGACTTTATACAAGTCTTTATTATACGCATTTACAACTAGTTATTGCTTACAGAACTGTGCAATATTTGCAAAGGAGATACACTATCAACATCATAGCATTAGCATCTCTGGCATCCCTTAGTCACTCACCGAAACACAATAGCACATATGCAGTAAGGAGGTGGTTACTGCCGCCAGACGGGGTAGCCAAATGACTGCGAAACGCAGTGTGCCACTACTTTCCAAATCCAGACCAGAGACAACTTTGAAAAGTACAATGGAAATTGACTCTGGCATCCTTTACTCGCTCACCCAAATATAACAGAGCTGTTCACCTTAATCTTATATAAGGAAGTGGTTACTGCCGCCATACTGGCCTCCCTGCCACTACTTTTGACTAATATTTATTACACAATAGTAACGAAGAAACTAACGAAGAGCTCTGGGTTATCCTTAACTCATATTAAGGAACATAAGGGCATTTTGACCATAAATGAACATATGGTCACATTCAATACATTTTGATATTTATTGTGGTGTACATAAAGTTCCTTTTTAATTGTTAAATTTATGATTTAAAAGTTTTTTTATTTATTTATTATGAGTATAGAGAATTTAGCGCTGGTTTATAAAATCTATATATACCTACCTACCTAAACAGATAAATAGATATCAGTTAATTTTGTTATCCTATTTATGTATAGAAAATATACCTGCCTACCTGCTAGCTTCATCACTCTTCCACTTTATACTACTATCTACTATGTAATATAGGTATTTATTACGCAACACACAACTAGTTCTAGTTGTCAGATTCGTCGTAATAGACGCGTTATCTCTTCACATATCACGTCAGCGATGTGTATCGACGTCATCCGAGCGCAACCGGAGAGCGGGCCCTAGTGTTCGAGTGTTGTATAACCTATTTAGTCAGTTGAAGCAAGTGTACATTGACGAGTACTTCAACTGAGTCAAATATTACTCAAATGTTACATAAATAAAATTTGATCGGACTTTACAATAATTTATTTAAGTTAGCTTATAAAGAGAACAATAATAAAGTGTCTTCCCCTTAATAAGAATCATATTAGTGGACAAACTAATTTAGTAACAGGTTAAATTAAAATTGCTTACTAATAGTCTTGTAATCCTTATATTCGTAGGATGGATAGTAAATATATTTTTAGGTAAGTAACCTTACCAAAAAAAAACTTATTATTTATTATTATAAATTTTTAACTTATCTTGAAATGTTATTTCAAATAAAATGTTTCTTCTTATTCTTTTAAATAACACCAGCAAAGTTAAGTATAAGCATTTATATTGGTTGTAAGATTTCCTCATTCGCTGAACTTGTGAAATGTTTCCATTGAAGCAATATATAACTTATTATAATTTTGTGTTAAAGCGGCTCATGAAACGACATCTCTAGACATCTTACCCGATGACATCTGTCACGAATCCTCCAATCTGTAGGGTTGTCTCAATCATACACAAAACAATTCTTTCAATTTACATAATAATATATTGAACTAAATGTTGCCCGATATTGTTTTTATTAGGCGTTAAATTTTTGAAGTGAAAACTTCTTGGTTGGTTGGTTGAAATGTGTTGGGCATTTTTTCATATGAAAAACCATTGAACTAGCGACCTGTTATGTAATGCAACTGTGTAACGTAACCGACACCTCTGTTGACAATTATAAAAGAACACAGTAATTTCAAATAAAAATAGAAAATGGCCAGTGATATTCCAAAAAAGTCGTCAACATTTTCAGTATAGAGGAGCTATACTATACTATACTGAGAGCTGACAGTATCTTGACAGTACAAATACACTAAGGGCCAGTTACAGTGCTGGTAACGAACGGTTAACGGTCCGTCAATAACGTTTACTGACTGACGGTGGTTCTATAAAAGAAATTAAACATTCGGTAGCTGTCCGTAAAAAACACGCCGAAGTTTATGAATATTGTCAACGGTTTCGTTGTAGTCTGTCAAGAACTGTCAAGTGTCGCGTCACAAATACATTTATTTACAAAAATAACAATCTAAAATTTCAGACTTTAATATTTTCTAACCTCCACTTGTCTCTTGTCAAAATAAACGGTACGTAAGATAAACCGACCCTATCGTAGTCAGTAACGAGCCAGTAAACGCTAGCTGTCAAATTATACTGTTTACTAACGAACAGTTGTTTGTAATACACTATATTATACTATTAGATCATTTTTTAGTCTATTTGATATGAAATTTAACTAACGGATCGTTATAAAACTGGCCCTAAGCTGTGCAAACTAGCGTACGTAAGTCGCGGACGTGACTCGTGTTATGGCAGCCGATGTGTATGTGACTATCGGACGCGTCCGATAGTCACACACACATTTACTGCTAAATATCTACCATTTGTGTAGTGAGTACTAATCCATACTAATAACTCTGTCTGTCTGTCTATCTGTTACCTTTTCACGCCTTAATTACTCAACCGATCATCATTAAATTTTGCATATACGTTGTCAGGGATACAGGAAATAATTTAAAAAAGGAATGTTCGCCGAGGGATCATCTAAAATAAAATAACTAACGCCTGGCCAAAGTGTTACAACAGCAAGTGGTCATGCATTATATTACTTATATATTTTTTTTTTAATTTTGAACAGGGGCGATGTCGCGGGCACCAGCTAGTATTATATAAGTATTCATCTGTCTTATTTTGTACTAAGCTGTAATTTATTTTTATATGGTTTGCTGTTATAAAGCAAGTTTTGTCAACCCTATAATAAAATGGATCTCATTTCGTATTTCGTGACTGTTGCGCACAACTGCTGTGTCGTGACGAGGTTTGATCTGTGCCATTGTAATTACTTGCACTTCCTCCACCGATCCTTCCGTGCACCTTTGACATTATTAATTCTCGTGGCCAACAATTCTTTTGGACTCGTTTGACAGTGACAAAGAAAAGTCAGTAACAAAGTATTCACTTGTAATTTATTCTTTATCCTGTGAAGGTCGCTAATTAATATCCTATAGTGTCAATTGGCAACGGTAACCGCCTACCATCATAAATAAATAGTCGACTACCATATTGATGACAATAATAATGTGACCACTGTTAGGTACTTGGTACAAATTTTCAGTTTTGTAACATTCCGCCAAAGACGCCATCTTATTAAAGTTGTGTAATTGTTTTGAACGGACGTGTTCTTAATTAGAAAAGTCACATTTTAATTAGTTGTTAGATAAATAGTTGGAACGGAAAAAATAAGTGCGTGCTTCTATGCAATAAATTTTAATATTGATTTGGGTCTCATGATTAAGTTAGATTTACAAGTAACTAGTTATATCTGTTTTAACAATCGATCGTGATACATTTTTATATTGCTAACAAACATTTAAAGAAATAAAAAGCATACATAGTGGTTTATAAAGATTTTTACTCTTCATCTGTCAGTTACAACTTTGTTACACAAGTTTTTTTTTAAAACATAATTAACTAGCTGGTGCTTGCGACTTCGTCCGCGTTGAACGATGAAAGGTACCCTATGTCCTTTCTGGTGTCCCAGACAACGTGTATGCAAAATTTCATCGTGATCGGTTCAGTAGTTTTTGCGTGAAAGAGTCACAAACATCCATACATCCAAACATACTTTCGCATTTATAATATTAGTACCTACGGATACTAATCTTCATACACTGGTCCAAATTCAGGCCACGGTTCACGCCATGGTGGGGAAACACAAAATTTTCCAAACTTTTTTCATTGATAATACTAAAGCTCGTCAATAGCTAATAAAAAAATCATTACAAATTAGTAATTAATTCATAACTAGCGATCAGCTTCGCGTGGTTGAAATTTTTTTTGTAAAAATTTAGGTATTTTTTTCTGCAAAAACCTTCATCGTGTAACGCTCTTTCCATTAGTGAAAACCGCATTAAAATCTTTTTCATAGTTTAAATATTCTAAGCGTATTTATATACATACAGAGGGATAGAAGGCGGGAAGTTACTTTGTTTTATGCTATACTCGTATATTTATGTATGTATATGTATGTGAATATATAAAAAAAATAACATCTAATATATAAAATTCTCGTGTCACGATGTTCGTTCCCATACTCCTCCGAAACGGTTTGACCGATTCTTATGAAATTTTTTATGCATATTCAGCTATAACTATTTATTCCGTTTATTTTTCTTACTAATACTATTTTCACATATTCCACACAGCACCATCTAGTTCCACAGTAAGCAACTAATGCTTGTATTATGGATACCAGACAGTTGATATACTACATAGATTACTTTTTTTTTGTAAATACATACATATTATAAATAGAAAACATCCATGACTCAGGTACAAAGGTAAAATGTTAACACATAAACATTTGCCCCTAGCGGGATTCGAACCCGCGACCGTTTGGTTAACAACTAGGGTTACTAGCCACTAGACCAAACGTGTGGTCGAACATAATATTTTTTCTTTTTTCGATTATAGCTATAACTATTTATTCCATTTATTTTTCGTACTAATACGAGTACTATTGCTATAATATTTGTTTGCTATTAATGAATGTTTGTTTTTGACCATAGTATTTACTTGATCATAGCATAAAATGAGCCACCGTTTGGCGTAACGAGTCCCAATTAATAACCTGTACCATACAATTACACAATTACCTATAACATAATATCATATAATATTATCGTATGGCAGCTCAAGGTCCGACCAAATAGAAATTATAGCTGCCGGCGATGGGGCGGGCGGTGTCAATCCGCATCGCGTTAAATGATCTCTCTATCCGCTACCAACGTTTCTCGATCATTGTTCTTTTAATAATTATTTCCACCAATTTTTGCATTTATTGACTGCTAATTGACATATACATTATACATACTTAGGCACGTGAAGTCTTTTTAGGTTTCAGATTGTAATTCTAAACTAGATGTGTTCATATTTTTACTCGAACTCACTAATTAAACAGTTATAATAGCCTAGTTAGAAGCACGTTCTAATGTAGAGGGCTTCTAAGCTTTTCTATTTATTTCTTGCGCGTATTAAATATAACAATCACCTTAGAGTCCCAATTTCAATTGTCACTGACATTGTCTAAGAATTAGTCTTAGAATATATGTTCTAAATTAATTAATTTGCTATAATCTTACCTCAAGAAGTGAATTTTTTTAAGTTCTTAAGTTTTTAAGTTCCCTATCAGTTAACATTTATGACAGCAGTTTAAATGTATTATAAATTGCACATTCAACTGATTGACCGCAAACTTTTAAACGCATGTGAGTTTATTAAAGAAATCAGTGATAAACATTCGAGAAACAATTGTATGGTTAAAATTACGAACCACACAGTTGTTAATAGATATCTAAATCTCTATGCCCATTCATTGTTCGTCTAATCATTGTTTATTAAGTATAATAAGTAGGTACACAGAGAGGCTGCAAGGTTGATTAGCGTGATGTGATAATATCACACTTTGGTTCGCTGCACTTTTAGGCCTACAATTGTGGCTGAGTAATTAACTGTTGCGCGCTTGTCACATAATTAACATTGTCTTATTAAAAGCAACACAATAATGTATGAGAAGGCAAAGCTTGGGAGGGTATAAATAAAACTAATGTCTTTTAAAACTTTAACTAATCAAAGAGTAGGTGTTTGAATGTTCCACATATTGTTATTCTTAGCTGAACATTAACATATAAGTCTGTTGTGTATGGAAAGTTGTTCGCGAATTCGAACCATTTTGCAATAACTAGATATCGGTTTTATTTTATGGCCTCTAATTGGCGATATGTTTAAATGGTATATAGCTAAAACACTTTAAGATATTTTACTAAGTATTACGCAACTCCATAATTATTGTTTGATTGAGAACTTGATATTTTTTTTTCAGATTAAATGTGTAGGCGTGTTTAATGTAAATAGTTTTGTAAACTGTACCTTAAGTTATGGTCACTCTCAGGCTAAATTAGAATTAATATGATTCCTACGAAACGAAGCTAATGTGGTCAGTCTCAAACTAAAATGTGATTCCATGGTTTTTATACCCTTTCACTACGAAATTCGGCATTTTCACTAGTATGTTTTAATAAGGCGAGGCGTAGCTCGATTCAATCGCATTAGTGCTTGTAACCGTGTATGTACAGTTCGAGGTGTGTACATACATGGTTTCTGATTAATTTAAGCAATAATTAGCTTATTTTTGTTTATTATTGAACAAAGAAAACTATTTGCTATGGTATGGTATCCCTGACTCCTCACTTTCAGAAATACTCAAACACAAAGTCTGTTATTTCACTGTGGTCTTCTACTGTCGCCAGTTTGCCTGACCAATTTATGTCTGCCATAAATTGGCTTAGGCCATTCGTTTGTAGAATATAATATAAACTGTAAGATTTGCTACTAAATAAACTAAATATATAGTGCTAAGTGCATTCATGATCATCTTAAAAAGGACGATGCGTACATCGTACTAGCCGCACACCTATGTTGCCAGTAATGGGAACATAATAGGATTGGCCATGTCAAAAAAAAACATCAAATCGGTCTATCTTCCAGTGAAAATATATGCGTTATCAATTCGCTTTCAGAGACATAATTCACAATTGCTATGGTATGCAGCGTTTGCAGTCGATATAGTTTATAAATAAGAAAGAATGAAAATACATAATTTTTCCCAGCCACTTAAGTATAGGTGCAATTATGTTACCAAATTATAATAAAATCCGATTCAAGAAACAGTAATTCAATGTAACGTAATAAGATTAAGCAAACCAGTCGTGAAGAAGAGATTGTTCCGTCTCGTATAAAGGATAGTGACGCAACGTAGGTCGAGGGTCAAGCCAGCGTTGCACAGAGTTACACTAATTACATATTTTTCAAAGGCTAAATCGTCTTGTTCATTGTTGTCCAACAATAGAGTAAACCGTGAATGTCAATAATAAACAATTATCATTGTTGCTCGGGCGTCTTAATTCTCTCGATTCCACGCTTTTGACTTTCGCGGGGTCACAGCTAGCAACACCATCAAATGTGTTTCTGTCATGTCACACTGGTTGACGTGTTGACAGGTTTTCGAAATTCAAATCAGAGTAAACACGGAGTAAATATAGCGGACGCGGAGTACGCCAAGAGGTTAAGGCTCGAGTCACCAACAGACGGTTAGTTTTAAACAGCTGTTTAAAATTTAAACAGCCGTTTAATAATATTTTGTTGATCACCATCGCTAAAAAGCGGGTTAAACGCCCTAAACATCACATTAATCATTAAGTTAATCAGATGTTTAGGGCGTTAACTTAACTTAATGATTAATCAGATTAATCATTAAACTGACCTGTCGACTTTAAGCAATTTTAGATTTTAAGGTGACTAACCTTTTCTTACCCCGACTGTACTCAGAACTGGCTTGCTTCCATTCAAGAACTCGTCTACTCCATCGAATATTGAATTCGAAAAGGTGTTTTTAATTGCACATTTTAGTTAATTGAAGTACCACATCCGCTCTCCAATCACGGAGTCCGGATGTGGTACTTTTAGAATATATATTTACTTGTAATGTGTTATAATTTATCAAATTGGCCTCTCTTAACGACATTTCATATAGTTATTATAATAATATTTATCAGAATATCTATAATTATAGTATTCGCAGACACAATTCGTAAAATAATTATGCTATAGTAGGAGTACATTAATAAATGTCTGCGAGCGTGTGTCCCTCAGAAACGGTACTTTTTTTCTGTAAAGTGTTTCTAATATGAATCAGAAATATTCACAATTACAATAAATATTAATATTAAGTGGATTTAAATTTTATGTCTTAAAAATAGTAGGTATGACCGAGAAGTCTAAATTACGTTTATTTTTAGTACACTAGCATAAATAGGTACTGCCTATTTTAATTATTAATAATAATTAATATGCAAATAATTTAATAGGTAGGTATTAGTTGTGGATAACTAACTCCTAACAGTTTTTTATACCTAATTTTTTGTTACGGAACCCTAAGCTTTTGTGCAATGAACAATAAAATTGAAGGACATGACCTAAAACAAGGTAAGATACGCAATTTTTTAGGCCTATGGGCCTAAAAAACGGTGTGATGAAACTACATATTTGGTTTTTATTTGAAAGAGGTCACGCGTTCATACACGAACTCTACTACGAGTAATTCGTATGCCATCACATTCACTGTGATTTAGTAAGTATCTAACCTATGTGCTTCTAATAAGCTTAGCTACTTAGTTATATACATTCATGTACTAAAAAGTTTTAACATTTTCAAGAATAAATCAAATTTAAATCTTTGAAATAATTCATTTGAAAATGTAAAAATTGTTTAAAGAAATATTTTCATCTGGGCATTTATATCTAAACATATTATAAAATAGTCACTGTCCGCCTGTCTACATCGCCGCTAACTTGTTCTAATTTTGATACGATTTTCACTAATAGAAATAGCGATGAAAGAGAAAGATTTGTGTATAAAATTTTTATTAAAAAATTGAATCCTTGCGAAGCCGGGAGCGGTAAACTAGTATTATATAATCGGCAAAAGATTGCCAGTATTTGATATCAAATATAAGCTATAGATAAAATATATTCTAAGACATGTGAAGTTCTCGCACCTAAAACCCTTGCTAAAATACATAAAAAGAAAGGACATCTGTGTTTACCGTTAGAAAACATATAAGTTAATTACCAATATAATTTAAATCATTAAACTATATGTAAGTAGTTCATATATGTGCTTATATATTTCACAACCAGCCACGTGTGCCAGAAACCTAACTGGTATTTACGTGTGACGAATGAAGTAATGACTTTTCGTCAATGTTTTGACACTTAGAAACTATATGTTGTTACTAAGTTATTAATTACATACAGATGCATATCTAAGTTACATGTAATGCCCCACGCACGCCTACAGGACATGGCTTAGGGAATGTTTATGTAATGCAAGGTTTGTATCGATACGATACGAGTATGTGAGCGAAAATCAATAAAGTTAGAGGATCACCTCGAGTCCTATAATAAAAATTATCAGCATCGTCATTCTCTTTATCTGACAGCATTAATTAGCGGGACGTCTGTAATATTCCAGTAGACAGAAGACAGTAGATCAAGTCGAAATGATCCCATTGTGCCATCCCATCCCATCCCATCCAATTTACCCCCGCCCGGGGACAAATATAGTTTATGTTTGCAATAGATTAAGCTTTCTCGCATTGAAAACATCAATGAGTGTCGCACCTACAGTAGATTTGTTATATTTTGTCTTTCACTTGTCATCTTCGTGACTCACACTGCCAAAATAGGGATAATAGGGAAATTTATAATTTCCCTATAAATTTATATAGGAAAAAGTATAAGTTTGGCTATGTTATAAATTTGCTTTCCGCATACATGTATATTGTAGATATTAGTTCCTCATCTATTCGATAGAAGCGCTGCAGCGATTCCCATACTTATTATCGGTATATATAATTATTTTAACTCATAAATAAACGGTTTTTTTAACGGTAGCAGTTAATTTGTCGAAGATGGCGATCACATGCGACTGCCCGATGACTCAGCCGGGCCCTACGTTGGCGGCGACGTGTGGAGGCGGTGCTTTCATGCTGTTCATGGGACTACTTGAAGTATTCCTTCGAAGCCAATGCGATCTGGAAGACCCTTGTGGAAGAGCTCAGGTAAATTACATCATCGTTGGAATCTTTTGGATATAGATACACTTGTACCTACGCTCAAAGAAAAGAGAGGTCATAAAATATAAACCTTGGGATGTAGTCCTTAATAAATCTAGGTTCTATAAAAGAGGAATGATAATTAACATTCTCACTTCTAATTTGTTCAAGTTTACATTATCATTTTGGCGTTAAATCACAATTCAGCTATATACCCGTACGAGCATAATTTTAAATCAGTGAATTCGAAACATTTTAAAATAGAAGCATTGATTTCCACGATGCGTGACCAAAATGTCGGCGTTGATTTGCAAAAACTACGCCATTGTTTTGTTGAAACGATAAGTTTAGATAGACGTACGGATAAGAAGCATTTTTCTACACATAAGTGGTACGATTTATTGGCTTATAGTATTTTTTGATGTTACAGATTAACTTTCAATGTTACAAATCTTTTTGCCATTGAGAATCTTCTACCTGAATTTATGGTTTGGTTTACACGGGAAATAAACTTAGGTAACGTACAAGCAGATAAAAATTCTATAAAACTATTTTTTGACTTCGGTAACATAAGTACAACGTATACAAATTGTTTATTTGAAAAATATTTAATATATATACAGATATGGCTCGTTAACGATTTTATTATAAATATATAGATATACTCAAGTAATACTTTCCTAATTATAAATAACATAATTCTAAACTTTAAAGCTTGGACAAGCATTTTTGTGTGATCCCTGACCTTCAAACTAGGATACCATTTGTTTTGGAGATCAGTGATTCTTGATGCATTTCTTCTCTAATTATTATAAATAAGCCTCCTTCTAGATTTAGATTTTAGATCTCAGACCTTCCTATACACTGTTTAAAGCTCTCAAAATCCAGCTGCGGTTTCTGAATAATATTTTGAATGAAATATTTTGAAGAGACTAAGATACTTTCAACACCTCTAGTTTGTTAACTGACGACTCCGATTACCGTGTAAAAAGTGCGCATGTCAAATGTAACAGAACAATGGGGGAAAGTAGTTACAATATAATGCAAAACTGATGCATGATAATCACCCGGTAATGATCGTAATTGTCGATTTACATTTCTTTGAAACTCTCATAGAACGTTGCCAATGTGATAGGAAGTCACTTAAGACAATATTCCCAATTAAATTCACAATTAGGTAACAAATTATCTACAAAAATTATATCTCCTCCTAGTCTTTTAGGTTGTTTAAGTTTCCACGTCGCAGGGTAGTGTTAGGGTAGTGTAGACAATTGGTACCTTTGCTTCCAGTATCGTCGACACATGGACTCCGTGTACGACTTCATCGTTGTGGGAGGAGGATCAGCGGGCTCGGTGGTTGCTGCCAGACTGTCAGAGGTGCCCGAATGGAGAGTGTTATTGTTGGAAGCAGGTATTAAGTTTTATGTTTAAAAAATTGTTGAAAATTTTAAAAGTATTTTGCTTTCAAATTTCTAAACGGTCGATCTACCATCTTATGGTACCACCGCACTTGCAGCACCTGTGACGTTGCTTGTGTTATAGGTCACGGTATAGCCACTTATGCCATCAAATGAACCGTCAGCCTGTCTGTCAACCTTCATATAAAAGAAAAGCTTTAAAAAAAGTGGCGACCTTAACACTACTAGCAAATAGGCAATTAAAAATAAAGTAACTTTCAATTTCAGACACACCCAAATGACAAGGTTGAAGGTAACCTATGTTTCCAATAACTACTTTAACATAAATGTAGCGTAACACCAAGAAAAATTGTAGATTTCACTGTTCCAAAATCTACTTACAGGGTTTGATGAGCCAACTGGTACCCAAGTGCCGTCTATGTTTCTAAACTTCATCGGATCCAGCATCGATTGGGGATACCAGACGGAGCCGGAGCCGGCGGCTTGTCTCGGGGAAACGGACAGGAAGTGTTACTGGCCGAGAGGAAAGGTCCTCGGCGGAACGTCAGTCATGAACGGAATGATGTACATGCGCGGTTCCCGTAAGGACTATGACAGTTGGGCGGCAGCCGGCATCGAGGGCTGGTCCTACGATGATGTTCTACCATATTTCCTCAAGTCCGAAGACAATAAGCAAGTGGAGCAGATGGACCAAGGTTACCACGCCACCGGAGGACCTCTCACCGTCTCCCAGTTCCCTTACCATCCACCGCTGAGTTATAGTATCGTGAAAGCCGGTGAAGAACTAGGTAAGGTTTAATTTGAACATTTCATGTTTATAGAAGTCTATCTTTTTGCAGGATTTTTATGAAAATAATAATGTTTGTTCATAAGAATATTAACAAATTATTAAAATAGCAACTTTTACAATTAAAACTTAAGAAATAATAAACTAGTTGTTTCCACTTCCAGGCTTCATAAAATAGGTAATGGTATCTACCTTCGAGTAATTGTTCTATTAATTAAACGTTTTTGTTAATATAAGATTTATTTGAATACAGAGACTTGTTTATGTTATTTTCCCGCAGAAACAGCTTTCCGAACTGGTGATATATTAATTATTAACTATATTTATACATAATTTTTGACAATAATGTTTTTTTTTTGCTATTTTCGAAACACATAAAAATACATACACTTTGATAACTTTAATTAATATCAAATCTATAGAAAACTTAATGGTTAAATACTATTTACTAAACAATAAGAAAAATTAATGTTTGTTTTTTGAAAAATGGAAATTCAGTGGAGTAACGAAAAAGTTATTCAAAGTCGCTCGCAGATAGTCTTGTAAAATTGTTAAATAACATTCCATCATCTGATAGTATGACCTTTAGTAAAATGTTAGTAAATTGTCCGTTTTTGTTTCGCTTCTTTCCGAATACTTTCAAAAATTAAGAGAGCTGCAGCAGAAACGACTTGTTCGGTAGACATGACTGTAGATGTAGACAATTGTAGAACGTATGGAATCTATTGCTGCAACAGAAGTTGTTCATTGTTGACCGTACAACAATGTTGAAAGCTGTTGCGTACGACAATCCGTTGCTTCAACCAATTGTTGAACTAGTCTAAACTAAGTTTAACGCGCATTAGAAGCATTACTTTTAAACGTTATTAAGCGGTCCCTATGACATGCATTACGTGCTGTCATGCATGCATGACCGTTTAATTGTATTGATTGATGTGAATGACATGCAACTACGTGCTGGCAGTTGATTGAAAGTTCCTTTTAATTTTCATCCAGCATGATAATTCACGTAAATGCATGACAAAATTATCACCAAAAGTAGTGCTTACAATTCTGTTTCTGAAGACGTAGGTTAACAAAATTTCAGGATATCAAGCCAGAGATTTAAACGGCGAGCAACATACTGGGTTCGCGATAGCGCAGACGACAAACCGCAACGGGTCGCGACTGAGCGTGGCTCGCGCTTTCCTGCGACCCGCGAAACATCGGCCCAACTTGCACATCATGCTCAACGCGACCGTCGCCCGAGTGCTCATCAATCAGACCACGAGGCGGGCGTACGCCGTTGAGGTGAGGAACAGCCACGGCGGCACCGAGACCATATTCGCCAACAACGAGATCGTGGTGAGCGCCGGCGCAGTGGCGTCGCCGCAGATCCTTCAGGCGAGCGGCGTAGGCGACGAGGCGACACTGTCGCGCGCGGGAGTGCGTCTCGTCCACCGGCTGCCGGCGGTCGGCCGCAACCTGCACAACCACGTCGCCCACTTCCTCAACTTCCACGTCAACGACAACAACACGGCGCCTCTCAACTGGGCCACCGCCATGGAGTATCTGCTCTTCCGGGACGGACTCATGTCCGGAACAGGTATACTCAAGTTATACACTAAATTTCAGAAAGAACCAAAACTAAGTAAACATAGAGACTACATGGAGATGATTGTAACATTAGGAGTTACTTGAGTAACGAAAGATTTCAATAGGGAAGTAACAGAAAGCTACAATGCCTTAAACTAAAGACTTTTCTAATACGTTCGATCTACTAGTAAAAATACGTAAGTATTAACTAGGTATTTGTTTTATTTAAAAAAGTTATAAAGTTTGAATTAATTATTTACATTCTCGCTGGCCTTGGTTTAGTTTAATGTTTTTGTGTAGCTAATGTTGTAAATAATTGTATCTATAATATGTATTTAAATCGACAGGCATATCCGAAGTGACAGCTTTCATAAACACCAAGTACGCGAATCCTGCGGACGACAATCCCGACATCCAGCTGTTCTTCGGCGGATTCCTGGCAGACTGCGCCAAGACCGGAATGGTCGGCGAGAAGCTGGACAACGGCTCTCGAACCATTCAGATCATCCCCACCGTACTACATCCCAAGAGCAGGGGACGTCTTCAAATTGCCTCTACTGATCCCTTTGAATACCCGAAGATATATGCCAAGTTAGTACTTAATAATCTTTTTATATTAAGTATAAAAGAAAGTGTTAGTTACACCATTTATAACTCGAAAATTCCTGTTCCCAGCTACCTGACGCACCCCGACGACGTCCGGACGCTGATAGAGGGGATAAAGTTCGCGATCTCGCTGTCGGAGACGAAGGCGCTGAAGCGGTTCGGCGTGCGCTTGGACAAGACGCCGGTGCGCGGATGCGAGAAGATCAAGTTCGGCTGCGACGCGTACTGGGAGTGCGCCATTCGCACTCAGACCGCGCCCGAGAATCATCAGGCCGGCTCCTGCCGCATGGGGCCGCGCGGCGATCCCGACGCTGTCGTCGACCATTTGCTGCAGGTGCAAGGCATAGACCGGTTGCGAGTGGCGGACGCCAGCGTCATGCCCAGCGTCCCCTCCGGCAACACCAACGCGCCGACCGTCATGATCGGCGAACGAGCCGCCGACTTCATCAAGCAGCGGTGGCTCGGCGCCACCAAGGTATTATGTCATCCACGTACACGCCGTTCATGCGTCCATTCCATTGCGTACTACAAAAGACAACTACTTTCCAGGCCCCGTACCCGCCGAGCAATGATGGCGGTGTGTCCAACGTTCTGCAAGCGAGCGAATCTCAACACCAACTCTGGCAGCGTTGGGTCTGATCCGAACCCAATATTTAAGTATCAAAATATATTACTTAACCAGTGCAACTTTATACACATTTTGAAACGAATTAATAAAATGTATTTTTTTTACATTAAGTATAATAATATAAAACAGGTACATGGTAAACTACATACCTAAAAAGAATATTTCGACATGATGGAATATTATTCAAACTATGCGAAATTTTGCACGAACAGAAAGAACAACTTGTTTTCTGTTCTGTGTAGCGTTAGTACACATCTAGTTAGTAACAAAGTAAAAACTCTGACACAATTTGATGTATGTATTTATAATTTTAAGTAATGTCATAGAGTAAATAGTATTGAACCAGTAAAGTCGAGTAAAGTACTATTTACTCTATGGTACTTTTATTTATGATCTTGTGGCTTCTATAAATAAGAGCTAAAGTTATAAGTATTTTGTTTGTCAATTGTTTATTGTATTGTTCAAATAATGTCAATTGAATATCAATAACACATCAGATGTTGAGTAAAATACTTCTATGATTTTTCAGTTATAGAATTTTATTAATTGTTATAGTTTGCTTATTTCTCATTTTAAATCATCATCATACATATAATAAAATCGTTTGCTGTTCGTTTGTGCACGCTAATCTCAGAAACGGCTTAACCTATTTGAATGAAGTTGTCACCGATGTATTGTGGCATGCTTTTCGTAACATTCAGTGTTTGTTTCATTCCAATAGGATAACAAACAAAAAAATACCACGCATACGAAGTCGCGAGCACAGCTAGTGTTATATGAATAAGTTACCACCATTTCTTCATTTGCCGTCCAAATCAACATTTTCTTCTGTAATCTATACATTTTCCATTTAATTTTAAAATTAAATGGAAAACATATATTTTCTTTAAACTTTGATTGAAAAGAGAAAACTTAATTCATAGAAGTTCTCACCTAGAGCATTGAAAATTACATATTTCATTATATTATCTTGTACAAATTATTTATTAGGAAATTAGTACAACTTTTTTATTGTAAGTAGCTAGTAATAAATTATATAAGACTACTTCAAATAATAGTCAATTTAAGATTTTTGTCTATATTTTAGTTTAATAAAGTATTTTTATGTCACGTGTTTAATGGTTTTATTTAAAATAAGATTACGGATAAGGGATTGGGAAGGGATGGACCAATGAAAGTACAACACTTCGCAGCGGTGACGTCATGCACTCGATTTATTAAATGTTCATTATTGAATAAAAATGAAAATGTAAAATAAGTATTTTATTGTGGAATAGTCAAGGACACTATTGACATTAATAGTGAATGGTCAGAGATGGACGTGGTCGAGGTCGGGTGGGTCAGAGGTGGACGTTGTCGAGGTTGGAGCCGGAGTGGGAGGGCAGGTCGTGGTGCACCATGAGCGTGCCGATGGGCGCGAGGGCGGCGTCGCGCTCGCGCAGCTTGAGCATCTCGCTGCGCAACTTGTCGAGCACGGCGTAGTTGGGCTCGTTGTGGCGCGCCTTGTCCTGCAACAGCGTGATCTGCTGCTCCTCCAGCTTCTTCTCCTTGCAGCTCTTCACCGAGCGCGAGCCGTACAGCCGCAGCAGCGAGCCCCACGACCGCACGTGCGGGTGCAGCGCCTGCGACGTCACAACCCAATAGCCCGGGTCAGAAGTAGCCTAGTGTCGACCAACTTAGTGTCGACCAACTTAGACTCGATACTCACTTGAAGAATGGACTGCGAGGCGCGCTGCTTGGCGGTCTTCTTGTTCTTGCAGACGACGGTGGCCGAGTGCTTGCCCACTTTCATCGTCAGCTCTATCTTCTGATACTCCAGCTTCTTTATCTGTAACGACCGACATCACCCTCTCAACTGATAACACTTACATTACAGGAAATTCTTATGGATATACATAATATAGTTACATGGGACACTCGTTTCTCCGAGGCATGGCCAAGTTGGAAAAATGTTTTTAAAATTACACAACAATTACATACACAAATCAAAATGAAAATGAAAATCTAAATAACCTCAGTGTTGATGTGGCGATCGCCGGCGCCAAAGTTGCGCAAGAGACAGGTGCGCAGTATAGCGTGCGGCGACGGCTCGCAGGTCGCGGCGCAGAACTCCGTGATGCGAGGGTCCTCGATGCCCACGTAGTCGAAAAAGGAGAAGTCCGGCTCGGCGCGGTCCAAGTCGTCCTTCATCTCCGGGATGAGGATGTGGATGGACGCGCGGGCAGCCGCCGACTTGGCCTGGCGCTTACTCGAGCCGAGACCGACGCCGTACTGCATGCCACCGATGAACACGGTCGCCTGGTACGGAGACGACGCGTTTTCCAACTGCTTGAACTCGTACACGGGCTGCTTCTGCAGCGCCCTTCTCACGTACTCGTGGAACACGGACAAGTAGCTGCGCCCGTTCATGTTCATCACCCAGTCGTGCTTCCCCGCCTTGCCCGTGCCCTCGCCCCCCGGTTGGGCCGGGATCGTTATCAACTTGGTCCCTTCGGGCAACATCGGGCACTGCAAAGTTTTGCGCGCTTTCGTATACTTGCGCCGATCGGCCCAACGTTTGAAATGCATTATGTTCACTGTCTTGAACTTGAACAACCTCTTGCAGTACTCGAATATTTGCTCGTGACTCAAGTGTTGGGTTTTCCAACTGGTACTGACCGTTTCCACCTTGGGAGGAGGCATGATCAACCCGCCGGGAAGCACTACCGGCTTCCTATTCTCGGGTATATCGCCGTCGTCCTCATCGCTACCTTTATCCTCGGCTCTAACGCTACTATTACCATCATTTTTATCAATATTATTCTCACTTTTGCTAATGTTATTCTTTTCTTTTTCATCATCGCTAGTAGCTAATTTATTTCCATCAGCAGCTACACTAGAATTTTTATTCTTATCGACATCAAAAATTTCATTATCACGATTCTCTTCCACATCCTTATTGCCAACGAAGTTCAATGCAGTGTCAGTCTTAATTTCATGACTAAAGGTACATTTTGGTTTATTTGTCTGAATTGATATCGTAGGACTAGATGATGTTCCTGCTAGCATTAAATTTTCAATAATACTATTGGATTGTTTACAATTTTTGAATGATTCGATGTTTTTTTGTTGATTATTTACGCTATTAATCCAGGTACCATTTTTAATTTTCTCTTGAATCCTCTTGTCGATCTCTTTTTCTTTCTCCTCCTCCTCCAAAGCTTTTCTATATGAAAGACAGGGGATCGCACTAATGGGAATCTCGTGTCTCTGAAATAACATAATTACTAATTAATATCTAATCATGATTATCCCATAATTTAAAATAAATGGCCTCTCACCCTAGTGTTCCCTTTCCCAAGGAAATAAGGCTTAGACAAGGTGCACACTCTAGTGTTCCTGTGCATGTAAATTGGCATCCCGCTGTAGTGACGAACCATCACCCAGTCCAACGGCAACACTTCAAAGTGGTTCACACCTTTCTCTGTTATCACAAAGCGCACTAAACATCAATCTCTATCATCTATATTCTAATGAGTCTAGGATTTAGGCATTTAACTTGCCTTGCAAAATTAAAGAAATAATAACGCAAACTAAAGGTAATCATTGTAGAAAACACATATATATAAAGAGAAATGAGAAATTAAGATTATAATATAAGAATAAGAAGACATATATCCTGCAGACAGCTGGTGGTCTACCTTCGAACACTCATCGACAGACTAAGGCTCGAGTTCACCAACAGATGGTTATTTTTGAACAGCCAATTAAAATTTAAACAGCCCTTTAATAATATTTGGTTGATCACCATCGCTAAACTGCAGGTTAAACGCCCTAAACATCAGATTAATCATTAAGTTAATCAGATGTTTAGAGCTGACTCGAGCCTTATTGTTATAAATTGTGTTAGTTATAAGTGCCAACAGTAAAACAGTATCCAGTCAAAAAGTTGGTTTAACTTAACTTGCATTACTTTGTCTTTGTCATTTGGTTATTTGGACAAATTAAAAAAAATAATATCTAGAAAAACGTAAAATTTCTCTTTCATTAATGCTAGTTTAACAATTGACAAAAAGTAAATTTTAATAATTTAATTCTTTCTGTATATTTTTTTAACAGCCCTTATTTATATTCAATTAGTTTCAAATTTAATATTACAATGAAATGAATCAATACCTTCCAGCACAATCTTGGTTCTGGTTACATAAGGCTTCTCCTTAGGCTTAGGAGCACCCTTCAGTTCGTCGGGAAGGCTCTCCTCCAGCATCTTCTCAATCTCTTCCTCCGGGAGGTCTTCCGATTTCCCTAATCATTTAACAATTTCAAATGTTAATTTATAGAAGCTCTGAAATGCAACTTACCTCGCGATTTATTAATAGCAAATAGTAAAAAAAAGAAAATAATTGAGCCTGCATTGCAAATTAGTTGATTGTACCTATATGTAATATTAAAATGAAAAAATACATTCAACATTACCAGAACCATTGTGTTATAACTAGATCAATTGAAAATCAAAGTGAAACATTAAATAAATCTACCATCAGAACTGTCAGAGTCCTCTTCGTCGCTGTCCTCTTCGTTTGATTTTATTTCATCCAAAACTTTGAACTCTCTGAGCTTATCCAACTCTTCTGCGGATATGAAATTAACACATTTCGTCTCTTCTATTGCTTTCTCGACAGTTGAACTCTCTTCTGTCTCCTTAGACTCGTCACCTGTTGAATCTGATTTTGTGATTTCCTTCTCTTTTAATTTGATCTTCTTCGCTGCTGGCTCGTCAATATTTTGACTTCCATCATTCATTTTAAGTTACCTAAAATGTTGAATGTTTAACTAAAAATTTCGCCTACATTAAAGGTACATACATGCATTGATGTGAAAAAGTTTCATACAAATCACAGCGATAAATCAAGTGTATGAAGTACAAGAAAGAGTTTCCTTAATCATAACTAGAGATGTTAAACAAGAACCAGATTTAAAATAATTAACTAACTAAAATAACAACCCATATGGTGTGAAGGTGTGTAAACAAATAAATTATAAACTTAATAGGAATAAATGTAGGTTTATATTATATACATCTCAAAAAAATGCAGTATTTAAACAAAAAATTTGATATTTAAACAAAACTAGTTAATGATTAGGTATGTTTTTTTTTTAAATTAATATGTGCCATGTCAAGCCAATAGTTAAATTAACGAAAGTAAAGTATTAAATAAATTTTTCATTAAATGCAATATTATTATTTCAAATGAAATCTCAAATTGATAGTTTAGACAACCCAGTAAGTCTTCTTCTGATTACCAAAAAACTTCTAGTTTTATTTTTTATACTAATCTTTAAAAAAAAACTGTATTCACAAAAGTGTCCATGGGCGAGTCTCCAGGGGATCCTGGTTAACTTCGTTTTTATATTATTTCAGCATTTAGTTTGCATAAAATCAAAACTTTTGACCAATAACCATAAAAATTGGTATATGTACCTACATGTATTTTTTTACTGGAGAATATGTATATAAAGATGCAGTTTATTAATTTTCATAAATAAGTTGCACCTTAATGAAAGGTAAAACACCTTTTTAGTCCTCCATTGGCTTGATTAGTGAGTTTCATATATTTCTTACATTGCAACATTATAAGGTAAGTCTGTAGTTATTTGAAGAAAAAACATTTTAATTCAGACACTACATCAAACACCTAGATCAAAACTGGGAAAACTCCAAAACGTAGATTTTTCAGTATTAACAAGAAATGCTTTAGAGGTAAGTATAACGAAAATAATTATTTTAATCTAAAGTAAAAAACCATTTAGTACTTACACCTTACATAATACATACAATACAACCCCCCGTTATACAATTTTCTAATAAAATAATAAAAAAACCTTGTATAACTGCATATAATTAGCAAAAGAAGGGTAATTAAAATAAATTCTTTTAGAAACAAAATAATGAATTATATCTCAAAATTCCTGATTTTTGAGTTGTCCCAGTTTCGACCTATGTGTGCGTCATATTATAAATTTTCAGTGTTAGTATAAACCTTCCTAAAAAGTACACCAATTAAAACTTGACAGGTTGTTCAAAGATAGTCCACAAATAGCGATGGAACTAAAAATCCAATGTAGATGAACAGTTGGATTTTTTCCATCGTTCGCTGCAGACTTTCATTCTGAATGCCGAGATAGATATTATCAGCAAGGAAGAACGTAGCATTACAATAGCCTAGGCGCTCTGACAATTTTATACAGAGACTTGCTAGACCATAAGACCGTAGCGAGGCTCCCAGGAAATCACTTACAACACAGCCAACTGAAATCAGATCTGCATAACGGAATGATTTACACAAAAAAGTCTCACATGATGATATTGTGCCATTCCATACAATATGTAACATTAAAATGCATAGAGGAAAATAGTAATTAACCAGTATTAGTATTAAAATATCACGATAATCAACTTAAAATGGCATCCATCACGAAAGACAAGTTTGCATGCGAAAAGCTTACCTGACCTATTATACAATTATACAAATAAATACCTCTACAATGCGAACGAGAATAGGTGATACGTGATGTTTTGCTTATTGTTATACTTAGTTTTATAGATTAGTTTCAATTTGACGAACTTAAAAAGCAAGCTATTCGTGACTATATTTCGATATACTTAAATATGGAACACATTTGACACAGAAATTAGTAAGGTGAACAAAAGTACATTAAACTATATAAAAATTAAAATCGGGTATGATTTTATAATATTGTATAATATAATTAAAATTACAATTTACAACCTACTTTCCTAATTCCTAAGCTCTCACTCGGCAACTCCAACTACATGCATCGTGCATAGCATAAATAACCTACCGCATTGTCTTGTCGTATACGTATACTATAGTGTTCTGTAAAATAGAGTAATTTATTTCATGTACCACAGAGGAATTTGTTTCAATACCACAAAAAACGAATATCTCACATTTTAGCTCACGTTAGCTGCATACCCACCGGGCCAACGAACGATATTCAGCGTTGGCTTGTCTACAGCAGTTAGAAATCAGCATGTTCGTTGGCGTTCGGGGAGGTGCGTCAGTGGTTGAGGAAACGATCGTTGCCACTTTTTGATTATATACGGCTCGCATTCACAATTCAGTGTTGCCATTGCGCAAATAGCGAAACGCTTACGGCTTCGTACGGGTTCAATCTTTTTTTCTGGAAATAAGCCGTCCTCAATTAAAGCTTTATCTCATGGACGGTTTACCTAATATAAAAAGCAGGACTGTTAATCGCAGCTAAAAAGCGAGCCGAGCAGGATATGATTAGGTCCTTACATATGAAAGTGGCGTTTTGTAATGGAGGAACATAAAGACGATTTTTTTAAATATATTTATTTAATCAAAGTATGTACCATTGCTATCTATGTACTTTTGCCATTTCATAGGTAGTTCATTGATCCCTTTATTAAAAAAAACTATTCGGATGGGAATCAATAAAATGCTTCTTCCTTTATTGTATCCTTGTGTATGCAAAATTTCATAATGGGTGGTTGAGTAGTTAAGGCGTGAAAAGATAACAGACAGAGTTACACATATTATAATACCTACTACTTAATTACAGATTTATAATAATAATAATAAACACCACAGTACAATAGATTCCACTTTTATCTGTGATAACATAGCGTACTATTATTGTGTAATTAATAGCAGGCTATGACACATAGATTACTGTTTATATCTGACTGACCTAGGCTATGGCACCATTTAACACATAGATTACTGTTTATATCTGACTGAGCCAATGAGCCAACTACAGTAAAAGTGCGATCTGGGAATCATCAACGCTAAACTCTAAACTTTAGAAATTAGAAGATTGTGGATAACATCTTACGAATATTAGCCTACACGTAGGTTCTCTTGTACTTTGGGGAAATTGATGTGGCTGATACGGTAAGCTACGCCTCTAATAAATAATAAAAAAAGAAATAATCAAAGAATCATGTGATTATATTAATATTACAAGTAGATTGTAAGACATTTATTGATCAACACTTAAAATAAAAATTGTCATTAAATTAGCTCCTTTATTCGTATGTACAGAGAACGTTTATCTATCACTCATCGCTTGTTGCGGCGCGTGCGGTTGCGCGGAGGTGGCGCCACCGTGACGCTGGCGGTCGCGATCTCGTCCCGCGACGCCCCCGCCCCCTGCGTCGCCTGCTCCAGTTGGCCTCGCGCCTCCACGAAGAACATCACGTCGCGCAGCTGCTCCTTCAACTCTTTTATCTGCACCAAACATTATTACCTGCTGTTCACTGTAACCGTTTGGTTTGCACTAAGCAAAAACTTCTTCATTTCTAGTTTGATTGTATGATTCATAATAATTATGAATCACTGTTCAGCGAAGCTAAAACAGACTGACCTCTTGAACGAAGCTGTCCTCCCTTAGTTTGGCGCGCGCCTGCCACTCGGCCTGGCTGGAGGCCAACGCCTTCGCCAGGCTGCGCTCCTCGGCCAGCTCCGCCTGCACCGAGTTCAATTTGGCGGTGAGGTGGTGCAGGCGGCGCTCGTGCGCGGCGGCGTGCGCGCCGAGCGCCGCCAGCTTCTGCTGCAGTTGCGCCACGTCGGCGTCGGCGGCGTCCGCCCGCGCCCGCGCGCGCGCCAGCTCGGCGGCGGCGTCGGCGTCGCTGCGGCGCATGCGCTCCTCGTAGTGGCGCCGCTGGCCGTCCAGCTGCTGCGTCAGGATGTACGTGAACTCGAGCTGCGCCGCCTCCATCTTGTCGCCGCCGCACGCGCCCGCGCCTCCCTCCGCCGCCACCAGCTTGCCGTCCGCCTTGTTCTGCACCAGCCGGTGCACGAAGTTGTCGCCTGCGTTTATCAACATTCAAACCTCGCAAATTCTGAGGCAATTAGTATTGAATACGAGGCAAAGCACTCACCGGCATAATCCCACACTCTATTGGAGCCCAGTTGCAAGGCGTACGTGTGATTGGACTGCACGAAGTGTTGCGCGGCGTGGCCACCCTCGTATCTGCCGCAGCCGACGTGGCCGCAAATGAGACAGATCCACAGAGTGCCCGCCTCGCCGCCGTCCTGCAGCCCCTCCACCACGCCGCCCACCGACTCCTGCGAGTCGCCGCGCTCGCCGCGCGCGCAGTGCTCGCAGCACGCCGTGCCGCGCGGCTCGGGCGTCTGCGCACAGCGGCACACGGGGCACGACGCGTCGCGCCAGCGCAGCAGGCAGTCCGCGTGGAAGGCGTGCGCGCACTGCACGCTCAGCACGCCCGCCACGCTCTCGTCCATGCGCTCCAGGCACACTGGGCACGTGGGCAGCTCCGTGTGCGAGGGAGGCGGCGCGCCGTGCCGCGCCCACTCCACGCGCGCCACCCACGCGGCGTGGCACAGCGCGTTGGGCTCCAGGGAGCTGTAGGGCACGCCGTCGAACGCGGCGTGGAACTCGCGCGCCGCCTCGCAAGTGCGGAACGTGAGCAGCGCCATGTAGTGGTCGGCGGAGCCGTCGCGCAGCACTCTCACGTGCGCGATGTCCTCCTGGCACGCCGCCGCGAACGCCAGCAGGTCGCGCGCGCCCAGCGCCCCGGGCACGGACAGCAGGCAAAGGGTCTTCGCCTCCTCCGCTTCTTTCAATTCACTGTTAATAGATACATTTAAAACTTAAAATTATCTTTGTAACAGGTAAAACACAACATGAAATTTAAAATGGCATTTCCAACATTTTTAAAGAAAAGTAAGTAAGCTTGGAAAATTTACTATTACGTTCTTAATTTGTGTCAACTCTTAACACTTTACCCTATTGTTGCTATTGTTGTATTCTTTTAGTGTCCATTTGTACCACCGCTTGTAAATAATCTTATTGTTTTTATTTTTTGTATGATAATTTGTATGTGACTGTTATTGGCTAAATAAATAAATAAATAAATAAAGTTATAATTTTATCCATATTAAGGTCGTCAAACATGGGCCACCTGGTGGTCAGTTATTCACATTATAAACACAATAGTATAAAATCTAAAAATGTTTTACTATTAATTCTGTTGGAACTGTTTTAACAAAAATATAACTGAATTAAAAAACTTACTTCTCTTTGTACAAATGAAGAACACCTTTGGTGACTTCAATGAGTGGGTTTCCACAGAAAAAGGCGACTGTGTCCTCAGATTCTGTGACGGTGCCGTCGTCAGGAGGCGAACGACGCGAGCTCGTTGGCAGTATCCCGTCAACTGTATTTGGTCCCATCAGGACACTAGCATATGTCTCCACTGTTATAGTCTTTGTCTCGCGGGCTCCGCGATCCTTCTTCTTCTGATCTTTTGACGATTCTGTGGCAATTAAAAGCACAACCACCAACAAGCGTTAAGGAAAACGTAAAAATAGATAGCACGAAACAAAAAGATTCTTAACTACCAAATTTAAAAGAAAATTTATTGACATGCACTTATGGAAAAAATTAAAGGATCAAAAAAATTTTTCGGAAATTTTAGTGATTTTTCAAAATGCTGTATCTCAGTGAAAAATGCTCGTATCGAGGTCTAAAAAAAGCATTTTAAAGCTTCCAAGTTTCTAGTTTTGAGCTCTGTCAAAAAAAAATTTTCAGAGCTAAATGTTCCAAAAAATTCCAGGAAGTTGTGTGAGAAAAATTTTTTTGCAGATTTTTTGATTTATCTTTTGACTCCACGGGCTTGAAAAAAATTTTTCCAACTAAGCCATGGTTTAGGCCGAATAGTTTGTTTATTCAGCTTCAATTTGCTTTTTTTAGAATCTCTGTACGATCACTTTTGGCTGAGATATTGAACTTAAGGATCCTTTTGCCTTTGATCGACGATATCTCAAGAACTAATGGTCGCACAAAAAATTTAAGATCTTTTTCTTTTTTTTTTTGCAAATTTTAACGATAATTGGAGAAAAAATACAAAAAAAGCTCCAAATTTTTTTTTTGTTTTCACTTTAAAAATGAAGTGTTTGAGAGCAAAAAAAGTGATCCTTTAATTTTTTCAAAAATTTGATCATTTGAACCAAAGAAACGGTTCGCTCGATCAAATTGAAACTTTACAGGGTTATAGTGGATACATTCAACTGTAAAAGGCCCACTCAACATTAATAATTTCATGAAGATTAGAAATTTAACCGTTGATGTTCTGAAAAACCATAAACCATTTTTCATGTTTTTTCGAATTCATGTCAGATAAAAATTTTTTTTTTTTAAACTTGCAGCACAATTTTTTAGCAAATTTATTCCAGTTTTCAAAAATGCTCTTAAATTTTCTGTGCGACCATTGGTTCTTGAGATATCGTCGATTAAAGGCAAAAGGATTCTTTTTGATTTAAAGTTCAATATCTCAGCCGAAAATGATTGCAGTAACACTTAAATTTTTGAAGGTATCTGAAAATACCTATAACCTATGAATATGTTTTATAGTCAATTAGTGAAAGTTGTAGACATATTTCAAATCTTCTAAATTAGGCTATATTTGTCTGTGTATATTGCAAGTAATTAGAATACATACATTATTTTTTACTAAATACCTACATACATAGTAATCAAATACATACCAGCTTCAGGTTGACTGTCGTCCATTTCGGGTAATTCTTCATCAACTTCAATACGCAATACGCACAATGACACAGACATTTACGGCAGAAAAATAGAACAAAAATTAGCCAAATAATGTCGATCACCAAGAAAATCTTTGATGCTATTTATTTAGAACCATGGCGTAATATAATAGTTATTTGTCTTATTAGACATTCACATTAAACAGAGATAAATTTCAAATTAACCATTTAAATTGAACGAACAAAGAACAGCTAAAGAATGTAAAATTGTAAATAAGTAAAACAAATCAATTAATTGTGCACATATATGTTGCCAATGTAAGCAAACAAAAGATCTCTGTTAAATTTAAAATAGTGAGAATACTCTTGCAAATGGAAAAAAGACAGGAGAGATCTATTCTTAATTTATCAATAATTAATCAAATTATTCTAATAATTTTATCAAATTTTAATACTAACAAATTTTTTTAGACAATGGATGTTGTGATTTCATTCATACTTCATAGCACAATGACAGTCTGTGTCTGACACTGACATTAGTTCGGTGAAATCATTTTACGTGAATTTAGTGTACATTGAATTCACAAATATTAATTGTTGATGGATAATATTGATAAAAATAGTTAAATATCACAAAATTTAACCCATATTTTTTGTTAAATTCACTTATTGTATGTTTAAAATCATTTTGTGGTTCGAAAATGGCACTGGTAATATTTTTCATACAATATCTTTAATATGAAATAACGTGAAACGAAACGTCCACCTTATATTGCATGCAAAAAAATAAAAATTAAAAATATTCAATATGGCCGCAGATCATGTCGTGAACTGTCAATCAGCTGTATTACATTTTTTTCTGTATATATCGTGATTTATAAAAATGTTATGATCGGTACGTTGATATTAATATGGGTGCAAAAGATTCAAAACCTAGTTTTATATCCTACGATGAGGCAGTGAAACGAGGTAAGCGAGTTTTACACACATAATTTGAAGTGCGTTGTTAGATTGTGATTACTTTTGTCTAACATGTTTGCAGTTTCTGATAGCGAGTTGAGACGTATTCGAGAAGCTTTCAAGAGAAGTGCCGGTGCGAATGGAACGTCCTTGAGTTTGGAAGCGTTCGTTCATGATGTGTTATGTGATGGTGTGCCCTTTGAAGTCGCTGAATGGTTGTATCAGGCCTGCGGGGGTACCAAAAGGGGCATCGCATTTAAGGAGTTACTATGTGGTATCGTCGTCCTAACGAAAGGCAATATAGAAGAGAAAATAAAGTAAGAATTTTTTAAATAACTAATTTTTTTTATAAATATTAATAGAATTTATAAAATAAATACTCTTTGTAGGTTCCTGTGGACATTGTATGTAAACAATCAAAGTGATAGTGGCACGTATATATACAAATGGGATCTCGCAAGAGCATTACACATAGAAAACAGTTCTCTACCATTCAATGGGATTCAATGGAGCGCTGAAATACTGACTGGTCTGTTTGGGAGCAACGAGAGGGTCACCTTTGATCAATTCCGATCGTGGCTCCTCATTCACAAGGATGCAACGGTGCTTTCAAAATGGTTGCTTTCGGATTGTACAAATTCTGTTCAAAATTTGGAGACACCAACTTTTTACCAAAGTCTAGCAGGTGTCACACACTTAGAAGAAAGGGTAAGTAACATATTGATACTACTCACAGATAGTGAAGCTAAAGTATTCATAGATAATATTTTTCGAAGATTTATAGAATTGATTCCATTACATGTAGTTTTAAACAAAAAAAATATATTATTTTAAATTAAATCTTTATAATAGCATCCAGAATAATTTTCTTTAAATTTCAGAAGTTTAATAAGTATTTAAGGTTTAAATGATCAACATCCACTAATCACAATAATAATATTCAACATTATTACTGATCCTTAAGGATACAAATACACATACTTGGCTGTAAATTAATACTGAATTTGTGTGATCTAGAAATGTCCCTATGATTGATATCAGATGCCTCCTTAATTAGTTTTATCCATATATTGTAAGAAGGAAAGTATAAGACATAATTAAAAAATAAATACCTACATTGATTGTAAACATTTGATAAGACCTTCGTTATCTTTTCGCCAAAGTATGTTATCAACTCATTACAGATGTTATGGTAAACTTGTAGTTGAAGTGTCTGGTGTACCAAAAGAATTGAGATTATTCAATTATGCCAATTTTTTTTAGGTACATAGAAAATAGAAAAAGATAGAAATAGCATTATAATTCATTTTAAGCTCGTATGTTTTTAACTTCACTACTTGTTGCTGAATTTATAGCTTAGCTTAATTTATAGTCCACTCGATGACAGGATTAACACAAGAAACGCTACAAGTGCCTTAGTACTAAGTAGCATTAAGGGATTAGGAGGAGGTAGGGAAATGGACTCTTGCATTATTTACACAGCTAAACACTACAGCCTATGTTGTTACTTCACACTGATCTTCTGAAAGAGGGTGTTACTGCCATCAGACTGTCCGCC
Source organism: Synanthedon myopaeformis (assembly GCA_944738685.1). Lineage (NCBI taxonomy): Eukaryota > Metazoa > Arthropoda > Insecta > Lepidoptera > Sesiidae > Synanthedon > Synanthedon myopaeformis. Next base: position 8,079,844 of record OX122933.1, on the reverse strand, counting down.
TAATTTATGACTGTGACTGTACCAATTTTCTGCTACCACTCATGACATTTTACTGTTGATTTTGCAATCTAGATATCGTAACTGATTGGGCAAACAGTTAGGATATCTAGAGAAAATGAAGAATAATTGTCCCGGTTTTAGGATATAATAGAATTGGAGAAATGCTTCTGGTCGCTGCACAACGCGGCGCCGACTGGTCAGTTGGACGCGGAGAGTCTGACGCCGCTGCTGTCGCCGCCGCTGCCCCTCGCGGCCGTCAAGGGAGTCTTCCTCGCGCTCGACGAGAACCGCGACGGCCACGTCGACTTCAAGGAGCTCTGCTGCGGCCTCAGCGCCGCCTGTCGCGGGCCCACCACCGAACGGCTCAAGTGTGAGTTGCAAAACTCTTGTCTAATACGTACTAGGCGGTTCGAACGAGAAGCTATTTGGAACAAAGACATTGGGAATAAGAAGTGGATATTTTTGGTAAAGAGGGAATAAAACGGGGATAATTATGTTAATAGATCGAATTTATGCCGCGGTTTTCAAAATAACCTTGCCACATACTTATATAAATAAACAAAGGAAGGAATATTATGTAAATGATTTATTTATAACTTTGCTAGCATTTGTCACTTCAGCCACATTGTTTTAGCCTCATAAAGATGTTTTGTTCTCGCTTAACATTGACTTACGTCGTCATTGTGACTCAACAGAATGTGACTAATTTATAGTCAATCATCGGAGGAATCTATTTGCGTCATAAGATAATTCACACTTGTGGAAAAAAATTAAGAAAATACTAATATAATTTGACGACACGTTTGTTCTAGTGGCCAGTAACCCTAAATGTTAACCAAACGGTCGCGGGTTCGAATCCCGCTAGGGGCAAATGTTTATGTGTTAACATTTTACCTTTGTACATGAGTCATGGATGTTTTGTGTTTATAATATGTATGTATTTACAAAAAAAAAAGTAATCTATGTAGTATATCAACTGTCTGATATCAATAATACAAGCATTAGTCGCTTAGTGTGGAATGTGTGAAGATATTTATTTATTTATTGGTATTAAATACGTATTATATAAATAACCAAGCGATTGGTAGAAACGCCACAGAGGTGGACATTTGACGCCATAACGAAATTTACTGTTTTAGCAATAATCATAATTAATATTATAAATATGAAAGTGAGTTTGTTTGTTTATTTGTTACTCTTTCACGCCTTAACTACTCAACCGATCAACATGAAGTTTCGCATACACATTTAAGAACATAGTACCCTGATTTAAGAACACCTGATAAAATATTTTTACATCTATTTAATTTCATTTAATTTAATGAATGTAAAAACGTAAGAACTGGCGTGGACGTAGTCGTGGGCAAAATTTAGTTTAAAATAAAATAAAAATTTATTTAAATAAAAAAAAAAACGCACACATTGTTCTCTATATGTTCATGCCCTAATAACTCAAATCCCATTTAATCTTAATGTTATCGTTATCTAGCCCTGGTTTTGTTGTTATAATATGGTTGACATTTTTTTTTTTTTTGCGAATTCATAGAACAGGAATTGTTTAGGGCTTTCAGCACACATCCAAGCAAATTTGAAGAAATATACGAAACAATATCAATTTGACACAGTGACCATGGTTTTTGCATAGGGATAATTATAGTTTATTTACGTGTGCCCAAGAGTTGTGTTAGCTACTATTGGAAAAATAGATTTTTCATTCTATTCGATAATATATAAAAAAAAAACACATTTTCGTTTTCTGATTTGAAAACAATTGGGAGTCCCCTATGAAAGGAGATACACATACAAATTTAAAAAAAAAAAAAAAGCAATGTTGAAGTTGAACCTGTGTTCTCAGGAAATTCCGTCTGAGTTAAAAAAGTAACTCGTACAAAATAAATAATAATAATAAATATTTATATTATTTACACATGTTCTCTACAGGTTCTTAATTCATATAAACACCAGTTATTAATACCCAAGAGCATGCAAATATTTTATATCTTAATTTTTTTTCTAAATTCATTTTAACCTGTGAACCAAGTTTAATAATAGAAAAAAAAAAACTCACAAGTTTCTGTATAAAAATCTCAGGTAGGTCGTTACTAAATAAACAGTGGTCGCGATAAGCAGACATTTGCACTATAATTAGTTACTGATAACAAAGACAATACTGTTACGATACGTAATTGTCGTAATTTCATACATTTATATTCTCCATTGAACCGATTTATTTATGTAGACGTACTTGAACATCCGATAGAGGCTCGAGAGATTCTATTTTAGAACTACCTACATTTAATTTATGTTCAACTAAAAGGAAATGTTTTATATTCACATTGAATTTAAAAACAAATAAACCTTTTTGGGCTTATTTTTTTTTTATAGAATTATTTTTATAAGGAACCTAATTTATTCAAAATTTTAATAGAAAGATAATTAATATTGACGCTGTTATCAATGAATATACAAAATTTAATTTAATTGAAATAAATAATAAAGTATCACAAGTGTTTATTGATTTAAATGTCCTATTTAACCAACGATTTCATAATTTGTAATTTCCTCAATCATTAACTACTGTTTTCTATATTACTAATAATAATTATGTATAAAGAGAAACGATTTGTATTTTTGTTTGTAATGAATAAATTCGAAAACTTCTCTTCTTTCACAGAATCTATATAAATCTAAATTATCAACGAGTAACAGAGTAGTTGATAACCACAATTACTGATACCAATATTTTTTTAATTCCAGTTTGTTTTAAAATATTCGATCTGGACAGAGATGGAGTTTTAAACAAACGAGAACTGATTGATATGATCGATATCCTTTGCTTCGTCGCCGACGAGTCCATGAACAACCAGAAGTCCAGATCGTCCACACCCTCCGACGGAGACGACTCGGACAGGTCCGAGAAAGGTTTCGATCCGGAAACCATATTACTCAATTTGAGGGAATACAATATGGCGAATACGCAAAGGGACGCGAGGAAGCCAGTTTTTCAATTGGGTCCTACCAATGGTGGAGAGCCTATTAATATCTTTATGGAGGTAATCTCTAGTGTTTTTGACGTAATCATCATCATTAAGTATATTTCTGAGGTTAGAGTGCGTTATAACTGATAACTTGATTTAATTATTTTTTAGGATACGAAAGAAGGCGGACGAGAAACGTTATCTTTGACCCTGGAAGACTTTTTGATATGGAGCGTGGAAACCGCCGAAGCACTCGTCACTCCGTTCCTGGAACTGATCTTCGAAGTTTGCCACATAGTGTTGGGCCTGAGGCCGCAGTGCAAACATCAGGAGAAGGATATCGGTGAGCTGTTAACATAGTTGGATATCGTAACGCGTCAGGGTTGCAACCACTTCCTGGGGATGTATTTTTGCCGAGTCAATATTTGTGCTCCAGAAGTTAGCTGTTTGTGCTATCTAAAGGGAGTCGATTAGGAATTTAAAACGAATTGAGTCCAATATAGTAACACTATTAAACGTCTAGTGATGGGCTGGCTGCGGCGCGAGGTGCACCGCGGGTACGCCGTGGGGCAGTTCTGGTACCTGGTATCGGCCGAGTGGTGGGCGGCGTGGAGCGCGTACGGCGCGCGCGGCGCGGGCGACGCGTGCTGCCGGCCCGCCGTGCGGCCCGCGGACGAAGCTATCGTGTGCGACGAGAGCCTCACCACCGAGTCCAGCGAGTCCACGGGTTCGCTGCTGTGGCGCTGCGACAGCGCGTCGCTGGGCAGCGCGGCCAGCAGCAGCGGCGTGAGTAGCCAGCGCTCGCTGGCGCCGCACCCGGGCGCCGTGGACAACAAGCGGCTGCTGGCGCCGGGCGCGGCCGTCGCGCCCACGCTGACGGGCGAGGGCGGCCATCTGCGGCGCGACGTGACGCTGGCGCAGCACCGCGACTTCGAGCTGGTGCCAGACGCACTGTGGCGCGCGCTGGCGCACTGGTACGGCGGGCCCGACCCGCTGCCGCGCCAGGTCATCCGCCCGCCCAACTCTGACGTCGAGCTCGAGCTCTACCCACTGCAGCTGCAGATCTTGCGGCACGTGCCCGCTCCACACAGTGAGTCAATTCCACTTTAAACATTAACCTGGCTCTGTTTTATTCGAAGGGATCGATTAAGTAAAATGTTGTTGTAGGAGTGGGCCTGTCGAGCGCGGGAATGGGCGTGGGCGGCGGCGTGTACAGCAGCGTGCCGCTGGCGCCGGCGCCGCCGGACACGCAGCTGGCGTACACGGCGGCGTTCTCGCGGCTTGCGACGGTGCGACAGGTGGTGGAGTTCCTGTGCGCGGCGCTGCGGCTGGCGCGCGAGGACGTGCGCCTGTGGGCGCTGGGCGGCGCGGGCGGCTGCGCCACGCTGCTGGACGACGAGAGGCCCGCGCTGCGCGAGCTGCGACTGGACGATCGCGCGCGCGTGCTGCTGGAGGTGCGCAACGCCGACCTCACATGGCCCGAGGAGATCGGCGCGCTGAGCGGGCGCGCGCGCTCTGAGCGCCGCGACACGCTCATCGCGCCCGACCTGCCGGGCGCCACGGGCCTGCACAACCTGGGCAACACGTGCTACATGAACGTCGCGCTGCAGGCCGTCTGGAACACGGGCCCGCTCACCAAGTACTTCAACAGCGACATGCACCTCTACGAGCTCAACGCCTCCAACCCGCTGGGCACGCGCGGCGCGTTGGCGCTGCGCTTCGGCGAGCTCTGTCAGCAGGTCTCCTTTGTTCTTATTCACTGTCTCTTCACTGCTAGATGTAGCGATGTCTGGCAGGTCGATTGCTCCTCTCTTCTATCCCATCCTTCGAGAGTCCTGCCATGAGAGGCCACTTTTTTGCACCGTACGTCATTAATGACAAGATGCACCGATGCGGCAATAATGACAGATGGCGTAGTCTTGCTCTTCAGATAATATTACAATAGATTATTAAATAGTTTGAAAGTGATCGTAAATACTAAAAAGAAAATATTTGAAGTGAAAATTTCTTTAGGTGCGTTGGGCATTTTTAGTGCGGGGAAAAAACACTGAACTCGACCGTCACGCTCTGGAGTGACACCCTCAGTAACGTTTAATTGTCATCTACCCGAATTAGTACTTCTCGATTCATAATAAGCTTAACTTCGTCAATAGTTTAAGGTGTTAACAGATGGTGATAGTGTTTGAAAGTCATAGCGGTACCGTATCTTGGGACAGGTGTGGGCATGCAACGCGCGCTCGGTGGCGCCGCTGCGAGTGCGACTGTGCGTGTCGCGATGGGCGCGTCACCTGGCGGGTGGCGGGCAGCACGACGCTCAAGAGCTGCTGGCGTGGCTGCTGGACGCGCTGCACGAAGACTTGAACCGCGCGTCGCCTACGGGCGGGGCGGAGGCGACAGAGGCGACGGTCGCGAGTGGCGCGCGGGCGGCAGGCGACGACCGCTCGGCCGCGGCTGAGGCGTGGGCGGCGCACGCGGCGCGCAACCAGTCCGTGGTGACTGAGCTGTTCCACGGGCAGCTCAAGTCGCGCGTGCGCTGCGACGCCTGCGCCAACGACTCGGTGCGCTTCGACGCCTTCAACATGCTCAGTCTGCCGCTGCCGCTCGAGTCCTTCATCACCGTTCACGTCAAAGGTAATTAAGTCCGTTGCGTTAACATAACATACACTCACTCGATTCGAACAGAGCTTTACAAGTGAGTGCCAACCGGTCACAGTGACGCTGCTGGACGGCTCGGTGCCCGTGAAGTACGGCGTGCGCGTCAACTCGGAAGGCACGCTGGCGGACGTGAAGCGGCAGCTGGCGGAGCTGTGCGGGCTGAGCTGCGTCGCGCTGGCGCTGGTGGAGCTGAGCGGCGCGCGGGTGGCGCGCGAGTGGGACGACAGCACGCGCGTGGCCGCCGTGCGCGCCTCGGAGCTGCACGCGTACGAAGTGCCGCCGCGCTCGCCGGCCGAACACGCGGTGGGCGCCGAGCCGCCGGCGGCGGGAGCTGGAGCGGAGGCGGGAGCGGACGCGGGCGCGGACGCGGGCGCGGGGGCGGACGAGGTGAGTCCGGCGCAGGAGCCCTCCTCGCTCTGCATGCCCGCACTCTTCTGCTTCAAGGTTAGCGCGCACGCACAAAGACCACGCACCTCCGTCACCCGTACTGGCTCCACTGCACTAACACCATTATATATCGTTTTCATTTTAAATATTTTACGGACAATTGGTATTTTATGCAAATAAAATAAAATGATATACTCACGTTGACTACTGGATTCACTCGTGTTACTAAATATAAAAGAGTGGTGTACTGGAGCCATTACGAATAGTACTAGTACTAGTGAGTCGACAGCAAAGCGAGAGTGCGGTCTGAAAGAGAGGAAAAGTTTTTGTTTTTTATTTATTTTTTTTGCGCTCCAGAAAAGAGGGACTCACTGGTAGTATTTATTATTAGGCATAAGACTACAACTCAATTTGTTTGTAGTCACTATGTCTTCATTAATAATAAAACAACGCTAATAATTCTGTCAATTTTTTTAATTAATTCTTAATATAGTGACCACAAATTAATTATCAAGATTAGGCCCCATTCACACCAAACATGTAGCCCACAAACTTATTATGAGCCAAATATTATAATAATTATTTGTACATCTGTACAAATTAATGCATTTAATTAGCAGGCCATTTTTTTTTATTATATCGTTAATTTGAGTACGTTTTTTGACAGTAAAACTGTAATCAACCTCGAGTGTTGAAACCAAAAAATATAATTGTACATAATTAAAAAGATTTACTATTTGTCTGGTGTATTGCGAGCCTTATTATTATCATTTGAATGATTATATATATATTAGGATAAAGTTTAATGCGTAATAAATTTATCTTTAAATCTGTGAACAGTTTCACAAAACAATTATTATTAGAAAAAAAAAAAAACAGATACATTGACAACATTAATTGGATAAAGATATGGGATATGGGATAAGTAATAAAATAAAAACGCCTATAAATGGCAAAATTTTTTTTTTAGTAGTGTTAGCTTATTCCAAAGCCAAAAGTTAATTTGTACAAGATTATAACTAATTGCATAGATTAAAAAAAAAACACCTTTCATTAAATTGAAAATTCACAGTCTTTGTGTAAAATCTTGTATTTAAAAAAAAATACTATTTTGAAAATGTTGAATGTTTGATATTCTTTTAAGAATTATAAGAGCAATTTTTTTGGAAGGAGATAAATTTAAGTAGAAAATATTTATATTTAAAATTAAAGCTTGCTATAATATATTGACACCTGTTAAATAATCCGATCTGCTTTTTTTTTAATATTATTTTTTTTGTACATATATATTAATATATTTAGAATAAAAAAAATACAGGAATTGAACTATAGATATCATCTGTCCACAAATGTCCACATATGTTGATCATAAATATATTCGGTAAAAAGAAAATAGGACATTAATTTTAGAATACTCGCGAATGACCTGAGAATTAAATGGTAACGTTTATTATCCGTTTGTTAATATTATTCCCGAAGTCCACTGACTATTGTTACGATTAAGAACCTAAAATAAATAAACCGCAAGTGCTAAATGAAATAATACTGAAAAATTATTTGGTGGAGGATCAGTAACGGTTCTAATTTATTTAACAAATTGTTAATTTTTGACCATTTTTTTATATTTTGTTCATTGCGCTGCAATTGAGCAGATGTCTCCAAAGGACGAAGGCTTCGGTGAAGTTATGTTACTTGTTAAATCGTGTATTTGTTGTAATATAAGTATGCATTTTAAACCATTATTTGCAAGCTGTAGAATTTTATTTCACATTGAAAAAGTAGCAATTGTTTGAAAATAATCACTATTTTAATGTAGTTTGCTACATCAATAGGCTAAGTGTGAGAATTAATCATAGTATTGAAGATGTATTTTTTTTTGTATTAATGTGGTTTATTGTTATTATTGTTATTATTAGAGTTATTGTTAGGGCGAGTTGTGCAATTGCAGCGTTCGCGGTCTGAGATAGCGATGGGCCAGAGCGCGTCGTGGCGCGCGGGCACTCTGCCGCGCAGTCGACCCGCGCCCGCGGCCGAGTTGCTGCGCTGCGGCTCCTCGCCCGCCGACATGCAGCGACTCGGCCGCGCCGCCGACCTCAACTCGCCCGCCACCGGGCCCGTGCACTACCTCTTCGCCGTGCACAGGTCAGCCAGTCTACCTCAACACATTGCAACAATTCTCCGATTAACAATTGGCATAACACAATCAAATATAAAATCAATATTTTATGAACTCGGTTGCAGGAAGCAGTCGCGCGCGGACTCGTACTTCCTGCCGTGGCAGCGCGTGCGCGCGGCGCTGTTCGGCGCGCCGCTGGTGGTGCGCGTGCAGGAGGGCGGCAGCGGACGGCAGGTGTACGACTGCGTGTGGGCGCAGCTCGAGCGCCTCGTGTCGGCGCGGCCGCCGCCGCCCGAGCGCAAGCACCACAACCACGCGGCCGACTGCGACGACAGTCTCGGCTACGAGTTCCCCTTTACGCTGCGCGCGGTTCGCGCTGACGCGCACGCGTGGTGCGCGCTGTGCCCCTGGCCGGCGCTGTGCCGCGGCTGCGCGCTGCCCTCGGACGACGCGCCGCTACTGCTCGGCTGCGCCGACGCTGCCGCGCCGCGCCGCTCCTCGCTCGCGACGGCGTCGCCGGCCGCGCGCGCCAAACTCGCGCGCGCCGGCGAGCTGCGCCGGTTGGACCTGGGCGCGCTGCGCGGCGCCGTGGCGCTGGCGGTGGACTGGGAGCCCACGGCGCTGCACCTGCGCTACCAGCCGGCGCGCGAGAAGGAGTGCGCCACGCACTCCTCCGTGCAGGAGGCGGCGGCGGCGTCCTTGCGCGCAGTGGACCTGGCGCACTGCCTGCGCGCCTTCACGTCGCCCGAGCGACTGGAGGCGCGCTACGAGTGCGCTCGCTGCCGCACCAAGCAGCCCGCCACCAAGACGCTGCAGATTTGGCGCGCGCCGCCCATACTGGTATTCATCACATCTTTTCACAATTTCTACAAAAAAACCTTTTAGAAAAATAATTGGCTTTAGTTTAGAGGATAGCGGGAACATAATTCAATTTTGTTCCCATGAGAATTGATTTTCTGATTGATCTGAGTTGTAAATATGAATCTTTAATTTTTTCCTAAATTATTTAAACTTTCAGTTCAATGCTTATAATGAAGTAGTAATTAAAAATAGTGTGTGTTACTCGCTAATTATCGATCGTCTTGTGTTGCAGATCATACACTTGAAGAGATTCCAGTACGTGAACAACAAGTGGGCCAAGTCTCAAAAGGTGGTGAACTTCCCGTTCGAGGACTTCGACCCGACCGCGTTCCTTGCCGCCGTGCCGCAGGAGACCATCCTGCGCCACCGCGACCTCGTCCAGGCCGCGCGAGACGAGGTCGACCGGGAGCCCACCGCCGCGCGTCGGAAGAGGCTCGAGTCGGCGTCGCTGGCCACGTCGCCCGTGAGCGACGACGCGCTGGTGGACTACCACCAGCACCGGCTGCTGGAGCAGCAGGACCCGCTGGAGCTCAAGTACCGGCTGTACGCGGCCGTGTGCCACTCGGGCCAGATGAGCGGCGGGCACTACGTGGCGTACGCGCGCAACCCCAACGGCGCGTGGCTGTGCTACAACGACAGCTCGTGCCGCGAGGTGGCGCCGCCGGACGGCCCGCCGCCCAACATCGACCCCGCGTCCGCCTACCTGCTGTTCTACGAGCGCTGCGGCCTGCACTACGACAGCTACCTGCCCGCGCCGCACGCGCCCCAGCCGCCCAGGCCGCCGCCGCCCGACGACGACGAGGACGCGCGCTCCGCCTGCGCCCTGGCGTAGTCCACCTGCGGGGCGTTGGACTACTCCTACGTACAACCGAACTAGTGTGAATTAGCTACGTTTGAACGAGTGTCTAAGGAAAAGGCCACGTTTCACGCGTCATAAAAAGTTGTTTCACGTTTTGACCGCGTCGGTTGACTTTTGCAACTACATTATTCAGCTCAATTCAGCTTTTGCATGTCTACGGCGTATTATGACAACAAACGTATACTAGTCTCAGCGACATTCATATTTGTTTGTCATTGTCGATCATATAGAGTCAAGATAATGAACTACAAGAAGTTTTGAATAAATGGTTAAGAGAAATGTGCAATAAGCTAATAAATAGTTGATTCTAAAATCATAGCTCCGATAACCTGCGACTAAACTAGTGAGACTTTTTAGTTTCGATAGTTCAGTTAATTAATGTAATTGAACTACTGAGACCAAAAGGCCCAATAGTTCATGTTGATGAGTGGACTGTATTTAACGAAATGAAAAGATGTTGAGAAATTAAGAACATAATAATATATTTACAATAAAATTTGACACACTATGGAACCAACTTAAGACTACTACCGCTGACATCGTAATGTCTTTTTCTTATTACAATATTCCTTTAAACTATTCGTTGTGACCACCAACCAGCCAGTAAAGTTGCCAACAGTACAATCAATTAAACTACTGAGACTAAAAAGTCCCAATAGTTCAATCTATTGAACCCGTAATTGATCTACTCAGACTAAAAAAAAGTCCCAATAGTTCAATCAGTTAAACTCGTAATTGAACTACTGAGACTAAAAAAAAGTCCCAATAGTTCAATCTATTGAACTCGTAATTGATCTACTGAGACTAAAAGTCCCAATAGTTAACAATTGAACTCGTAATTGAACTACTGAGACTAAAAAAAGTCCCAATAGTTGAATCAGTTAAACTCGTAATTGAACTACTGAGACTAAAAGTCCCAATAGTTAACAATTGAACTCGTAATTGAACTACTGAGACAAAAAAAGTCCCAATAGTTCAATCAGTTAAACTCGTAATTGAACTACTGAGACTAAAAGAAAGTCCCAATAGTTAACAATTGAACTCGTAATTGAACTACTCAGACTAAAAAAAGTCCCAATAGTTCAATCAGTTAAACTCGTAATTGAACTACTGAGACTAAAAGTCCCAATAGTTAATAATTGAACTCGTAATTGAACTACTGAGACTAAAAAGTCCCAATAGTTAAATCAATTGAACTACTGAGACTAAAAAGTCCCAATAGTTAAATCAATTGAACTACTGAGACTAAAAAGTCCCAATAGTTAAATCAATTGAACTACTGAGACTAAAAATTCCCAATAGTTAAATCAGTTGAACCAGTGGGAATAGACGACGACTGACGATATAACATGATATCGTACCAACAAAAGGTTGATCGCGTTGCGATATTGTGATATTATTATCGCACGATAAATCTGGGGCTGTTTGGGGGATAAATACAATTTAGATCTTATTGAGGAGCATTCCTTTTGTTTAATAAATGTTTATGGGGTTTTTTTTCTTTTCATAATAAAATTAAATGTGTACATAAATATTTAGTGAAAATGCTTTGTATTTGTAAGCGTACAAAACTTACAATATTTTTCTTTTTATAAATATAAAAATGGAGACTGATGTGATGTATATTATTAAAATGTGATGTGCTATAATATTTTACTCGTCGATTTATTATGATATATTTAATTACGTATATAATAGTATAGTAAATAAGTAAGGTACATTGTGCATATAAAATCTCTAGAAGGAATTATACTTTATATGTTTAGTTTAGATATTGCTTTTTAACTGTAAAATTACTGTATCAGTATAATATAATTATTGTGCCGTAGAATTATGCCGTCTTGCTTATTATAGTGTTGTTTAATAAAGATAAAATACTTTAGTCGTTTCAAGCTACAATAAACGAGATACGATGTTGTGCAATTTTTGAAAAAAAAAAAAAAAAAGCCTACTTCCACAGAATATAATATAATATTAATTTAATTGAAAATGAATACTCACCATAGAAAAATATAAAAATAAAACATTTTCAATTTACATTTTTAACGAACAAAATATTTTAACAAATTAAAAAAAAAATCAGTTTCAAAATTGATAACACAAAAGTTTGTCAGTAGCAAAAGAACAAAAAGAAAATAAAGAAAAGTTTTTTGTTTGTGCTATTGGTGTTTTTTTTTTTTTGGAAAATAAATAAAATACATATTTAGAAAATGCTCAAAAATGAACGTTCTTTTACAATTCTGAGAAAACAGTGTTACCATATAATTATGTTTTTTTTTTTTTTTGCTTCAAGCAAGAGCAGCTTTTTGCGGCAATAATAACATTTTAAATATTTGTTAATATATTTTCTTAATATAAATACGTGTTATTATAATGCACTATTAAATGTTATCCACTGAATAAGTTTTTAGTTTTTTAATAATAATGGTCGTTACATTTTTTTTTTCTTTACATTTGTATGTCGTAAATATTTGCACGTCGTACACTTTTCATGAGAATCAGTAAAAACGAAAACTTCGTTGGAAATATTCACAAAGAATATAAGAATATACCCTATGGAGTTAAAATGATCATCACCTCAGACATAGGGACATGAGCCTCCTATGTTTAGCAACGTCCATAGAGTTTTATCATTCTTTAATTAAAAACAACCACCACTAATGACAATTTCATGAAATAAACTCTACCGAAGATGCTTTCTTTCTTTTCTTTTCTTTTCTTTCTTTCTTTCTTTCTTTCTTACCTATTTCATTAAATAAAATTAGTGCATTTAACTTGTTGACATCACATTTGATCATTAGAATTGCGAGCTTAATCATTATACACTATTTTTTGTATATTATGAATATTTGACGCAAGGAAATATTTGAGTTAATCTCTACATTACGCACTGGTTTGAGAAAAAAAAAAAATGTTCTTTTCATAAAATTACAATTAATAGTTTAGAGAGATCTTATTTAAAAAAAAATCTAATAATTTTTTTTATGATTATTTACTCATGACTTAGGGCACATTATTATGTCATTCATAATGCTTAATAAATTATATTTTATTATAAGTTATAGAATAAACTTTTAAGCAAATTGATATTATATTATCCTTTGAGGCGCTATCGGTGTTGCCACATTTGAAAGTGTTTTTCCTATGCATTAAATATTAGGTATACATTTCTATTGAGCACGCTATAATTTTTTTGTTATAATAATGTGTTAGATAATAAATATAGATACATAAGCACAGACGTAACGAAAAACGATGTGTGCCATTGACGGAAACCTGTCATTTTTGTGTTATTGATATACCAAAGCAATGAAAAATTATCCAAAAAAAATTATAATGATACTTTAATTGGTTTTAATGTGACAGAAAAAATGATATCTTACACATATTAAATAAAGTTTAATATACTGGAGTTGGCTAATCCAAAAAATAAGCGGGTCCAAAGCCATCGTTATTGCAGAAGGCTGTCAGGAGTTGTGCAAATGAAGGCTGACTAAACAGCGCATTTATTCATTATGAAATTTGCACTGGCAACATTTAATCACATGGTGTTAAATTTAATTTCATATTTCGAATATGTAATGTTCTATTTTACTGCTAGTGTTATCATTTATATTATTAAATATATTGTGCAATTTTTTTTTATTATTAAAACTGTATTTTATTATACATATAATTGCTTTTATTTCTCTACAATATGTCCATTTGTATGAAGTTTTAATTAAAGGTGAATCGATCACTTAAATCAAAGGCCAAATTAGACGGTTTTTTATTTGCCTATGGTAATCCTCAACCCCAAGTCTCGATATAAAGGGAAAATACATTCCTATAGTTCAACAAAGGTTTAAGGAACAATGAGTAAATTGTATAATGATGTGATTCATTTGTGAATTTGTGCTAAGTATTGTTTTTAGTTTATGCATTTATTCAGACCTTTTAAAATTTCTCCAACTCCCACTTACTGTCTATATTTGAAAATTGAATGGACTACCGTTATCATAGCGTACACAAGCTACCCAAATGTACAAATTCGTGTCCTGGAATAATTAATAGGAGCGAATTCGAATCACTCAGTGACACCAACGTAATGAAAAGTTAGAGTACATGTACATGTACGGTGATCATATTCAAGCATAATTCAATTGTTAAAAGAGTGGCACACATGTCACGCATACCCGAAGATTTCGCATACCTATATATACGGTGTTCCGTGCCCTAATTTTATGCGTAACTTGGTAATATCATTAAATGCCGCGAAAAATTTGAATTACAGATAATTTTATTATTTTTGCCATAGAGCAAACAATCGTCGCGCCGCCCGCTACAAGAGAAGGAACATCCAGAACATCTTATAAAAGTTGTACATAATTACTATTAAATACAATAAATAAAGAAAAAGGAAGTACCACAAAATTTTACAGTAGGTAATTTTAGATTTCTAGACATCTGTATTCTGTTCTCCTGTGCCATACCACAGACTATAAACAATTTAATCTCTATGACTTTAGGTCATGAGATTCTACCTGTCCTGTAATTTTAATTAAATTATTTTAAATATTTTTTTGTTAAATTTAATTATGCTTTGAGCTTCATTTTAAATATCGCGCATAGCTTGAAAGTCGTACGTACAATTTAAAAAAAACTTTTATCGTCCAATGTAATTAATAAAATTTTAAGATATGGCAATATAGTTCAACGGAAATTGCCATATCTATGACGTCATGGGCGGAGTTTAGTCGAAGATCGAATTCGGATTCGGTTGGCGGGCGCGGCCATCTTGGTGAATTAGTGACCTGGCGATTCGGTATAGTTAGTGAAAATCATTTGTCATCCACAATGTCGGAGAGAGAAGATAATGTGTATAAAGCCAAGTTAGCCGAGCAGGCGGAGCGTTATGATGGTGAGTACATATTTTCGCTATATCTTTGACCTACGAGTTGAAAAAATGTATCTTATTTTCGCCGACAATTGAAAGACAATTTGGTGATAGTCGGAAAAAAATTCCCATCAAGATTCATAGGTAGCACCTGGAATGTCTCATTTTCAGCTTTAATCGTATACAGTGCATTCATTCTTAAAAAATATATCCCCAAATATTACTGTTCAATGGCATTCCGTAGGCTTGGTCAGCGATCGATGCGTCATCCGCCGGTGGGATGCCCTTTACATTTTTCATCCACAAAAACGATAAAACATTGAACTATAATGTAGAAACACGAAGATAAGATGTTTCTGAATCCTTTTTTTATATAAATTTTTGTTTATGCCCCTCCAAACTGTTGTAACATTCGAGAAGGAAAAAAAGTCGTCCTCATCTCAAAAGAAAAAACTACTATCGATCTCATTGAGTTCGTTCATGCATGTCCTACCTTGAACAAATTATTAATATAGAATAAAATAACGTCGTTCAATGAAATAATGGTGTTTAGACATGAAGTTAACAATTAATTTCACCTATTGTTCATACAATTTACTATCGCGAGAAATTTCTGTGAACATAGCACCTCTGAATTGAGAGAAAATGCCTTTCATTGTGAGGGACTTTCGTTTATCTGAACTAGATTTTTAAATCTTGACGCTTTGTGAACTGCTTATGCTGACAGGTATTACTTAAAATGAAGATGTATCAAATAATTGTTACTGAAAGACGAAATAGTAAAAAGCGAAAATGATATAGCAAAATGCGAAGAACATTGTGTGAATTTGCAAATATATTCTTTCAGAAATGGTAGAGGCTATGAAGAATGTAGCTTCCCGCAACGTATCTGATAACGAACTCACAGTTGAGGAGAGGAACTTATTGTCAGTTGCATACAAGAATGTGATCGGCGCGCGTCGAGCGTCATGGAGAATTATTTCATCCATTGAACAAAAAGAGGAAACCAAAGTAAGTGGAATCTATTTGCTTAAACAGCCGCCAGTGTCTTAACTTAGCCTAAGCCTTCATCATTAACCCTCTGAATCTAGATAGAAACTGAAAGCTAAAACACTATCAGCATGACTAATATCACCTAATTACTTATTAAGAAATACATTGCTTAACTGTCATTACCTAATAGTTGTCACAGTATGAATCATAAAACACATCCTCACCTTTCTAATTTAGCTGTAAATTTTGTAGAATTGTACAAAATATTAAACTGGCGTTAAAAACTATAGTTTTTTTTTTTCGCATTGAACCAAATCATTATGATGTAACTTTCTTTTTGAATTCCAATATTATCTGTACTTACTTGTTTATTGTTTACAATTTGTTAGATAAGGCATTAGAAGAACTGTTTTTATAAATAAAAGATCATTACACACAAGAGTTAATGGAATATTACCTAATTGTTATTGTAACAGTAAAAATGTCTGGTTAATTCAATAATATTATTCGGTTCTTGTCGTAGATTTTATTATAATTAAATATACAGAGAAGTTAACTTTACTAATTGTTCTGCCACATTTATTTTTTGGGGCATATACTTAGTTACGAATCAAGTACTCACTTTAAATATATGTTGGTTTATTCTAATTAGCATAATATTGTATAAATAATAGTTAATATTCAAGTTACAGTTTCACTTGAATTGGGTTTGGGATATATAATTTTTTATGATCAATAAAATAATTTAAAGATGATCAATAGTTTTCAAAATAAATGAATCTACATATTTGTAGAATATTGCAGATTCACATACTGAATTTTATTTTATGCCCAATATTGTTAATTGTATTGGTTTTGTATAATTTTTTTCTTTAAAAAAATATGAGATTGATTACGCACTAACTTTGTTCTTAAATTCCGTTTAGGTTAGGGATTTAAAAATAAGTACCAAGTCCATTGTCCTTCCCTACGATTGAATATTATTTCCGTACCAAATTTCTTAATTATTAGTTCTATATAGTTAAAAAAGTATTAGAATTAAAAATATTAATATGGGTAAATAATATCAAATAAATGGTATTTATGCTGTATTTGTGGGGACGCTTCCACCTGTTGATTTTTCAACACTTATAATATCTATTGTCAATAACATAATTACTCAGCTTCAGCAAGTTTTATATGATTATTGAAAGAAAAAAAATCTACTGTAAATTGATAATTTTTTATTGATCATTATTAATTTTTAAATGACTAAAGTACTTGCAAGTGCATAAAAATATTATTTACAAAATAACAATAATGCAGAAACTCTACAAAAAGTCTACAGGGAAGAAACCCCATTATTCTCATTATTAATCATGACAAAAAAGTTTTAATTATAAAAGAATATTGTAATAATAAGCACAAATATTGGTAGGAAGAAAAACATTGGTATCTTAATGTTTTTGTTGTTATAATAGTACCTAATCTGCTATAAATAAATATGCTTACTGCTTATACTATAAAGTGGAAAATTAATAAGCTTGTATGGAACGGGCAACCTTTAGACTCATCCTATTTAAAGAAATCAATACTAATATTTATAATGGACACATAGGAAGTTTTATCATAGAAGAAAGTTAGGCTAATTTGTTTCAATATTATTTTTAACACTGCTCTTTCGGAATTTATTATTTTATGAAATTTGGGAGACATAAAATAGTTTTATTTATATGTTCATAAACCTAAACTTCTTTAATTCAATTATTTTTGTGAAAGTCAATCATAAATTGACTTGCTTATCACTGAAACTAGTAATTGATTTTGGAAAATTCTTTTTACATTTTTATAGCCCAATTTTTGAGGAATTTTATTTAATATCACACTACAAACGTAGCAGCTAATAAAAGAAAAAAGGAACGCTAAACATTTTGTGAACGAGTGCTGAACAAAAACCGAACAATATAAAGAGAAAGACAGATTCCTATTTTTTTTAAAAATAACCACAGTGGCAGTAACTGCCCTTGCAGCTTTGCCAGTCTAATAATAATTAGGAATCCTGTTATGCACAGGTGTCTCAATTTATACAACTCTGTTTTAAAAAAACTCGTTTCCCATAATGAACTGTTTATTCAGTTTGTCATGGGTGTGTGGATATTGAAAAATTCTAAATATATAAATCAAAGGTTCTTTAATTTAATATGAAAATGCATTTTTCTTACAAATGTTGTTCCCATACTTGTTCAAATGAAGATTTCATTTATTATTTATTAGAGAAATCTCTTGTTGAAAGGTGTATTCAAAAAATTTAAAATTGGAAATATGTATTCACATTTTAAACTGTTACTACTCTAAATAATATCTATTAATTAGTAAATAAATTAGTGGATTCAGTATACACAACTTTCTGAGATTACTTTGTTGCCTCTTTGTTATATTAATTAATAAAGTAAAATATTGATATTGCCCTGATCATAAATAAAAATAATGTAGTAAGAAATATTTATATATACTTTTATGGGTGCTTATGCGTTTTCCACAGTATTTTGTGCAATATTTGTAATATACAAAACTAGACTTGTTTTTGGTTTCTATAAGATGGAAATTGATATTAATACTGTGTTTATGAAAAGACTAACGGACCTCCCCACAATTTTGCATGAAGTTTTCAAGATTATTAAAAATCTACATTTAAAATAAACCTCTTTTAAACATGTTTCGTGCAAGAGACAAATACATTATTTTTTGTTTATGCAAGTTACAACACTTAACTTTTCATTACATTTGTAATAGCATCTACACATTTCCACAAAAAAAAGGCTTCTTTACCAATGAGTTACTCATTGGCAATCAAAATCTCATTGGGTTCTTTCTATTAAAAAAGAATCTTGAAATATGGAATAGGTGCCTAATCAGCCTTGGTAAACTATTAATTAACAACTATGGCTGTGTTTCTGCACTAACTATGTTTCTTTGTATTGAACTTGTAAAAAGGTATTTATTAATATCCCATCAAAAAAATCCATTTAGTAAGGTGCTAAGTAAAGGTATAATTTTTGATTGCCCAAAACAAAGCATCACATTGGACCTTTCAAGCAAAACCAAAAAAACTATGTTTTTAACAAAATGAAGGTTTTTGTATGCATTTGTATGCTGTATCCATAAGCTTCTCAAAAATAGCTTTCAACATTGCATCATCTTACACTATGACAAATCTAGCTCTCACATGACTACTTTATTTCTGAAATTATCTCACACTATAGTATCGACCTGGTCACTTTGTGATTTCGTTCTCTTCCCAAAAAGTAAATTTGTTGGAGAAGTATGAATATGCAAATGTTGCAGGGCGCAGAGGACAAACTGAACATGATCCGCGCGTACCGCAGTCAGGTGGAGAAGGAGCTGCGCGATATCTGCTCGGACATTCTGGGCGTGCTGGACAAGCACCTGATCCCCAGCTCGCAGACGGGCGAGTCGAAGGTGTTCTACTACAAAATGAAGGGGGACTACCACCGGTACTTGGCCGAGTTCGCGACAGGCAACGACCGCAAGGAGGCCGCCGAGAACTCGCTGGTGGCGTACAAGGCGGCCTCCGACATCGCCATGACGGAGCTGCCGCCGACGCACCCCATCCGTCTGGGCCTCGCGCTCAACTTCTCGGTGTTCTACTACGAGATCCTCAACAGCCCCGACCGCGCCTGTCGTCTCGCCAAGGCCGCCTTCGACGACGCCATCGCCGAGCTGGACACGCTGTCGGAGGAGAGCTACAAGGACTCGACGCTCATAATGCAGCTGCTGCGCGACAACCTGACGCTGTGGACGTCCGACATGCAGGGCGACGGCGAGGCCGCCGACGCCGACCAGAAGGAGCCGGCCGCCGACGACGACCAGGACGTCTCGTAATGGCCCTCGCCCCTCTCGCCCTCGTGTGGCCGCCCCTTGTAAATTTTCTATGTATTTTATACCGTATGTACAATCGAATGTTAACCCCTCATTTCATTCTGCTATACCCGTTAGGCGTTAGTGTGTTACGTACGTGTACTCTACTGTACTGTGGACGTTAGTTCGGTCTGCACAAATAGTTTGGATGGTTGCGATTTGCGTATCTCGGTAGTGACCCTCGACCTCTCCCCCGCCGCTCCCCTCTCCCTCCCTCTCCCTCTCCCGCTCCCCCACTCCCTCTCCCACTCCCTCTCCCCCACTCCCCCACTCCCTCTCCGGGCTCTTCACACTTGATTGCTTTAATTACTTACGAGTATTGTGATAAGAGATTGTATAATAATTTTAATTTATTTTTTTTATTTGCATTTGTCCCCGAAGACATTCCATCTTCATACGTTTGTTTGTCACGTTGTCGTACTTGGCACGAGCGGTGTCATCGAGTGCGTGCCCGAGTAAGATATTAGCGTTATTATTATTTCCATTTGAATATTGCATATTATATTTTTGTTAATTTTGCCACAAAAAATACTGATGCAGATAGCCTTAGTGTTATGCAATATTGATTTATGTCCTACCATCTACATTGAAATTTATTGTAAATGACAGTGTAAATCTAATAATAAAAATTCAAAAGTCCAATCTGGCGTTTTATTCTTTTTTCGTTTTTACTTACCTCCGCCTAAGTCTAGACTAGCTAGACCAAAGGATATAACTGCTCTAGCGAGAGGGCTAGGCCAATGATTATGGCCAGCTTATAGGGAATAACCACACTGAACGATTTTGGAATTTTTGGGCACATACATGGCTCATGGAGAATAGAGGTAAGGTGGGCCAACCAACTAAATGCTTAAACTACTTACATGAAAAAGTTTCAGGAGGCGCTGTAGTAGCATTTTATTTAAGGTGGTTTCAACTATTTGGAATTTCGGAGTATAGTAGGTAAATATTGTCTAGTTTGCAGAATTCACAAAAACCAGTAAAAGATATAATATATTGTATATGCATCTTTTATATACCATAAAATACTGTACTCACCTAGAGCTTGGCAAAAAAGTGGTAATACTATAGTGTTGTCTCCTTCATATCAATATAATGGTTCGAACGGGACAACACTATAGTATTACTACTTAACTTTTTTGAAAATTCAATTGAAAAGATCAAAATTTTGATAGTAAATAAAATACTTCAGAATATAAAAACTTTTTTAATTTTTCAAAATGTTTAATGTCTTCCTATTTCAAATATGCAGTACATAATGATTTCACAAGTAATATAAATAACACAAGCAACTCTATGCTTTTACATGGATACACTATATACATACGTGCCATTTGACAGATTGAACATTTTCTATTCTGTTCTATAAATATCATATAGTCTAGTCTGTGGCAAAGATTTGGTAAATCTTTCGTCTGTGGTATACTTTTTGCGCTTGCCTTCATCAATCAAAATCTTCAAATTGAGTTTTCGGTTTTCATTTGAGAAATATTTCTATTCTCATTTGATATTAATTGTTCGAAAATCCTTTCATCCTTTTAATTATCAGAAAATAGATAACGTTCGACTGCCTATATAAATAGCATTATACCCAAGAAGTATATTCTGTTTGTTTACCTATTTATCGGCAATTTTAAAAGTTCTTAATTTTCTTCTTTAAAATAACACTTCATTTGAAGCAACAAAAACCGCTGCGATGTCTAGTGTGGGCTATGATCTTGATACTTCAGGAGGTTTGATGCCGGTAAGTCGAATAAGAAAAGAGTGGATCCACTTCAATATTGGTGGCGCCATTTTATCTATTTAGGGAGATTATTATCCATTTTTGTCTCTTCTAGCTTATACGTGCATTGATAAAGCCTCCCGATGAAGATGCCAACCCTCAGAAACCTAAGAAACCTCAGCACCCTTATTACAAGAGACCTGGCAAGGGTCACAATCATGACTCTTGCGACGCGTGTGGCGAAGGCGGCGACCTTATCTGTTGCGACCGCTGTCCGGCCAGTTTCCATCTTGGCTGCTAGTAAGTTCCAATAACATGAATTCTGGACCTTATTACAACACTGTGTTGTGATCTGGACTTTATTATAACAAATTCACAACTGCCTTATCTTCCATAAGGCTAATTTACACTTCTTTTGAAGGTGCTGCTTAGCACTGACGTTAATTAATGTGTAAACTTATGTATGAATGGACCTCTCGCTTGTGCTAAATTGTTATGTTAAAAACAACGTGTGACTACTATGATAAAAAAACAGGATTTTTTAAACTAATTTTATTATTTGCAATTACAGCTCAATAAAATAAGCAAGCCTCAAACAAAGAGGAAGTAAAAATGTAATAGCAACTAATTTGATTAATTTTTTCGTTTAACCTCTATGTTATCGAACAACCTTATATTATGGTAACTTGGTAGTTTCATATCGTGTATATTTTATTTATTAAGAGAACCATTGTATGATGTGAGGGTAATACATTCAGTGACTTTTGAAAAAAAAAAACCTCAAACATCACTCAACTCAAATAACACTACAAAGCAATAATGACTGAAACTGCAAGTTTGTTTAACTTTTGCTAGATTATGATGTAAATATTCATTTATTTAGTGGTAGGGTGCAGTAACTCAGGATTTATAAACCGAGAAACCCTTCTTACTACACAACCATCTCCTCACAGAAGACTATCATCATGAAGTAACATGTGCTTTTGCATTTTTTGATGAGTTACTTCATTCTTATCCATTATCCTATTTGGTATAGTTTCCAGCACACTTTATTCTCATAGTTTTCTTTTAAATGCTATGAAATAAAGGATTATAAAATATGCATTATTTAGATATTTATTAAAAAAAGTTTAAATAGGTATTCTAATGATGACCTATTATAGTTTAATAGTGTATATTATTATATTATAGTATGTAGCACTGCGTTTCATAGTCATTTGGGCAACGCATCTGGTGGCAGTAACCACCCACTTACAGAATCTAGTGGACCTTGATTGATGTCCTTGACATAAAAAAGTAATTTTCAGTGACCCACCCCTGGATGAAAATGATATACCTTCCGGGCAATGGTTGTGCAAGGAGTGTCAAGGCTCCGGAGCCATAGCTGATGCTGATAAGCCAGCCAGCAGTCGGAGCAGCCGAGCCCAATCGCCCGCTGACAACAAATCTGACACCGAGAGGAAGACTAGGTTTGGAATTAATAGTATTTTGAATCAATTAGCCACGAAAGTTACTCTGGGGAGTCACAGAATATTCAGTGATTAAAGAGTATATACTGTATAGGATTGATAAATAAGAATCTGTTATCATTAAACATTAAATTTATTCTCTATACACATATCTTTATTTTCAATGACCGTCAATAATTCACATTTCAAAGTAGGAGTTTTCGTTATTAGGTCCTTCCGTAACAACCGCACGAACTCTACGCTTAAAAAGAAGAACGAGAAAGAGACGGAAGAGCCGAAAGTGAAGCAAGAGAGTGAGAAAGAAGAGAAGGAGTTGAGCCCAATGGAGATTCTGGTGAAGGCGGCCCGAATCATGAATCCGAGGCAGTTTGAGTTGCCTCGCGAGATGAGGGTCCCTTGTCTCTTCCCTGGCACTGATAAAGGTGGGCTTCTCACTCACTTTTTCATCAGCTAATAGTCAATGATAATAGTAATTGTCGTTTGGTCTGAGCAGAGGGCGTGAGCGTGGTGAGCGTGGACGCGTGGGGCTGCGTGCCGCTGCCGGCGAAGCTGTGCTTCGTGTGCGCGCGCACGTGCAAGGCGGCGCCGCTGCTGCAGTGCGACTACTGCCCGCTGCTGTTCCACCTCGACTGCCTCGAGCCGCCGCTCACCAGTCTGCCCACCGGCCGCTGGATGTGCCCCAACCACGTGGAGCAGTATGTGGACTGGCGCATGGTGAGCAGCCAGTCGGCGTCGGAGCGCGTGGCGCTGTGGGACCGCTTCGCCGGGCCCGTGGACCAGCACGCGCTCAAGATCGACTTCATCCGGCACGCCCGCAGGGAGAGCCCGCGCTTCCGCGTCAAGGTGCCGGCGGGGGTGCGCGGCCGCGTGCTGGTTCCGGCGGCGGTGCGCGCGCACTACCGCTGCCCGCCGCCGCTGCTGCCGTCGCGGCGCGAGTTCGTGCGCTGCGCCAACGTGCAGCGCGCCCGTCGAGCGGCCGGCGGCTACCTCGACAGCGGCAGCGACAGCGACGTGGCGCAGATCTGCCTCGACCTGGCGTGCGAAGGACACGAGGCCGACGCGGACGCGACGCCCCCGCCACCTGATGTCACCTCCAAGGTGAGTGTAACTGAAACTCTCGCTACTACTCCGATAACATGGTAGGGGTTACAGGTGTGATTTTGGAGGCCTAGGTCCTGCAGCGAACCTGTTTACATACAAGTTGCATACAAGGCATCAACTGCTAAAATTTAAAATATCTAATCCCTGTGGTTTAGACTTTGTGTTGATGAATCACTGTAAATAAATGTGTCGATATGATCATGGTTTTTATAATTATTATCTACTGTACGCGCAGGAGGCGCACTTGTCGCCCGGGAAGGTGGTTGGGGAGCGAGGGGAGAGGGGGGAGAGGTGGTCGTCGAGCGAGGCGTCGTCGTCGGTGGAGGTGGCGCTGGCTCCCAAGCGGCGTAGGCGCATGCGCGGGCGCAAGAGGGCGCGCGGCGAGCGGCTGCGGCTGCGCGACGACGAGGACGCCGAGCGGCTGCTGGCCGCCGTGGACGACCAGCTGCAGCACCTCGACCTACGCCTCGTCAAGCTGCTCGCCTGGCAGCGTCTGCAGCAGCTGCTGCAAGGCGAGCAGGCGTGCGGCGAGTGGCGCGGCGCGGGACTCAGCGCCAGGGCGGCCGAGGCGGTGAGCGCCAGCATCGACCGGGCGCAGTTGGCGCGCTTCGGCTTCCGCCATGTGGCGCTGCCGTCCGAGCTGCTGTCGCGCGCCGACCGCGAGCGCATCGCGCGCGCCGTGTGGGGCACGCCGCCCGCGCGCGCCGCGTCGCCCGACTCGGCCGGCCAGTCGCTGAGCGACGCGCCCATTCGCGCGGCGCTGTGTCGCGTGCGTCGCGACTCTCATTCGCTCGGCGACACGCTCGACCGGCCGCTGCCCATGCGCCTGTCGCGCCTCACGGTGGGCGCCGACAGCGGCTGCGACGTGCGACTGGACGACTCGCATTGCAAACACTTGTCGCGGCTGCACGCCACCATCTTCTTTGACGAGGTAAAATTTCATCGTTGATCTACCTAAACGACTGTAAAACGCATTTTGCTCTGCCACTAATAACCAAATCCAAACCAAAGCCAACTTTGAAAACTTAATGTTTCGTCAAACAGAAAGCGTATTTAGTTCACCAAGGATCATCCAAGGGATCGTCGTTGTGTATTGTGCAGGTGTCGCGTCACTTCGAGCTGATCAACTACTCGGAATGGGGCACGCTGGTGAACGGCGTGCTGTACGCGTGCGACGCGTCGCTGAGCGGGCCGGCGCTGAGCGGGGCGACGCTGAGCGCGCCGGGCGAGGCGGAGGTGCGCGCGCTGGCCGCCCGCGCTGAGCCGGCGCCGCGCGTGACGGGCTCGCTGACTGCGGGCGACGCGTGCCGATGCGGGGCCGAGGGGCGCACGGCGCAGGGCGCGTGGGAGGGTTCGGCGCTGGTGCCGCACGGCGCGCTGCTGCAGTTCGGCTGCCTCAAGTACGTCTTCAGCATCACCGACCCCGACATCTTCCCCTACGAGGCCCTCAACGACCCGCCCGCCCTCTAAACTGACTGACTGACTGGTTTACAAGAGTTAAGGGTCCTATAGGGTACAGACTACAGAGTGAGCCCTAAATTAAATTGATATTGATTTTATTAAGCTGTCGGCTTATAAACAGTTATTAAAGAACGAAAATAGTTCCTCGTTCATAGCTGGTTATGAAAAGTAGTTACGAATCACGTTAAAATTTGCTTTTTATTAATAACAGAGTAACATTTCAAAAGCTTTGAAATATCTGTCAAAGTTTAGATGTCAAAGCCTACGTTTTTTTCTCTTGAGTCTTTTTTCTGTCATGAGCTGTACCTTTAGCGATGGGTTTTAAGTTTCTCACTCAATTCTATGCATTTTGAACAAGATTTTCTTTTTTATTTATTTATTAAGGCAAAAACAGTCACACACACAAATTATTTTACAAAAAATAGAAACAATGAGATTGATTAATACAAACATTTACTTGAAAATAGTGTTAAATGTTACGAGTAGATACAAATTAAGAACGTAATAGTAAATCTTCCAAGCTCTTCCTGAACTTTGCTATTGAAATGTAAAATATGTCTAATGAAAAAGGTATTTTTTGCGTAGTTAGTGCGATTTTTTTTACAGTATTATCGGAGTTTCGGGCTTAATACAAGTTGTATAATTTATTGACGTATTTCGGCAATAATTTGATTCGATACATTTCCCTTTTAGCGTCTTACGATCACCACAACTTTTTTCGTTAGGAAGATATTTTGTTATTCCAAGTGTATTTAAAAATAATACTCGTTGTCAAACTGGCACAAAAAGTTTTTCGGCATATACAGCATAGGTACTTGATGGAATATTCTCTGTCTTTCCGTATCATTTTGACAGGCCGTTTGCGGAGTATTTCTTTTTTTTTCAGTACAGCATTTTAGTATTATTGCATCTTGGTTCTTCTTTATTTGCGTTGCGTAAAACGTGTTTATAAAATTCTATAGATATCGCATTTTTAAATTTATACATTGAAATGATTTTGTATTATGGTTACACATAATCATTACTTACTATGAAGTATCACTGAAGATTATATATATCATTTATAAACAGAAGAAATAAGACTGGCCCTAGATGAGAACCTTGTGGCACACCGGATTCTCACAGATATTTATTTGACTCCATATCCTTTTACATCTACAGTTTGAGTTCGACAGTTGAGACAACAGTTAAGCCAACAGAGCAACGATCCGTGAAAGCCATAGGCTTGCAGTTTCATGCTGAGAATCGAGTGATTCACCTTATCAAATGCACTACTAAAATCTGTGTAGATAGCATCTACTTCGCGATCTTTATCTAGCTCCAGATATCTGTAACAAAAGAGGTCAAATTCGTTGGGTTGTGATACTACCCTTGGTAATATTGGTTCTCTTTTCCATGCTGTTGACATCCAAATGAATAGTATATAATTCTATTCTATTACCAAGCGACAAACTACGCTTAGTCCGTTAGTAATTCGTTCGTTCGATGAAGACTGTCCAAATTTTAATAAACTCCTCGCTAGTTTAAATTTTAATAACGAAGTCAATAATTTTCGAAGTATCTAAAGAAATTTTTCAAGCCTACATTTTGCTACAGAGGAATAGTGAAAGAGTTTGTCAGTCGGTAGTAGACTTGATAGACCGTTTGTAGGTTAGGAATAAAAACTTTGATTACTAACCGACAAGCTAAATAGATTGTCGGTTAAGTCGTATCAATGATGTCGTGATGAATTTTATACATTCTGACAAATTAACTATTTGACTAGTAATGCGTAATGCATATAGCAATCGTTCTTTCAAACAAACGTATTATTTATTAGCACATATGTAGGTAATCGAACCATTTGATCTTGTACCGGAACGGTTTTTAAGTGTATTATACATTTCGATAACTGTCTGGAGAAACAATTTATACATTTACATACATGTGTTTTTTCTTAAGTATATTGAATTTTTTTAAAAATAAAATTAGGTGACATGATCGTTTTGAAAGTAGGAAAATTTTGATTAACTTCATATTCAAGCAATAGTTACTGTTTTTGCTTAATAAATTCCTCCCAAAAATAATAAACAAACGACTTTAACCTTTGAATATTTAATGATTGAATTTTTACATTTCGTTCAACGGTTTTCATAGAAAAGTATAAACGCACAACAGTTCAATGTATATCACTATTTATTTATTTTACATTAGTATAGAGTATAGACAGTAGTTAATGACGAAATAAATCATCTATGATATTATTATTATTATTACCTATTATATTATATTACGTAATGTTGAAAAACATATTAAGTTTTATTTATAAGTCTAGACTAGACAATTTTAAGTTAAGTGTAGTGTTTGAAGGAATTTAATTTAATTTAATTTAATGTTAAGACAAACATCACATAATTTTAACAAATGGCAACATGTTATTCTTTGCTTTGAATTTCTATATAAATTGTAAGCTGGAGTTTGTTTTTTTTTTTTATAAAAAGCCTTGAATAAATTGTTTTTAAACATAAAATTTGTTTTATTCCCAAGTTATCCGTAAGTAAAGGGCCTCTAGGTCTCTTTCAGACATTACTTATTTAAAATACTTGTATATATATAGAAATTCGATCGCTGCAACTTATTTCTTATAGTAGTTGTTGCTGTTATGTTGAAAATGTTAAAAACGTGTTTTTTGTCTGTATATTAAACAAAGTTTAGTTTATAAAAAAATACACGTATAAAAGGTTTCTTTCTCCGTTAAAGTTACCAACATATCAAAACATTTAAGAAAGCTTAAGGCCTCTTTCATCGACTACAAGTAAAGTGTTTGATTAGTTACTTTTTAGGAATAATTTTATGTTTTATTAAATTATATGCACTCTTATCGGTTCACTGCATCCTTTGATAGGCTATATATTTTTTTTTTATTATTTTCTTTTTAATGTTTATAACTTTATATCATATCCATCATTCCCTTTTAGGCTTAGCACGCACTGCGGTTTCAGACACGCGTTTTTCGCGAGTCTGAAACCGCAAAAAAAATGTAACACAAAGCTTCCTATTCCTATACAAGCGCACGCATTGGCAATTTTTTTCAGTGACTGATTTTAAAAACGCAAGACTGATTATATAAAACGTAACTACATTTTGATCGCGGTCTGTAAACGCGCGATTTTTTTTCTATCCCATAGTAATAGTATGGGGGCGCACGCACTGTGATTTATTCAGTCTGGACTTAGCGACCGCAGAGGATAGTCGTTTTTTGCGGTAAGGATAAGTCATGTCATATGAATCAGATACATCGTCGTCTGCAGACAACATTATCATTGAAGTGGAAAAAAGGCTGGCAATATATGACAAAACATTAAATCAGTGTAGAGACAGAAATAGCAATGCTATAAAACCAAAACTATACTGAAATAAATTTAAGCCAAACGCCAGCCGCAATGCGGTTTTGCGTTTTCAGCAATTTCTCAACCGCTTGCGTTTAATCGCGTTTAGTGCGTGCTAAGCCTTACGGGTGACTTTTAATTGAGACATGTGTTGAAAATAAAATCCACAATTAAGAGATATCTATTTAATTAGTGATCGTTGTAACCGTCGTCGGGCTCATCGAAGTCGCGGACGTTGACGTCGGCGTCTTCTCCGAACTGCACCGCGTTGTCTATGGTCGCGAGGATGTTGTCTATGCTCTCCTCCTCCTTCATATTGAGCGGCAGGAACTTGACCAGACTGTAGCTCTCCACCAGCTGCCCGATGGCCTCCGTCAGCCTCGTGTACTTCTCGTGCCACTTGGACTTGGAGTTCCTCATCTCTGTCAGCAGCACTTGAGGGTCCGGCTCCAAGTAACTGCAACCGATTCGGATTTACTCGTCCATCTATATTCTTTAGAAAGAGGCTTAATTAAATTAAAAATGTATTAATTACTGACTCGTCAATTTTTTTCCTCGCACTTTTGCTGAGCAAGTCCATCTTACTCAAAATGTTGACATGTGGCAATTCCAGGTTTACCATGACACTCAATGCTGCCATTGTACCTGAAATGGATAACAATTGTTTACTTACTTATATTTTATGTACAGAAATTATAAAAATTTCGATTGGCTTTATAAAAGCACTAACTGGTGGCCGCGACTTCGTCCGCGTTGAACGATGAAAGGTAGCCTATGTCCTTTCTTGTGTCTCAGACAACGTGTATGCAAAATTTCACGGTCATCGGTTCAGTAGTTTTTGTGTGAAAGAGTTACAAACATCCATACATACAAACATACTTCATTGCATTTATAATATTAGTACGGATTAGCCCATGATGGCCAAGTCGTGGACTTCATCTTGAGATATGAAATTATATAATTTTATAAACAAAAACCAACATTATAACTAAACTAAGGGTTGTTGTTCAATCTCAATACAGTATTTATTTTTTACTTTTAACATTTTTTCAAAACTATTTGTTTTCAATTGCATATGGAATTCATATTCAACATTATTCCGTTGGGCTAATTGTAATTACATTTCATCAATGTTAATAATTTAGTAGCCATCGTACAATAATAGTTTCGTAAAATTACCAGAGAGAAACTTTGCCCCGTCTACCATAAACTGTGAGTCCACAATGAACACCACACACAATCTGAAGTTCCACTTCTGCAGCAGGTCTACGAGCCGTCTCATGACCGGCAGATGTGTGTACAGTTCAATCTGTCCGGGACAGTCAAACAGTATGTAGTCATCGTCCACATCACCCAGTTGCTCTTCCAGCCAATCGCTATTCTCTAGGAGAGTCCTGAAAATGTTTTTAGCACTAGTGATGTCGCTTGCTTGGCTATTGTGTGGTAACCATCAAGTGGTCTGTCCACATAAGCATAAAAAAAATCTAATAAAATATTTTATTTGAAGAATAACCTAAATTTAAATGAGTAAGGAATGCGCTCTGGCATCCCTTACACACCAAAATGTAAGGGGATGGCTACTGCTGCCAGACAGGCTGCCCAAAAGACTGTAAAACACAGTGTAAAAAGCTATAAAAATGTGAAATTTTGTCAGTTTCTCTCTACTTTCAGGTTCATAGTGATTACATAGTCTCAAAAGTGCTTATATTTTCAGACAATGACTGAAAGGTCCCCTTGAAGGTTTAAATAACACTTTATTACTTACTCTATACAAAAAACAAGACCACCGTTGGGTCCAAAGTGTAACTCTTCATCCTCCATGGCGTCATCGAGGTGGATTAGCTCCCTGATATCCACCATGGGCTCGTAATCGAAATGCTCAGCTGCAGGGTCCAAGTTGACAACTTCAACAATTCTTTTCGAGTCATTTGCATGTTTTACAATAGTTGAACAATATGTGGACTGTGGAGAAATTAAACAATTTATCTAATTTAATTTATTTAAAAAAAATAAGAAGTAATTGTTTATATAGAATAAACTAGGTTTAGCTTCATTATATGCCGCCACTGCATATTTTGTTTAGGGAAACTTTATTTGTAATGGTTTAATTTTACTAAAAATATCAACACTATTTTATACATATATATTTTGTCAACAATTTTTTGAAACTATTAATAATATTTCACATAAAGTTTAAAAGGTATATATATATATAAATTATTGCTTACAAAATATAAATTTCTAAAGTACGTGATTTCAGATAACAAATGTGAAACATGTAAGCATCAATAAAAAATCAATCAGTGAATATCAGGAGTGATTTTACTCTCGAGAAGGCAAGAGGAATGGTAATATGAAGAGATTTAGTTTGATAAATGAATGAATCAAAATATAATTGTTACCTTTCCGCTGCCGGCAGGACCAATAACAAGTTGCGCGTATCGCATTTTATAGGTTATGTATTAGTTGAAACACAATAGTTGGAAATTATTTGCGACTACGACGTTATGTGCCTCACAACTGAATATCAAACAGTAATTTATGAATTATAAACGGTTCATATATTAATTTAAAAATGATTTCACTGTTTTTCGTGTAAGTTTGGTTTTCGTTTTCGTTGTTATTTTATTTACTTTTTCTTCTCTGGTTGCAAATTGCAATTTTATTTTGACGTTGGACGTCAGACAGTTCTTTTTGACACTTAGATTGACATTTAACACAGACTAATTAAATAAAACTTGCTCACAAATTTTTCATAGTATCTGGGTGGGGCCACAGTCCAAGTAACATTTTAAAAATGTGATGTGTGGGATGTATCACGTGATTTAGCGACGGCAAATATGTCAATCCCATACATTTTAATGTTTTCGAAATTCGTTATCGTTTTAAATTGTTAGGTACTTTGACTAGAGCCGCTGGTTCCAGCAGTTCTTTGGACCCATACTTTGAAAAAATATTGCAAGAGAGATTTGTTCGACGGTGCTGGGACGACATAATAGTTAAGTACTGCCAGAATTTGAGTTTGAAAGCATTATTTTTTAGTCGGTAATAGTTATTTTAACCTCTCCAGCACATAGCCCTAGTCACATAAATTATAACTACATTAACAAAAATATTAAAAGTTGAAAGCAAAATTACTGCAATTTGTAAGATACAAGTAGGTAACAGTTTTGTTCGGAACTATGATGGTCGTACTTGTGTGTTAGGTAAGGGTCCTATCTCACATAAGTTTGTACGAATGAAATAATTCGTACAAACTTATGTTTTTCACGGGACTTTTCTGGAAGAAAGCTAAGTTCGGCATTTGAATCTTGTTCTCTTAATTCTTCTGGAGTTAGACCATCAACACTGGACGTACCTAATCATTTTTTTTATATTTACCAAAAACAGTACAAAAACACCAAGACCTAATGCTGAACCAGTTTCTGAACGGCTGTGAAACTATCTTCACAGCTAAACCAACTCTAGACGGCTATAGCTAGTGGCTGGACACACTAATAAAATCAAAATTTTATTCCTCTGAGTAAATTTGATTTTTCTGCGAGTTTTTAGGCACCAAAAGCACCCTTTTCGTGCTAATGAGGTGAAAAATTAATTTATTATCGAAAGACGCATCCACGTATGTCAAGATTACCAATTGCCCAGAAGTGGGAAGTTAATAAATAAGAAAAAGTAGCTTAGATTATAAATAAAATTTGTTTGTAGTAAAATATGTGTATTTATCATAGGAATATGTATAAGTATATTGAAGTTCATAAGGTTTTTGTGGACAGTATGGTCTTTTGATTCAAATGGTTCTTATAGATTTACACTACAATATCAGTTTGAAGTTTTTGGATAGATTCCATCCTTTTGACAGCATTCCAAATGCTGTCTGCTAATATGTATGGGTTTTCGAAGCCTGCGAAATGTCCACCGAAATCCATAGTTGTGGAAAGCACGATGTTATGAAACTTATCTTTTAAGAACCTGTCTGGCTGGTACAGGATCTCGTGTCGAAACTTTATCACTGCATATGGCACCTTCGTTGGAGTCCTTTAAAAAAAATTTATATAATTAGTAATTTATATGTACAATTTGCTCTTTTGACAAAACAGTACCTGAGCTACCAAGATCGTCACAATAATTGCATTTTAGGTACATAAAAAGAATGTATTATCTACCACTTTTTTTCTGCTCGGAGGTATACTTACATCAGTATAATCAAATTCATGGGATCCTGGAACCAAGCCGAGTATTCCGTGTAAATTCTAACACTTGTGGCTATGCATTTAGTTTGCCAATAAATCGTCAAAGAATCTAGCAACTCGTCGATATCGTAGTTCCGAGCGAGGTTGCCGTCTTTGAGTAGAAGGTTTGCATTTCCACCATCACCGATTACCATGAAGTGGTATATTATCCATGACATCAAACCGGCTGGAGAATCCTCTAAGCCTTTCGCTGGAATTATATGATTATTATTATACCATCGTCTAACTTGAAAGCCTCTAATTCCATGCACTACGATTTGGTGGATACATTGGGGACTGTGGCCTTCCTTATTCTACAGTTTCACGATGGGCAAAACATCACCAGAAAACAAGCACTGCGAAGGACAAGCATCCACGTCCCACAACGGAGAAAATGTGAAAGAAGTTTAAAATATAATTTTTTTGATCGAAGAGCGACTATCAGGCATTGAGCTAAGGTCATCCGGGGATCTTACTGAGGATTTACCAGATTTTTCATTTATGATGGGCTTTTTGGGTGAAACTTAATGACTAAAAATTTTTGACAGTGATAGAACTCCCTATAAATAATACTGGCCGAATTTAATAATTACCTAGATTGTCAGGTCTGGAGCCCTGAATATGGAAGTACCCACTGTTCAGTATGAACTTTCTCAAATGTAACCCAAGTGGGTATAGTCGATCCTCATATTGAGTCTTAACCACAGCGGCTGGGTACAGTTGGCCAAGCAAATACTTGATAAAAGTCTGAGGTAGAAAACTGAAATATATAAAAATTATAGTTAAATTGTATTACCTCTAAATTATAGGTATAGTAGAGTGTATGTGTATGTATACCCGAAATATAAACAAATGGAAAAAGGTTGACAGGGAAATAAACCGATCAATGTTACGAAAAAATAACTAATTAATTTTTAAATTTCCGTGCTCTACGAAAGTTTCTGTTTATATGTGAAGGATTAGGTTAGATAAGTATATTATATCTGCACCTATAATATTATTTTTCATATAATATGTCACCGGCAAGGCAAGGAAGCAAAGAGAAGCTATTCTTCGTCAGTGTAACATCAAGTGTTACACTGAGTACTTAGTTCTTGGTTGTACATACTACATAGCACGAACGTTGCAATTTAAGAACCGTGACCTAGGTACATGATTTGCGATAATTCTTACAAAAAACCATTATCATGTGTGTTTTCTCCTTGACCTGACATTCTACTTAGCATATCAGTGAGCTAAAGGATCATCGCAATTATTTTAGTGCTAAAAATGTTGAATACACGCAATTAAATCACTTGAGCTTGCCTATACGTTGTAAGCAATCATTTTTTTTATGCATTTTAGCCACGATTAGTGTCAGTGAGTCATATGAGTATATGTATATTTGAGGTCAATTAATAATCAGTGCTACAACATACATTACAAAAACTACGAGTACCTATATGATTTACATTCACGTAATTCACAAAGCGACATTCTAGAACATTTTTGCCTTTAAAATGCATTTTATATGTTTTAAAAGTTTAATTTTTTCACGTAAATTGACGGTCACTTAAGTCATTTAAGGTAACTTAAGTGTTAAGTTCATCACACGGGCATACCAAATAATTGGAAAACGCAGTGTGCCATGCCATTACTTGCCACGCGATGCCATTACTCTGGTCTGTCATTTCTGTCAAATTCAGACTAGAGCCATTTCCAGTCATTTCTAGAGTTGTTCCTGTTGAGAATCAAACCCGGTACCTACCCTTGATTCAGAGAGTTAAAGCAATCACCTTAAAACATTCACTCAATGGATGTAATGTTTCTAGCACAGGTTTCTACAGTTGGTTTTGGTGTACAATGTAAAATATAAAAATTGCCTCACAGGCTGACACTCCATACCTATTAACAAAAGCAACCCCATAGGGTTTACAAGTGCGCTGCCTACCTTCGTAAGATGAAACAGATATGGGATAAGTAGGGAGTTAAAGAATGGGCTTTGACATGTCCTATTCGCTCATCCTATCCTATAACACAACAGCACAAATGCTGTTATTCCACGGTGCACTTCTGTAGGGACTGGGAGGTAGTCATAGGCTTAAGTTACTACACACTATTGGTGCATAGAAACACGGCTTAAAGATTAAAATAGTGTAAGATATTACCTATGTGGAAAATTGGTGTGCACTCCAAGCGTTGCATGTGGAAACATGACAGCCATGGTTTCGGCCACAACGTCACCCCAGTCGCCCCCATGGATGTAATATTGTTTGTGGCCGAGACGTCTCATGAGATTGTTCATAATGACGCCAATGTTGTAAGGCGAGAGACCAATTTTTCTTGTTGCCTATAAGTATATAGGGTTAAGTTAAGTCATACTTACATATTAGGCCTAAAACTAAGTACCTAGTAATTTTAGGTTGGATTGGAAGAAAAATTACGTTTGAGTTCAGCTTATTTATAAATACTGATTCATTTACAATCAATCAATCAATCATTTATTTGCAACTTACTAACAAAAAAAACAGTAACAAAAAGAGTTACAAGTTACAAAAAGGTCCCTACTCAGTAGGTATTTTGCTGGCATAGGTCAGCACTTACACTAGTTTCCTCATTGAATATGATGTATCTACTTTTTTTAATAATAATAATAATAATAATTTATTTGTTGATCATATGTACATAATAGGTATTTTAATTAATATTTGATCTATACCTATGACCTACCATTACTGGCATACAAAATCTTTTTCTTAAATCTAATTTATCTAAGTATATCAAGTTATAATATTTAATGTCAGCATTAAATTTTGTCATTAAAAAAAATCATGAATGGTGTAGTAAACCCTTTCGACCAACACTGTCTTTAGATTATTTTTAAAATCTCCTATTTAAAGTACAGTTTACAAGTAGTTTTACAAGTATTTAGGTACAGCTCAAAAAGCTACGCGATCGTCACGTGGCGACGCGTCGTAGTCATGTGACGACCGCGTTCCTTTTTGGTACAGATCGTCAATCGTAATTAAAAAAAAATAATCTATAAGGCTAATTACCTGAGAATATCCGAAACCTGGTAAATCTGGAGCTACGATTTCAAATGCGAAGTTGCAGTCATCACGATTTTCAAGCAGATGTGCTATTACTTTTGAATATTCAAAAGCAGTCACCGGCCATCCATGCAACAGTAATATTGGCACCGATTTCTTTTTTTCACTTTCATTTCTTTTTATGTGGATATAATGAATATCTAAACCTGAAAATATTTTCAAGATACTTTTGTGTCTAATGGATATTAAAAGTACCTAATAATGTAGGTTAGAAAACACTTCTACACAAAAAAATAATTTCCACGCAAATACCAAGCATACACGATATCAAAGAGACATTCTTTCTGTATTTCATACAGAAAGAAGTACTGCTCCTGAAGGTTCAACCAAAAAAAAATTCAAACTCAACGCATGACAAAAATATATGTGCAATAAGTATCGTAATAAGATACAGAGTGAGATAAAAAATGTATCTAAGTATTACCTTGTATATTAGTGATGTATTGCGGATAACGATTCAAAACTTTCTCTCTATCTTGAAAGTGATAATCGCTTTTCCAATACTCCAATAGATGTTCCACAAATTCTGTATTAGTTCCGTAGCTGTTGAAGCTGTTTTTTAAGGAACTCGTCAGGTTTCTGCGGTTGCTTATACGAGCACGGAGGTCATCTATCATCTATAAAGTAATGCCTTTTCATTTTTTTAACAGTTTGTCAATTGCTATGTACTCTATTACAGAAAACTTATTGGCGGAAGGGTAACTTTTCATAAGGGTAATTCCGCATAAATCCAAAGAATCCAAACGGAGATATTTTAAGTTATTTTTGAGGATTAACTACATTACCCTAATGTTTTGTGTATAGGAAGGTCTATCTCATCGATTAATGATTGGTCTCATTAAGGGTTGATATCTTGTACATTCTTGTAATG
This sequence comes from Synanthedon myopaeformis, assembly GCA_944738685.1. Taxonomy (NCBI): domain Eukaryota; kingdom Metazoa; phylum Arthropoda; class Insecta; order Lepidoptera; family Sesiidae; genus Synanthedon; species Synanthedon myopaeformis. The sequence goes on along the minus strand of OX122933.1, from coordinate 8,042,890 downwards.
GACTCATAATAGGTTTTCATACTTACATACATATCTATGTATAGAAATATAAAATTCCCAAAATAAAATTACTTTGAATGAATTATTTTACAATCTTGTTAATATTTGTTGATTAAACGAACTATAGCAAAACAACCCTTGGTTCAAACAACCCTTGGCTTGAACCAAGGGTTGTTTGGTCCTTGCTGTATTACCTCATTAGTGAAATGCACTTTAAAAGGTCTAATACTGTCGTCCACGGGAGTAGCGTGGTCGCCCCACCATACTTCAGGAATTCTTGGCGAGTATCCGACACTTGGCAATAATGGTTTTATCAGGTTGTCCACCAACGTCAGGAAAGCACGAAAATTCTTAACATTATCCTGAAAGGAGGTACTACAAATAAAATCGTCCATCAATTCTCAAAAAAAAGAGAAACCTCTATGCGTCTTTACAAACTCACTAATAAAATTAATTTATGTAAATAAGATCATATTTTTAAATTTTCTTTTATTTAAGTAAAGGCCGTCAGACAGTCGGTCCACTTGATGGTAGGTGGCTACCGTCGCCTACTACCCCTATTAACATAAGCAACTCCACAGGAACTGACTGCAAGTGCGCTGCAAAACCTGTAGGATTGGACAAGGCATTTGGAAAAGATCCCTTTAACTCGCTCACCGAAACAGAACAGCACACATGCTGTTATTTGAAGGTAGTCTTCTTTAAGAGGGGTTATCACTACAGCCAGACGGTGTAAGCTACTAAAGATCTCTAAGTTAGCAGGTGTTCTATAAATGGTATTCGGATATTCGAAATAGTACGTATGTAACTTCTTTGATTGTGAACCTATTGATTAAAAAAAAAGCACTAAATGTTACGGTATGCTAGTATTATTATATATTCTGAGGTTACAAGAAGCTTTCTACAATACATCATTGAAAACCGCATTAAAATCGATTAACAGGTTTCTGAGATCCACGTGGATAAACTTTCTTTTAATTTTGGGCTCTTTTGCCTTAAAATGGTTAATGTTTCATCAATAATTGTTGAACAGATTTGGATAAGACTTGGCACAATGACAGACTACGTGAATGATTAGAACATAGGATACTTTAGTCTTATAATGAAACCCGCGGGATAATCATTCATTTAATTTAATTGAAACGATTCTGCTGATCTAACTTTGATACTTACACGTCTTCCGAATACAGCATTTAATATACCACGAACCAATGGAAAAGTTTGATTTAAACTCTTATAGATTACATTGTAACGATTACTGAAAAAATCAGTTTGATATAATTTAGATTCATCAACTTGAATATTTGCTGATACAAAACAGATTATGTTCAATATGATGAGTGTTCTCAGCATCATGGCTCTAAGACTGGTTATTTCAAATTGCTAATTACGTATAGATGCTTGAACGTAATTCAAGTTTAATTAAATTCAAATGCATGATTTCAGAGATACGTTAAGTTAAATTTGAAAATTTTTTAGAGTAATTGATTCGCACGAATGTAACTCTTTTTATTAATACACTATAAATTTAATATAAAGCTCGACACGCAGATGACGGTCCGCTTGATGGTAGGTGGCTACCGTCGCCTACATATAAGGAAATGGGCCCTGGCATCCCTTACTCACTTCCTGAAACACAACAGCACACATGCTAATATTCACGGCGGGTAAGGGGGTGGTTACTGCCGCCAGACGGGCTGCCCAAACTGCAACTGCTTTCGATTTTTTCTTCTGTGACTTAAATATATCTCTTTATCGTTCTAATTACAGAATACCACCGTGAAATAACAGCACGTGTGCTATTGTGTTTCGGTGAGTGAGTAAGGGATGCCAGAGCCCATTTCCCCTATAAAGAAATAAAGAAATAAAGAAATATCTTCACACATACCACACAGCACCATCTAGTTCCACAGTAAGCAACTAATGCTTGTATTATGGATACCAGACAGTTGATGTACTACATAGATTACTTTTTTTTTTAAATACATACATATTATAAATATAAAACATCCATGACTCAGGTGCAAAGGTAAAATGTTAACACATAAACATTCGCCCCTAGCGGGATTCGAACCCGCGACCTTTTGGTTAACACCTAGGGTTACTAGCCACTAGACCAAACGTGTCGTCAATCCCTATCCCTATCCCTTATCCTTAATCCTGCTATGGTCGGCAGCGCACTTGTAGCGCTTATGTTGCACGTGTGTTATAGGCGATGGTAGCCACCTACCATCAAGTGGACCGTCAGCCTGTATGTCGACCTTAACATTAAAAAAAAATTGACACTTATAATTAAATATGTACCTACTTCTCTTGCAATTAATAATTATTTACATGCAGAACCAAAGTAATGTTGCAATTAATGCTGCACCTATTAGTATTTATTTAAATGCATAATTAACTTTGAGAATTATTACAAAGTTCTTGTTATTAAAATTATGTGCGCCTGAAAATTATGTAACTGCAACTTATTGCTATGCTTATTTTCTAGGCGTTCTTAATATTATTAAACGCTAATAAAACTTGTATGATAGTACTTTTACAACACATTGGCAACAAAACTCAGTATCCCAGTATCGAGCGTCATCCTTTCTATAACTTGTATTAGTATCTGGGACTTTTCAACATGAGTATCAAAATTAAAATCAAAATATTTGTTTATCAATTAGGTTTCTCAAAGATACTCTTGGGATATATAAATTATAAATTATATTATTACTCGTATTATAAATTTATTATAATTCGTTATTATAAATTTAAATTTACCAGGGTTTCGGAAAAAAAGTCAAGATGGTGATATACCCTATACCTATACTAAGTATGTAGGTATCTAAAACATTGACCCATTCGTTCAAATTCAAAATTTGTGGTGATTTCTTCAAATACAAATGTAATTTGAAACAATACTGAATTCCCATAATAGGATAGGAATAAAGGCCAATTCCTAAGAAACCTGCTTTTATTTCACGGTGGTCTTCTGTAAGGGGGAGTGCCCTCCTTATACTTGCCAAATCCAGATCAGAGTTAAATTTAAAAAGTTCATCCAAATTTGGCCCTGCCAGGAATCTAACTCGTGACTCCCGAGACAAACAAGTAACCACTTCCTGTCTGCCATTGCGTCTCTGTCATGCCAATTTCCACTTTAACTTACCTACTAATCCGCCAGATAATTTCGTGATTCGTTTGTCTTATTCGATTTTGCAGAATAATCCCATTCATAGCCCACTTCATAGCTCCTATATTCTAGATTTCAATATTTTTAAATAAAACAAACACTGATTAGCAATTTCTTTATTTTTAAATTTAATAACTTTAGAAATTGTTCAGAAAGAAGACAATGTTTTTAGCGTCATTATTATTAATATTATGATATGAACAATAATAATTACCGCTATATTAATCACTATTCATTATAATGTAATGGAGATAACGTATATAATCGTCTATTTGCTACGTTATATATACACAAGTACCTACCATTGCCAACATTAAAACGTAACAATAAAATACATGACCAAATAGTAATACATCACATCACTCGATTATTATTTTGCGTCTTATCGTTGAGAACAAAGGTATGTAATTCGAATGAATATATTTTCATTAATCTGTACGCAGTCGCCTGAACCATTTTGTCTTGCTTAAGTGTAAGGACCGAGAACGTTACCTTGTGCCACACCTCTCTTTTTAAACGTTTTCAATACTCATAGCTAAAATTACGTATGCATTGAATCTTATTGTAAAATACTTATTCACTTTGTATAAAAATTATAGATTTTTCGAATGAATTATATGTTTTAATCCAAATACTAATTTCTGCTACATTTTTATCTCAATTAAAAAAAAAAACGAATCCCAGTCAACTTATTAAATCTAATATCATGTTCCTTTTTCAAATAACGTACACGAATCGAGTAATTAAAAAAAAATTTTTTTGAATTTATAATTTTAAAAATGAAATTAGCACTTAATATAATTTAATAAATATAAATATATACTATATTTATATAATACAGTTTTATGTGTGTGAACAGCGTTTAAATAAAATTTGAAATTCCAAAAAAACAATCGAGACATGTAACATGCGATATAACAATATAAATATTTATATACTTAGATAATCAATAAATGTACTTTTAAATGAAGATGTACAAATTATTCCTTGGATTTTATAAAAGCAATTATTTTCCAAAATGTTTAAATATAACCTTTCGCCATTGAATCGACTATAGTTAATTAATTGTTCAGTTAGATAAAAATAATCTCGGAAACTGTTGAACAGCCAACTTTTCTTTAATATTGACTATTATACTATTACTTAGATCTATTATACTTAATGTTTTATATTTATAACATCGATATGTATGAAGTTTGGTATTTCTATAACTGAATTTAAAACCGCTTTTATTTAAGTCTTCGTCATTAGATTCATCATTTTTGTAATGTCTTTCAGTTTTGGGTAAAGTTTCGTTTCGTCTAGAACTAGTCATACTTCGATTAAATTTTGATACATTTCCCATACATAAACGTTTACTTTAGAGAATACCTTTTCGATTATTCGCTTAATGAACAAATCGTACGTTCTCTCTATTCGCTTCGTCTATTTCACTAATTTTATCTATCACTTCAACTAACTAAGTATTTACAAATATCCACTCGATGCCGAAGTGAGTATTTACATCACGATGCAAGGAGTATGGTTCCTTTTTAATTTACATTATTTAACCTAAAGTTCCTATAAAGAGATTAAGGGTGGATGGTGGACGGCGAAATTAATAAAAATAAAAAAAGCAAAATATATGAATAAAAGCAAAATTTATTGCTACAATAAAATGAAAATAATAACCACAAGCACTTACACTTACATAATTAAACGCTTATTTCTGTTTAATAGTTTGTACGTCGTTTAAAAATAACATTTTTTTTATTAATGGAGCAAAGTCTACAAGTGATTTAGGGTTTGGAGGAAAAAGTCTAGATTGTTATTTGTTAAATGTTAAATCACAAAGTTGAGCGTTACAGTGGCGCTTAAAATAGATTCCAAAATTCAAAACATAAGTAGAGTTGCAATAAAATAAACAATAATAATAATAATAATAAAAAATAATTTAAATATAAAACTTACATAAACCAATAGATATATTTTAAACCTAAGCGGTTTGTTTAAACATAATAATACTTTTAAAGTCGTGTCGCTGATATCATTTATTAGATATACTTATTTAGATATACACAGGATTGCACTTCGAAATATTCATTAATTTTTACTATTAACGAACCAACAGACCGTTATCTTACAAATATTCCCTATCACTTGAACTAATGCTAAATATATTTACAACACTCGGCACGCTCATTTGGTATACTCACTTATTTACAACGAACCAATTCTAATCCAAAAAAGCCACAACTCAAAGTGGAGTTAAGAAATTTGTACAGACTCAGGGTACGCGATTAACTTCATGGACATTAACATTAAAAAAAAATCATTAAAGCAAAATGCAAATTTTTGTAACGCAAGTTCATCGACATTATCACGAAAGTAAAATAAACGCTAAATAGAGGGACGTATTTACAAATGTCTTTGGCCTTACATTAATTTATTATAACAGAAAATTTATATTTAACTAACACATTAGTATTTGCACTGACCGCTGACGCTGCGCAAGCGCATCCGTTCACTCTTGCACTCTTGCACTCTTGCACTCTAGCACTCTAGCACTCTAGCACTCGTCACTCACACTGAGACCCGTTTCAACGCAATTGGCTAAAGTCCTAATACTCCCACCGGTCGTCGTCCGCTTCGGATTTGATTTTGTCCTCGGGGAGGACTTCGTCGGGAGTGTGCGGCGCGCGGGGCGTGTGAGGCGTGTGCGGGGTGTGCGGGGTTTGAGGCGTGTGCGGGGCGTGCGGGGTGTGCGGGGTGTGCGGGGCGCGCGGGGTGGGCGGCGAAAGAGCAGGTGACGTGTCTCGAGGCACAGGAGACGGCTCCACGCGCACCGTCTCCTCCGACTCCCGTCTGAAGTCGTCGCTTCTCATCACGCACACTCCGTTGATGATGACCTCGTCGGGGTTGCGAGGCTTCTCGTCCTGCCAGTCGGGGTTGACCCATTGAGGCGCGGCGGGCTTCCGTCTGTTGGATCTGCTCGCCGGAGTGGAAGTGGCTTTCGGCTCAGTCTTAGATTCACCGTCGTCCAACGAGTCGTCCGACCCGAGGTTGCTTTCGACGTCGTCGTCCTCGAAGTCGTCTCCGTCCGGCTCCCTCTTCAGAGGCATCGACAGGTCTAGTCCACCGGATTGGTCCTTTTGTTCGTCCGGAGGAATTAATCCTCTACTAATTAGGGCAGCTATGTTCGAGTTGGCTGCGAAGTACGGAGGATACGGAAGAGGCACTCCTGCGAGACCCATTCTTTCTTTGTGCAAATCGAGCAGTCTTTGATTTAGTATGAGTCGGAATTGTACAGGGTCGAAAGGGGCCGCAGATTGGTCCCTCGCAGGCGGTTCTGCGGGCAAACCGTGGGGCGCCTGTTGTTTTAATCGCATGCGGTGATTGTGAAACCAGTTTGTTATGGTTCTCGTCGAGAGACCCAATTCCGTTGCGAGAAATTCTATTGTGGGCATATTGGGATAGGGATCTAAAGTGAAGGCGAGTCTTAACGCCTCCTTTTGCTCCTCCGAGAATAAAACCCTCTGTTTCTTGGCCGACGGAACCCCCGAAGTGGGTCCGGGTGAGCTCGAGTGGTAAAACTCGGAAGTGTCGTTGGAGGAGGTGTCGGAAGAGTTATCTTGTCCGGGTCCACTCGACCGCCGCCGCTTATTGGCTTCGCGTCTTTCGTTCTTGAGGGCCTGGAGTCGGTCGATGTTGTGAGCGTCGCTGAGCCACAATTGCATGCGAATGAAAGGCTCCCGCCCCTTGATGCTCAGCATGTGCCAAGGCTTCGGCTTCGACAGCAGTTCGCTGACGGAACCTTGCGACAAGCCCAGTACAGCTTCGCCGAATATTTTCTGTCCGATATTATTCGCGAGTAGAGCTTCCTTTATTTTCGTCGTAATAGTTTGCGTGTCGAGGTCTTGAGTGAGAGCCGCCATTTCGTAAACACTCGGTGAGATGTGTTGGTGCATACTCCTCATTAATGGAGGTTGGTGATGTGGTTGCGGAGGTGGCGGTGGCTTTCTGTCTTTGCTGTTGTTTTCGTGGTGTTGAGGGGGCAACGTAACGGCGTGATGCGGAGGAAATCCCGGAGGAGTCAGAAGTAAGGGAGTGGGAGGACCCAAGTGCCCTAAGTGACCGGAGCTCAAGAGTTGTTCTTGTTGCATTTTGCTGAGCAAAGAAGTGGCGTCGGAGATCATCTTCTGCGTTGGCGGCATTGGTTTATTCATATTCGGCGGACATGCTGAAAGAAGAGAACAGACAATTAGTATTATTTTAGTATTAATTGTAGAGGAGAATTATAACCGTCCATCAGTGTTGAAGTAGGCAAAAGAAGGACGTTGCAACATAATCTATAGATACTTATAAATAAAATTATATCAACGCACAGATAAAACTATTAAGTCTGGAAAGATGAAAATTATTAGCATCCGCTAAGAAAGGATTTTTTTCCTCGTTTATCCCTCTTTCCATTAATGAAAACCGTAATCTCTAGAAGAAGTTGGCGAAGTAATAAACAATTAAACATAAGTGGATAGCGATTTTACTTGACAAAATGTATGTATTTAAGTTTTTTACGAAAATAAACAAATTAAAAGTAGTGGCAGGGCACGCTGCCACCCCTCTGGCGGCGGTAACCACCTCCTTACAGAGGTGAGTGAATAAGGGATGCCATAGCTCTAGTCCCTTCCTAATCCCTATCCTTTAAGCTACTAAGGTCTACCATCAAATGGACCGTCGGCCTGTCTGTCTGTCGACCTTAACATAATAAATCAGAGTAATCCCAGAGTAATTCCAACAGGTTAAAAGAATTTCAATAAAATAGAGTTGAAATTTTTTATTGAATTAATAATATTACACTCACTTGGTGCTCCGCTGTAGTTTCCGGTTCGCATAAGTTTCTCTGGCGCTATTTTGTATTGCGAGGCGACCAATTTGTGGACAGCATTATCGTCTTCCAAGAACATTTTCATTCTAATAAAAGGCTCTCGCCCCTTTTGTGTGAGCATATGCCAAGGCTTCGGCCTCGCCAGAAGATCGCTCACGGATCCCTGCGAAAGACCAAGAACTGATTCTCCGAACAGTCTTTGGCTGATCGAATATTGGCTCAGAGCCTCTTTCACTCTTCTGACGATATCTTCTGTGTTCAGATTATTGAATAAGTCGAACTGCTGCTGCGTGATCGGCGGAAGAACAGCTTTCATCGACCGCTGCGGTGGAGGATGATGAGGTGGATTTGAGGGTTGAGAGATGAGACTATTGGTTATCGACGCCATCCTTTGTAAAGGACTCGCCGCGGCTGAACTGCTAAAGTCTTCGTTGGGAGTAATCGCCGGCGGTAAAATTGCGTTTCCCAAGGGACTGGAGGCTGAGGAGCCTGTCGATTGCTGTCCAGGCTCGAGTTTGGGCCTGACGAGTGAGAAAGCGCTTCCCGCGTGTCTTATCGCCTCTTCGGCGTCCATCGGCTTGTCCTTATCGCTATCAGTCACGCCAGTCATTCCGTTCATCTTCATACTCTTCTCTTTCGGCAGCGAGAGGTCCTGAATGGCGCCTGAGCCGTTCATGTGTTGGTTCTGAGCTTGTTGCATGGCCTGCTGCTGCAAAGCCAGAAGGTTGGGAAACGGAGGCATCCCGGGCAAGTTGTGGAGGTTGGGAATGTTACTGCCGGGTTGTATTTTGGCAAGTTCCCTGTGATAAGCTTCTAATGCCATCCGAATGTCTTCCGGCGGTCTCTCCATGTGCGGTGGCATTCCGCCGCTGAAAAACGGTGGAAAACTACATTTACTTTTAGTCGGCTGCTCTCGTTTATATTACTGACAATTTATTACAGTTCACTTAATATCAGATATTGTTTATGTTATGCGAAACGTAAATAAAGGAACATACCCAGGAAAGCCTCCGTCGCGATTGTGACGCATGTCTTCCACTCTTCTAGTCATGATCTTGGCCAATTCTTCTTGGTAAATTCTAACCACCTTCTCTTGCGGAATGTCATCGTTTTCGTATTTTTTGAGCCTTCTGTTTTGACTGGAGTCCTGAAAAATTACAATTACATTTGATTAGAAACTTTAGCTATTTATTAAGTATTTGAATTGTGATCAAATTATTGAGGTAATGAAATATTTCCATTAAACAAAGTTTCTACTTATTTGAATTTTTGGATTTATTTTTTAGATCACAAGGAATATAAAATTGAAATCTATGGGTGCAATTTATAATCTGATCCTCTTTTATATGCACTTCTGATTTTATTACGTATAATAATATTAAAAATATTGTCTCATTGACTAGTAAAAATGTGAAAAGTGACATTGGGCCTACCTTATTAGAAAACGGCGAAGGGCATTGCGTTCGCGGTGAACTTGAGTCTTCGTTGCTTCTAGAATCATCGTTGTTTACATGACCTGTGGGTGTTTTCATAAGATGAGCCTCACTCAGGATATGAGCTAGACGTTCATCGCTATCGCTCTCAGGTCTTCCGAATCCGGGACCGATTGTGCCATCTTTTGATCCCACTGAAAATTAATGGCACACATATTAATTAACTTCATGTATGTAATCTTTTGAATTTTTCCTAATTAAAAGCTTCCTAAGTTTAATACGACTGGTTTGGCTGCATGGATTTTATCTAATAAACATATAATAGGATTACATTACATGTTATAAGTATGTGTTATTGTGTTCGGACGATTTAATAGTTCGTGCGCAGCGAACAACTTTAATTGTGACTGTATCCCAGCAAATGTTATTCATACTAAGTTGTGAAGATGCGAACGTTGCCAAGTAATAAATATGAAAGTTATATTTGGCACAATTGAAATTAGTGCAACGCAATGAGATGTGCTTAAGTGTTTAATGATAAAATCATTGAATGGGCGCGGGCACTCATCGCCTAAGCCACTAATCCTAAAACAGTGCGCGCGCTTACCATAAACAAGCAGAATTAAGGAGTATCGCGAAAACCGTCCGCCATATTGCGGTCATTCAATCTGTCAACATATTGTCTCTGGTTTCACAATGAAAATACACTATTTAGATGCTGATTTATACTTGGCATTAGTTTAATTAAGACGCGTAATTAGTTTGGAGAGATGCGCATACAATTAACGGGGGCGCTGCGTTCTTCAAATAACCGTAACACAGCCTATGTGCTGGAAAATAGGTATTATTCATTACTGTCTGACTATTTATCAATGTTTAGATAGTATTATAATTTTTGATGTAGCGTTTTTTGACTAAAACATAATTAATGATTACTTAGTTTGTAGACTTTGTAGGAATTGATTAAACAAGATAAGTTAACATTAACAAGAATTTAGTGATATGTACGGTTTCCGGAAGTTAGTCAAACGCAAAAAATATCTACTAAATTATGCATTTTCTTTTTCGGCGTATTTCATTCAAGAATATCTAGTTTTTATAGTATATAAAAGGAATACAAGTCATATTAGGAATACAAGAAACACGATACGCTTATAGGCGTGCTGCTGACCCTCTAGGAATTAGTTTAATCCTCTTTAAAGAAGCCTATATAAACCTTTATAAAGTACCTACATACGAATAAATAATAATAAATAATAATAAATATCTTCAAACATTCCACACAGCACCATCTAGTTCCACAGTAAGCAACTAACAGTTGATATAATACATAGATTACTTTTTTTTTTGTAAATACATACATACTATAAATATAAAACATCCATGACTCAGGTACAAAGGTAAAATGTTAACACATAAACATTCGCCCCTAGCGGGATTCGAACCCGCGACCGTTTGGTTAACAGCTAGGGTTACTAGCCACTAGACCAAACGTGTCGTCATATAAACCTAACCTATAATAACCTAGGTTTATATAGAAGCCTATATAAACCTATATAAGCCTATATAAAGTACCTACATAAGAAGCCTATATAAACCTATATACAGTACCTACATAAAGTACCTTTTAACCTATATAAAGTAGGTAGTAGTTATTTTGAATCATGAAATCTGACGACATCAACTTCGCTTTTATCTTGTGTAAACAATTCGGGTTTTTAGGAAAACGATGGCTCACTTTAACATTGCGGTTATCATTAACGATTTCACATATGTACGTCGCGTCGTTCGTCATTAATTTTAGTGGATCAAAAAGTTAATTGCTCCCTTAAATTTTTATTTTAAACACTACAGCTAAGAGTTCTTCACTCGTCAGAGATGTTCTCCTTTTATTGTATGTTTATTTTGAATTGCAATCGAGACATTTCTCTTGATAAATCGTCGGTAAAAATGTGTAACTCTTGATCCTTATTGTTTTCTTGAGCGCTCGTTAAATTCAGAATACCGCGAGATATAATTACATTCGCAAAGACAATAAAGTGTGAAAAACAACAATGCGAGCTTCGAATATATTTTCCTTGTTGCTTATGAGGCGTGACTGATACTTTGCGGGATTATTTCTCAAATTTAAACATGTCATTTACAATTCATCAGTATTTGAACAGCCGCGATGTCTTTAGCGGCCTCGTGTCGTCAGTTTTTGAGGCTGACTCATCTTTTAATGGTAGCCAACTGCCAATGTTTGCAGTTAGTTCAACTTTAGCTTATTATTATCCAAATTTTCAATCTATTTGCAGCATGCTGGCTTACGGTCCACTCGTTTGTAGATGGCTACCGTGACCAAACAACAATTAACTTGTAATTGACAAGTGCGGTGTCGATTACTGTTTAAAATTCAGTAAAGTTGAGGAAAATTCAGTTCATATCTATTAAAAAGAAGAATATATATATTATTATTTTTTTTAATTTTATTACATTAACATAATATTTAACAATTTTAAGACTAATATATAAAATAACATGTAAATTGATAACACTAATAAACCACTGAGGTTTAATCTCGTGTCATCATTTGTAATTATTAATTAAAATCTAACTAAGTATATACTTACTATTAATTACAGTTTAAAAAATATTGTTTAAAAAAAATTTAAATATGAATTGTGGAATTTGTTTACAGAAGACAAATGTGAAAAACTAATAAGTATTTTACATTTGGTAAAATAACAGTAACAGATACTGTCGATTTTGTCCTTTATTTGTGACTAATTGGTTGTCGCGACTTCGTCCGCGTGACAGATATAACATTAAGTATTTATTCAGTGTTTTTTTTTTTTTTACTTTTATATTTACTTAATGAACAGTACTTTATGAACGTTTCTATATACACGATGAAAGTGCATTCAAAATTTCATGACGACCTGTCGATTATTTAAGGCGTGTAAACGTAGCAAACAGACAAACTCATTTTCGCATTTATAATATTAATAGTAGAGTCCAAGACAGACTATAATAAAATTAAGAATCATATTAGTTTCATATTTTAAGTATTCGTCATAGAAATTATATCCGAGTACAATGAATTTAATTGAACATGAATTTACTTATTTTGTAAATTCCTATTAAATTATAATAAAACATTGCGAAATTATGTTTTTCTCACGTTCCAAATTACAAAGCGCTATGTCCTTCTATAGAGTTCAATTTTTTTTTTTTTTTGTGAAATAACCATTCACACAGTCATAACGACTTATGAGTAGGTAAACGTGATCTAAATACATTTATGTATGGCCGCCACGCTCCTTAGATTATATCTTAACGCAACCATAATGTTGAATTTCGACTCATAAATGTTAGACAATAACAATATGGACGTGATTCGTTTTCATAATTGCCTTGTTTACTTATAATACATCTTTAATGTCGCACGACCATACGCCAACTGTGACCACAGAGCAAACGTATAGAAATAATAAAAAAAAAAAAAAAAACATTCTAGGCACTGCGCGGACATGATGTATTCAAATTAACAGATTAAAAATCCAGACAGGCCGTAAAGAAATATTCGATTTTGGCGTTAACAAAGCACTATCGAAATATCGATATCTAATCAGAGATGATTAAAATGTGTGTCGTGTGTAGAGCGCGTCCTCCGGCACCGATACTCAATATGTTTATTTGAAATTCATCGTTCGACATACAATAAATTTCCACACACGTCTATTAATGCCTTTGATCTTCTTGCAGATATTTTGTTATTCTGTGTACGGCACGCGGACAATTACCGCGACGTGCCTCGGTGTATCGTCAAAAATAAAGGTTTATTTCACTTGCACACAGTGACGCAACGCACACCATTTTGTGAAAAACGTCAAACACATCAACATGGCCGCCGAGTACCCGATAAAGCCGATTATACCTATAGTTCATTTTTGAGTGTTTATCTCAAAGTGAACTATAAAATGCGATGTGCTTTTTAAATGGACGTTAAATGTTTAAAAAAAGGAGCCCAATTAATGAAGTCCGGTCACGAAAGCTTTAAATTTAAAGGATAGGGTTTGATTGGCAGAGGCCGGGTGGACCCCGTGAATGTGTACTATAATTTTAAGTATCATAATAAAAGTTGAAATTATTTGTTTACGCGACACCATATCGCGTGCGTGCACGCGAAAACTATTTCTTTGTAACTGTTATTGATTGCTATAGCCGTATGAATATTCAAAGGCTTTGGAAAGTAAAGGGGGGCGGTGCCCTAAATTATCGTGTCACTGTGACATAGTGAAAAAATGTGTTCGTTGGTAATTTAGCTAGAGTATAGAGTAGGTCAGAGTCGAGCGGGGAGCTTTTATCCGGGATTGTAAATCAAGGTGGCGGGTAGTCGCCAAAGAAAGGGGTGAGAAGTGTGCACCGTACGTCACCGGTCAGATCGATCCTCATTTGCATTGGAGTCGTCCGCGGCGACGGACGTCAGGGCCGCTCGAAAGTGTTGCAGAGAACAGGAAAAAATGGCGCATTTGAATTGTTAATTATATGCAAAAGAAATAGTTGCATAAACGGGCGCTAGAGTTAAAATTAGGTGCTAAGTGTTGCAACAGTGAAATGTACAAATGAGACGGCACGGTACACGCTACTACTGAATCGTTTAGGAATAGAGACCTTTAATAGATTTTACTTTGTAATGGTAATTACATTACTTTACTAGATACCAAAAAGCAAATGATATTTTACATGTAACTCGCGTTAAACGAGAAATTTTTAAAAATAATACGTACTATTTTTTAATGAATGGCAAAATACTGCTAACTATTTTATGTGGCTTCGTCTGTAGAACAATTTAAAAGTAAAATTACAAGTAATTATTTGGGGTCCGAGCTCATATAACCCAAATCTTTTCAAAGTTCGAGTGAATAGGCATCTTCTGGGTTCGCTCCATCTTAGGCCTCATCCTTGGTGCACAGTTGGTTGTTGGTCAAGAGCAAACCCATTTTTTATATATAAAAAGTCTTTCTTCAAGAAGTATTCAAGGATTATTCATCGAGAATGCGCTATGATTATTTAATGATAGTAAAATAATGTTGGAGTAAAAATTCGGTCAGTTGCTTCGGTTAAACCGACTTTCTTTTGTTCAGACAAAAGTTTTGTATCGACGTGGTCGCGTGCGTAGGGTCGGTTGATCGGTATCGCGTGCTAGATAGCAATCTGCCGACGGACGGGGGCACCGACCACCATTGATTCAACGCCGGAGAGAATCCGAACGATTCGGAGTAAGTCATAAGTGACAGCCTATTCCAAATACAAAACAATCAACCAGAGATAATGTCGTAAAATTTTATATTTTTAGATTGCGATAGGCAAAGACACACACGTACACAGCCTTATCGGAAGAAATCGAAATTACGAACTAATGAGTAATTTGGTACGCACTTTGTATTTTAAAATATGATCGCTCGCCGCTTCCATTTTGTTTTTTTTTACATCGGATGTAGTGATGCAAGAACCTGGCAACACCGCTAAATACATTTTGATGGTACTTTCACTCGTATTAAAGTAACATTTAATAGGAGTGGACAATTTTGAGTCTGTCCGTCTATCGAACTTTGTATTATTAAGACTCACTAAGGATTTATTACTGTAAGTTTGTACTTAAGTATAATTTCTTTATGTAGAGATCGGCAGGCAGGCTAATAGCTGCTACAAATGCATTGTTGACCTTAGTATAAAGAATAAATGGATTAGAATAGGGCTTTAGCGTCCCTTACTTACTCACCGAAACACAACATACATGCAGTTATTTCACAGTAAAGGGATGGTTACTGCTGCCAGACGGGCTACATTATTTATTACATTTAAATTACATTATTATTATGTTTGGATTCTTTTATTTGAAGTCTGAAATCCCTGAAGTGGAGGTAAAAACATTAAGCGCGTCGTGCGGACGCTCGTAGTTGCTAACTAGATTCAATAATCAATTTTGCCAGTTTTACAGCAGTGCGTCCATATCCATAGACCAACATACATTTTTAACTGACGTTGAAAATGACATTTAACTACATTTTTTGGAATTTGTAGTTACAATGTACAAGCAATTAATATTTTAAAATTAATTACTAACAAAATATTCAATTTTATCTCACACAAGAATAATTTTTAAACTTGGTTTTGATTAAAATGCAATTCTAAATACCTAAATAAATTTCAAATTAAGAATGCAACATCTAAAACATAGTCGGCAACAGATTCATAGGCTGTATGACAGATTCGTGTCCATAGCTATCTGTGTTCGAATGAATTTAAAACGAAATTGTCTAATTTGCACATCACTATAAATATTCCCCGGTATCGGTCCACGGGGAGCTGATCCGGACAACTTTTAACGATACGATAGCAAAGTTTTTTAACGAAATAACCGAATTTCGTTAACTACGCCACGTTTCGTATCTGTAACGTTGTTAGTTGCACCTTCACGTCTGTCGAGGGCTTTGTGTGCCGATTGTTAATTCAGTTTAAAGCTTTCCAATACTTACTTATGTATACCTTCAACACGGTGAGAATGATTTATAAACCTTGTCTACTAATATTACTAGAATTATAATCATAATCATAATCATAATTCTAGTAATATTATTAATAATGGGCAGTC
This sequence comes from Synanthedon myopaeformis, assembly GCA_944738685.1. Classification (NCBI taxonomy): domain Eukaryota; kingdom Metazoa; phylum Arthropoda; class Insecta; order Lepidoptera; family Sesiidae; genus Synanthedon; species Synanthedon myopaeformis. Next base: position 8,026,778 of record OX122933.1, on the reverse strand, counting down.
CAATACTCGTTCATAAGTTAAATAAGGAGGTAACTCTACCATTTACAAAATATATATTATTGCGACTGATCAATTAAAGCTTGAAACTGTATTAATTAGACAGTAAATTTTGCAACGCTGTTTTACTATTATTTATTTATTTATTTATCTATATAAACAATTACAAGTGTGCAATGCCAAAAAGTATTTGGTATGGTGATTACAAATTCATCTTGTTTGAATAAATAAAATAGAATTCTGTCTTTATTTAATATTCGATTTAAAACTAAAATTGAAACATTGATTGTTGCACGCCTGTTCCATTGATTGCATTGACGATTGATTGTCGCACGACACGCGAACTACAATAATCAATACAAAATTATTGAAAATATAACTGGGTATAGCTAATTGAAATTGCGATTCAGTTTCGCTTGACTTAAAATCTTTGAATGCAGGCCGCTCTCTCTAGATGCGAAATAGGAGAGTAGTCTGTGACAATTCAAGGAGTTTGGTGATTGGTCTGTCTGACTTTTCATGGTAACAGTGCAGTTACGGTGTTAAATCATCACGCTGTCACAGCTAGAGGCTAAACAGTTCTATGTAAACGCTAATTTACGGCACAACAACATGTCATTCATAGCCCCACATTAATCCTTACTAATTATGCAAGACAGGGAGCGAAGATGTAAAATGGCGGCTCACAAATCGCGTCCAAGTGACATGTTAAACAACCCATCCTGCAAGAGAACCGTTGAATTATACGCGGCTTTCACTCAGGAAACGCATGCAATTAATTATTTGGAATAATATGTCGCGATGCACTTAATTTCCTATTAAACGATTTTAAGGATTCTGCCTTGTTAAAATGGCCGCCATTTTATTTGCAACTCTTTTAAATTGTGAACTTCAGAATATTTTCTTAAATAGCATGGGCACCGTGTGATATATTCATGTACAAATTAAATAAAAAAGCAAAGCAAAGACGGTGCTGCCATAAAAAAAAAATGTCGTATTCATAAGCATTAATCCTGTCGATTGACAAATTGAAGTTCAATGTTCTGTAAACAAAGAATAATATAAAAATAATTGAAAATAGTGTTTTCGCGCGACAAATGTTTCATGAATTCGATTGAAAATCAGAGGCGCGGGTGTTGACAGTCGTGTCTCCCGATATGTTTACGGCAATTAAGCGGTCAACCGCTGGATGTTTTAAACTTATTATAAACCAACTCTTGTTGACATGCTGAAAATATACTTCTTTATTGTGCTCGTATTGTTTATAATTGTATCGAAGCTTTTAGCGTAGATATTACCAACTTGAGATCGTGTTACGGCGCATATGCCTTTTCAAAAATAATTGTTGTGACTCATTTTCATTCCCTTTGTATTCGGAGTGCACCTAACATTTTGTTTAAATACTTAGTATTTTATAAATCATTTATTTTCTATTATATTATCTTTATTATCCTTTTTTGTGGTGTTGCTAATTCGTTTCTACTTTTCATTAAAATTAAATTAACTTTACTTCAAACAACATTTGTATTTTTTTTATATGCAGTGATTACAAAGTAGTCTGTGTGTCGGCGACAAATTTTGTGTAGGAAATTTAAAATCAAATACTAATATGATTTAAAAAAATGTAAATTAGTGTTAAATCAATACGAATGATATTTTAAGCACTTGTACTGTTATATAAACTACTACTTTAAACATACATTTGCTAATATAAACTGAAGGGCCTGCAGGCGTGGTGCAAATCTATAGTAGATACAGACTACTCTGTGAATGGTTTGATACATCATCGCCATAGCGCGCTACAGGTTAGTGCATTTAAATTAAGAACTAAAGCCAAGTAAACGTTTAAAACTGGCGACTAAAGACATTCTAATATTACAATGACACTAGTCTTAGCGTTTTGTTTGCACTCTGTGTACATTGATTTCTTTTGAACAGACTTGACACATGTTTTTATAAATAATGTTACTATTTATATTTAAATTTTCCATTTATTTTTTTTGGGTAATTTAAGATGAGTTCTTTAAGAATTAATTATGTATGCCAAGATTAAGACAAACATTTTTTTTATTAAATTGAGTTTTTAAATTCTACATTAATTTCCAACTTTAGAAATTCTAAAAAAATCCCTGTTTCTATTGATGCAAATAAGAACAAGACCCAACTTTTGGAGATTAGCGCATACGTAGGTAGACATACTGAGAAAACTATAGACATCATACTATGTAGTGAAGTTATATCTAAATTCCACCATAGAAGATGACACTTATTCTATGTATTTTTTCATTACTATGGTTTTCATACTGTCAAAATTTCTAAGCTTGATGACTTTGTCAGGCACAACTAGTTGTATATTTTTAGTTAATATCTAAATTGAATCTATAATTAGTGTTGTAGGTATTAACATGTTGCTAAGAACATGTCCTGTCTGACTGTTAGCGCATCACAATCAAATTAAATAATTACTCTATTCGCGGACACACTTGCGAAAACCACTGTGAACTAAGATGTCTGGAATTTCTATTTTCTCTAATACCTAACTGAAGCGGTGACGTGAATTTATTTTATTATATGAGAAGCTGAATTAATTAGTGTCTACATATACTATATTTAGACGTCTTTAAATAGGAGTATTGTTATGTGTAGCGTTTATCAAATATTTCACAATTTCAGAGTAAAGAAAAGGCTGTTCATAAATTAATTAATTAATTAGCCAATAAATTTAAAGCTCAAGTATTTAGTAATAGTAAATATTGACTCATTTAGTAATATAATAATAATTTAGTAATATAATTAATATTTAGTATACGTAATATCAGCCGTAGTACGTCTACTGCTGGACATAGGCCTCTTCAGTATAATTTTTCAATACGACTGGTCAGAGGCAACCTGAATACACCGTCGACCCGCGGCCCTTATTGGGTCGTCTGACCACCTTGTGGGTCCTACGTTGCATCCTCTCAACTAGGGAACCTTCGTATTATGTGTCCTCATCCGCTGGCTTATGTCGGTAACTTTCGGATATCTCCATTTCTGATTCGAGCAGTGTAACACCGAGCATAGCTTTTTGCATAACACGTTTAGTTTTCTTATGAGGCCCACTTAGTTAGGCCATAATTTTTTTAATACTAATGACTATTTCAGATATATAAAAATATTAAATAATATTAATATCACCTTACAGAAAACGATTGTTAAATAACAGCACTTGTGCTATTGTGTTTCGTGGAATGAAAAACAATAATTTACAGTGCACTTGGTAGAAATACTAGTATGTAAATGCGCTGTAATAGGATAGGCGATAGGTAACTACTATAAGTAGTATTATGAACTTTGACATCCTTTCTTTAAGCATATTTAATTGGTGATGATGTCAAATTTATGACTGGAAAACATGTTAGTAATAAAAAAATGGATCACAATGTGAGTAATCAGTTCAAACCGATTTTCAAGGGGACGAAGTAGTCTATGTTAGTAAATAAAATAAATAAATAAATGCATGTTTAATGGCGAACCGTGTGATTGAACAAAATAATAAAAGGGAATAGACGAAGCTCTAAAAGCTCGTTAAGCTTTGTTTACGCGTTTGTTGTGTCCGATTACAATTATCTTTGCCATGTCTCGGTCAGGTATAAAAATCATACAGTGTATAACGAGACGCGGGTATTATAATCATAAATATGTCAGTAAGGACGCTTGATTGCTTCGTCGGAAGCCGTCAAAGCGGCCGCGTACATTCTTGGCGAAATTATTTCTTGACCCTTCGCACTAGCTTCGCGCTACTCGACAACAGATGGCGTTACGGGTACATTGTCGACGGCATACCACCTTTTTTCCCACTAAACTTTTTTCGAGTTATTTCAGCGTAAACGCTCTTAAACGGCTATTTAGTTTTTCAAAGACGCTTTCTAAGTGGAGCCATTCGCGATGACTTTTTGCGAGGAATGCCCCTTTGTAATAATACTAATAATTGCGTCGTAAATTAAATGTTTGCAGAGGCCAGTGTAATTTCATAAATGTTTGAGTATACGATGCGTGTAATTGTCGTAAGGAATAGATGAAGTTTCCGTTTCCTAAACAGCATATTAACTGCAGAGTGAAATATTTATGTCGGCTGCTGCTAACTAGATGGCGCTGCAGGACAGTTTAAGTCACAATAATCAAATAAAGAAAACTAAACCTGTGTTGTATTAATTATTTTTGTGAAAAAAAATTGTAAATTTGTAAAAAAAAAACCTAATAAGAATATAATGTTTTTCGTACATATTTATAAAATGTGTGACCATGTTATTCAATTATTTTGTTTGTTTCCTTACGTTTGATAGTTTTTCGTATAGTAAATAATATAATTTTTATAACTTTTGGTAAAGACTTTTTCCTATCAATACTTTTATAAATATCAAACCTTTTGAAGGTCTAAATATTTAACAATAAAAACAATATCAATAAACTCGTTATGGTACTTGTATCTCCTTTACAAAAAAAGGCTAAAACTAACATAAATTCTGACACATTAAAAACCTTTACTATTAAATCTAAGACAAAAATACCCGTCATTCGATTTTGGGACTATTAAAGCATGGATATAACTACGTAGGTAATTATTATGCGATTATCAGGCGTTTGTCGGATTTTCGTGCTTGTTTTAAAGTTTATGATTTATGGGATATTGACCCGTTTCACTTTCGACATGTGTGAAAAGTCCCTTTTTGTTTTGTTTGCTGGCAACATTTGGTGGTGTTAACGAGAGATTTGCCCGTTGAGAACTAACATAAAACGTGAACTAATAAACTTAACTACTTATACAAAATATAACCATTTAAATCAGTGCAAGCATGATTTTTACATTTATTTATTAAACCTCACACACGCAAATAAGTAATTTTCGTATTATTAATATTTTTTTAACATAAAAATCTTTACAATATTATGCATTTCTTTGGTGTTTATTAAATCTTCACTAACTTTCGAAGTTATTTTCTTTAAACCAATATTCTAAAATCGTCTACAAATGTAAAACACTCAATATATTATAGATCCGAACTGAAATACATACCTATAACTTGTCTGTTACGTACTGAAATTCAATTTTCATCCGATTTGTTCACCCGAAATGTTGACAAGTTACGGAACTGAAGACGATAACTTGTCCACCATTTTGTGTTCGATGTGTCCCCCAAGTCCGAGTGCATTAGCGTACGGTTAATACACTTCAAAGTTCCAACTTTGCTTACTCTAAAATCACTGCGACATGTCCATGCACAGTTTTAGAACTTCGTCAATCTTTATTCGCATACACTAAAATGTCTAAAGAAATGTAATCTTTATACTTGTTACAGTATAAAGTTTACTCAGCCAATATAGTCTATACTAATATTATAACAAATCTTTTGTATGTTTGTGATAAATAAACTGAAAAACTATGTGACCGATTTTGAAAATTCTTTCATCTATAGAAAGCTACACTATCAGGGAGTAACAAAGTCGCGTGCAACAGCTAGTTTGTTATAAAACCAATAATATATTTAGTTCAAATAAATTTATTTACTTGTGACAGTAAAAATTATTATTATTTTCCGGGAAAATAACATTGCATTATCCATAAAATATGTCAATCCGGTGTGTGCATTTATAATATTAGTATTAAATCTGATAGTTCATTGAGAAACTTTTACAACTGAACTTGTAAATAGTTTTGTAATGACGTCACAACTGTAACTAGAATGCCAAGCGAAGTTACACGTAAGATTAAAACAACAAATCCAAATGGACAAAGCTCAATTGAATATTAAAATTTGCTTAGCATTAAACTAAGAGCACAACAAGGGGAGTTCAGAGTAAAGGAGCATCGAGGACGCTTAACTTCGTACATAAAGCCTTTGGCGAGTGTCCTGCGTCCGCCGATAGTGGCCCATTGAAAATAGATTTTCACGCCACGCTTGAACCGCTTTTAGAGAACCGAACTTTGTTCAAATATCGTATCCGTGAAGTCCCACACTCATTTCCGAACATATTCAAAGTTTGTATTTTCAAGTGATGGCCGTATACGTTGATGACGGATTTGCCAATTTTTGTTTTAAGAAAAATAATAAACGTCAAATATTAAAAATTAAAACGGGTTATTAAAAATGGGACCGATTTTTTTCTTATTGAAAACATTAAAACACATAGTCTTATTCGTTAGGACCAGCACATTTCTGAATATGCTCAGAATTTGTATTTTCAAGTGATGGCTGTATGCATTGATGATGTCTTTGCCTAAATTTTTTTAGAAACATAACAAACGTCAAAGAATGATTAAAAAGTAAAACTGTCACGGTACATTAAACATGGCGCCGATATTTTTTCTTCAATGAACGTGCAAGCTTACTATTAAAACAACGCAAGGTAAGTATAAATTGTAAAATAATTGAATTATTGTTCGCATCGAACATAAGATTGCTTTTCAAGCTAGGAATTGATTTGACGTTCGCAAACTAAATTGGTTCGATAACTCTTCATCACTCAACCGTGATAACAGTAATAAGAAGAATAATTGCAACCGCCATAACTACACTTAATTGGAGTTATGGATTATGTGGAATAAATAATATCCGGTAAACTTATACCGCGAGTGCTTAGGGTATGAAAAAACATAAAATTTATCGTGTTTGTGGCATAAATGTTGATATACGATGATTGGTTACTTTTTAATTTGTATTTTGTATTATACTTATTAAATTAATACCGGGCATAGACAAGAAATTTCTCCACAGACAAAATATATGTTTAACACAAGCAATGCGTTTACCACCTTAGTAAAATAAAAGGGATATAGGGTTAGGAAATTTTTGTTTGACAAACCTACTCGTAGATCACGAAAATACAACAGCACACATGCTGTTATTTCACGGTGGTCTTCTGTAAGGGGGTGGTTACTGACGCCAGACGGGCTGCCCGATTTAGGTTGAGAAACATGCTCTAGCATTATCAAACATAATATTTTTAAAAAAACAATCATGACATTTATTATTTTTTATAAAAATTAAATAAACTATGCTTTTTTTAAATGTCCTGTGTAATATTTCTCCAAGTTGTCGTATTAGTGTTGACTGAGCCTAGTAAACCATAGCAAACTTAGTTTGTAATTCATTAAAAAAAAAAACCTATTTATACTTGTTGATAGGGCTTGGCAGATCCCGCCTCTTGTGTTAATTAATAAGTGCTTTTATCCACTTTTTACTACTTCAATGAAGATAACAAATTGAAAGGGCGGTCATAGGTTGTAATTGAGTATAAACGCGATATGTTTTTTTAAAACTATACTTTACTACATAATCATAGCCACTACTTAATATTAACTTGTTGATTAAATGCGGTGTGCTTTTGCTTTTTGTTTCACGTTGAAGTTTATCCGCTTATAATAAATTAATTGTAAGACAGTTTCCTGTATAGGATTATAACTAATACTCATCTTAAATTTTTTTATCAAAGGAAGTAATATTAGTTAAAAGTTTAAAAAATATTAGTAATACCGACGACGCGGCAACAATTGCGCGTAATGAATATCAATTCAAAAAACATGTCATTCGCGAATCTATGTCACAAACGTCTCGTGTGAACGACAAACTGTTGGTACATTTCACAACATTACGCACGGACGGACAGGACAATTTTGTGTATATATATATACTTATGTCGTGGGAACTAGAAAATGGAAAATGGCGACGTTGCTGTGACGTAAGAATAAACAACAGTGATTGTTGCTCGCGTGTAATTCATCAATTGATTCATACATTTGCTGTACCTAAGTAAATCAACCACATTTATATTAAAAAAAAAAAAATTTAAGTTTTAATTCCTAGTTTACACACTCCGATAAGATGTTTGCCCACATAGTTATTTATCTGTGTAACAGTACCGATTGTCCACTTCCTTCATGTAAAAACGGTAATGAGTGTATAACACTCGGTCACGCTAGCAACCGATAATCACCGCATCGTGGGAACATCACTACAATACCTTCTTTCACTATTGGAACTGACTTATTACCGACAAGGCTGTGTAGCTTGATGTCTTTGCCAGTCCTGATCGATAAAAAAGTTGAAGCTTTTAAATTTACTGTCATATTTAGAACTGTTAAAAAGTTGCTATAATATAAATTTAAAAATAGAATAATAAAATATATGTGGCCATGCATAAATTTGCCGAATGTGCGGCGGAACGTGCATACAAAAACCGTAATTACGAAAAGAAAAACCGGGAACCCTTCGGAATTATCTGAAATTCAATCTATTTGAGCTCATCCCTATCGACGGGGACAAAGGCTAATGTACAAAAGTCTATTGTCTCTCGCAGATTTATATTTTGTCCTGTATTGTCATTAATGTGTACACTGTTTTACAACAGACTCAATACTTTTTGGTCCTTCGAGTTTCCTCTCCGTGCATTTTGCATTCGACGTTACAACCTTTGACAATTGCCATTATTTACTAAACTGTGGCTACCACCATAGACAATCAGTATACTCACTATTCAAAAAATATTATAGTATAATTGCATATTAAAAAAATTGTTAAAATAGGTTTCGTACTAACTGCTGAAATCTACTCATAGGTGTATCCTACATAAAGTTTTGAACCTGCTTATAATAAGACATAATTTGATGTGTCTGCATTGCAATTTGGGTTTTGTGTAAAGCCGGTGCTATGTGCGTGTCCGCTTACTTTACAAACTTTAAACACTTTCGTGTGGTCGCCATATTGTTATTAACTACAGTTGTCAACTTTCGCGCCTATAGACGATGCAGATATTTTTTTTTTAAATTTTGAATAAAGAATTTGTGTACCAACATAATGGACAAAATTTGAAAATGTGCCAAAAACTTTTAAATAAAATAGAACTGCGGACATTGTTAACAAAAGAAACACGTATTAAAACGATAAATCGAAGTCAGTAGAAACCTGGGAGGATGCAATTGCCAGCGAGGCGCGCTCGCTTGACCATATCCCCTTTAGTCTACGACATTTTCTCCTACCTCCCCCCGCCTCGACTGTACAAACCACCCTTTTATGTAACAACTGAGGAATGAGGAGGGGGCGGTCGCTGATCTACTAACTATACCGAGCCGAACGTAGTTTCCGCACGCGACAGGAAGGTCTGGGATGTGGGTGACGAAAAGGACATGGTGTCAAGGTTCAACAAAATTAAAAAAAAAAGTGTTAAAAAAATGTGCGGAGCGTACAATGTCAAAGCGGTTTACTTAATCAAAAAAATAGGGACTGGTTGTTGCACAGTTCATTGCAATTGGAAAATAATTATTGCTAAAAAAATATGATATCAATGCGAAGGTGCAATATTTGTGAGCACATAATTGTTCTTATAAACTCTTTTGTCTAAAGTGTAATGGCCCGGAGTGAACGTCTTTAATAGCTATCGCTACATTCTTGTAATGATTGATGAGGCCTATTGTCAGGTAAACTTGACAAGCAGTGATAACGGGTAGCGTGCCAAACCAGTCGGAAGATTACGTTAAAGGGGGCAGAATTGATGGATACACCGCCTATATACTTGCGACATGCTGAAACGTAAACTGATGGTAGTCATTTAGAGGTGGTCTGGCTGTTATAGCGATAGAGAAACGAAACAAATACCTTTCTTTGGAATGAGGGACTTTAGAAGCATGACGGCCGCTTCGTCGCAGGCCCACGCGTGCATCTTCCTGTACGAGTCTCTTCCCTTCTCCGTCAGCTTGTCCCAGGGCTTCGGTTTCGACAGCAACTCGGAGACGGTCCCTTGCGACAAACCCAGCACGTATTTGGCGAACAGTCTCTGCCCTATATTGTGGACGGAGAGTAGTTCTCTAACTCTCCGGCTTATGTGCAGAGTGTCCAGATTTGTGTTGGCATATTTGTCCATGTTGTATCTGAGCATTTCTTGTAGCCGGGCTTCCATCGGGTCGCCTTTGGGTATTAGGGAGTCTCCTAGCCGGCCGACCAGTGCTCCGGGAGGTAGAGGACCCATGTCTTCGGCGAAACGGTACGGACGGTGATCCTCGAAGCGGAATGGGCTTGGAGGCGGTAGAGGCAACTGTTGCGGGCCGTTGTTGTTGTGGTGTGTGGTGTTGTTGTTGAGCGGCGGCGGCGTGCTCGGCCACTCCTCGGGACCTGCAGGTGAGAACACGGTTACGCGGGAACACGAGGAAAGGGGACGGGTCGGGGAGTAGGCGGGTCGAGTCAGGGTTGTGTTCTACGCACGCTATACGTGATCTTTTCAATTTGAACGCGCGGTACATGTGGACCTATGATTGTAAGCGGCTTGAGTCACGAGGCAATGACTCGATGAGGTGATGGGAACTGGAATTCCTCGTAATCCTCGCGTGTTACTCGGGAGGTAAAGGAAGCGAACACGAACTAGCTACGGACATACACATTGGGCTATCGAACGTGCTTCAATAATTGTTACAGAGTACAATGGACGACATCGACAGTACCGTAACTTGACTTCGCATTTCGTTAACAATCGTTGCTCTGCCAAGTTGTAGTACTCGTTTGAGTAAACGTGTGCTACGTACCTGTATCTCGCCTCTCCGTGCTTCTCTCTCTTTCCGCTGAACTCCTCTCGTCTCTGTGCGAGAACGTGACACTCGGAGATCGAAGGGGTTCTGGTTTTCGCTCTAGAGATCTCTCTCCGCTCCCGAGATCCAAGGATCGCAGCATACTGCAACAAGGTCAATTTTACTGATTATTTACTGCTATTATTTACTATTATTTATTGCTAGATTTATTTACTGCTCATAAATTATTTTAATGTCACACCTATTCTCACATTTTATTATGTACTGCTGAACTATGTATTTGGTCTGATCCTGGAATTTCGGAACACAAGGAAATTAAAATATTAGACAAGAGTAAATTTATTCCAATTCACGACAAACATGTGCTATAAATTATTTTAGAGTTTTTACATGAAAAATAAATCAGAAACGGTTGAAGCTATTGTTTTAACTGCCAGCCACATAATAATAGAAAAATTCATAATTAAAAAATACAAAAGTTACAGTAGGTATTAAAATTAACAACTGCATCAATATTATTACAATTCCGAAAGAGAACATTGAATTCATTAGGTAGGTATATTAGAAAAGCAGAATATAATAATTAAGTGTGGGATCATACTGATACACCTTCATAAATTGAGCGGACGAATTGATTAAAACCATTTTACGTGAATTAATTAAGTATTTTAATTAATAGGATATAACGGTGGCCCTATTGGCAATATTCCTTTCATAAATTTATTGAGATTGAACCCTTTGAGCCGCCTTGTTACCTATTAGAAGATAAGGTATCCCAGGTTGGAGGCGCTTGCAAGGCAAGCCAATATAAAATACGTATCTAGACCTTAATCAGTTCGCCATAGATGTCAAATTTGAATGGAAAATTCACCATAGCTTTAGAGTTTATTGTTATTCCTATTTGACAGCGATTTCAACGATAAATTGATATATAAGCAGGTTTACAAATTATTTAAAAAAAAAAAGAGATTCTTTATTTCTTTAATTATAGAGATTTCCTAATTTTTACAAATTAAATTGCAAAAAATATCATCTCTCTTTCTCATAACGAATAATTTTGTAAAACTTATTTTAACTAACTAAGACGAATAATTGTGTTAAAATTATTTAATTAACCAAGTATATACTACCTAATGCCTATAATAAGATAATTAGAGTACCTATGTAAAGTAACTAAGTATAATTATAAGTAAAACAAATTGAAAAAGTTGAAATTTTTTTTACTATCCAAATATATTTGAAGAGTAATGTTTTTTGATTTAATACCGCAATTTGTAAGATTAACTTTATTTTTTAAGACAAGAGAGTAAGAACTTCTAAGACTAGAAAGAATCTCGTGTAAAAGTATATTCGCTAACACATCTATAAATAAATATTAATAGTTTTATAAATAACACATAATGTTCCGCAAAATGGTGTCTACAATTTCGTTTGTTATTCAAAACAAACAGTTATTTATTAGATAAGCATTAATTTGCATAGAGTGAATGAGAATTTAAAGCCTCCGATTCGCCGCATGTGTTATTGATTGAAGAAACTAATTCTCGCAATTAACTCAACCTATACAGTACGTATTTGGTAATACAATTACAATAAAACTAATCGAGCGATCGATCCTGAAACTAACTAAATATAATCGATTTGTTGGACGATTGATCGAGTTGCAGCTCAACGTATACAAGCGATGTGTTTTTTCATGATAACGCTTCTTAATTTTTTCTTTACGCTTTTAAGTAGGCCTAACTTGATTTAATTGTATAACTTGAGTTTATATTTATAATATCTATTATTTAGTATGAAATATAGTATAAATAGAGATTTAACTCTTTATTTATTATCTTATTTAAACCTATGCGGTGTTTTTTAAAGACTATTGCGCAATGAAATATTTAATACATATAACACCTTTGTATATTGTGTATTTTAACGAGTAATTTGATGTCAATTTTTTTTTTCTAAACTAGGTATATATGTCGATTTAACCAGTGGGTTTCTAAAACCCAACCTTTTTTTTGTTATGACGTTTAAACAATTTTTAAAAAATACTAATTGGTTCAAAAATTGAATCTAAATAAAACAAATACTTCACACAAGCCGTAGGAATGGACACTTATTGGCATTGTTCACTAGACTGGAGTGTTTTCAGATCGGTCGGGCGACCGGTCGGGCGACCGGTCGCGTAGCTAATATCGATTCGCCTCCAGCTCAAGATTTTCGCACCTCGAACAATAGGGTTGTACCATAATTACAATTTAATATATCGCCAATTAAATCTTTGGTAGTACGCGACTAAATCTGGTAGGTGTTTGAGAGTGTGCAGTTGTTAACGACGAGAGGTGTTTCAAGTCGGCGGGTGTTGCGACATAAGGTACATTGTCGTTTGAACTTCTTGCATTCGTATGAATTGCGGGATCCCCAGACGATTGTTACGTTAACAGGTGAGGCGAGGGTGTATTGTTTAGTATCTAACAGGTTTTCGATAAATCAACACTGTTTATTAATTTTACACTGTATTTTAAGAAATACAATAATTAATGTCAATTCATAGCAAGTTTAGTGAGGTATTTGATACATTTTAACGATTTATATAATCATTAAATTTACATGTAGATACCTACGTCTAGATATTCTAGAGTGCTTAATCTCTTGTCATATCAAGCCCTAAAATTCAATGACCAAAACTTTCTGAAAAACATTTATATGAGGAATATGATCCGATATCATTTAATACCAATGGTCTAAATAGTCCAAAGAATCAGTCAGTATGATCAAGTATGATCACTTGATCATACTGATGGTATGATATACCGTCAGTATGGTAGGGATGATCCAGTGTGGTATTTCAATTAAAAAGGACCATGTCCAACAGTAAACTCTTCTGGGATGACGATGATGATGGTGAATGGCAATCACGAGTGTCGGGAAACTTTAAATCCTTGCAAACGAATCACTAGATCACGGCAAGAGGCACTATATAAAAAAAAATAACTTAATGTACGAACTTCATCCATCGCTTACCAGGGCAGGGGGTTACCTTTGGTATACCATTAAACTTCATAACCATAAACACGTAAATATGTTTATAAAGGAGACAGTTTTATAAGCGTTTCGAAAGTGGGTGAGAGTGTTCACGATAGCTAAGGAGTTTTAATAGTCCAACCGTGGAACAGAGATGGTATGGAGAGGTCTATTTAAATTTTTCTTTCAAGTTTATAAGTTTAAAAAAAAGGTAAAGTTTATTAGTTTAAAAAACTTTTTATACTTTTTTATACAGTATAAAAAGTTAAAGTATTCAAAAGTCATTAGTAACATAGCCTCTATTGAATACTCGTGCTCACTCGTGCCATCTATTGAATAAATGTAGTATTATATAGTTATTGTGCCGGATAAAATCGTTTAGTCCAGAAAAAGGTCTATTAGGTAATTAGGTATCATCTCAATCTGCACAGTAATTTAAGAGGATAAACATTGAAACTTCACATTTTTTTATTATTAAATTTAAGTACATTTGTATAAAGTATAATTATGTAAAAGTAATAGAGATAATAATAATAATAATAACTTCTTATTTTAGATAACTTATCTATAGGTATGAAATTAACAAATTTTTTTTAAATAATAATAACAAAAAATATTATAATAAATTTATATTATTTATTGTTCGTATGTAATTATATTGTAAAAAAAATAAAAATTAAGAAAAGAAATAAATACACAAAAATAATAATAATGTCCACAATCATTAGATAAGATTAAGGGCTATTGATATTTAAAAAAAAAAATTAAAATAACTAAATTATTTTCTAAATATTTTCAAATTATTCAATACCTAACTACTCCACGGAGTTTACTGTTCGACACGGAAGCTTAAAAGCATCTTTGTCTTCGGCCAAAAGCCTTCAGTTTAAGGCTTGTAACATACTGAATACTTTATGAGATAAACTTTGTAACCTCCGCAAAAGGGGGGAGGTAGCGGAAAGGGGGGATGTTGAATTAATTAACATAAATATATAAATATATGGGATTTTATTTTTAGATTTTAATATTTGTAAAATTAATGAGTGGGTATTTTATTTAAATGCAATAAATATCGTCGTAAATGTTACTACTTAAGTAGGAAAGTCATGTTTTTGTTTGACAGATGGAATGTAATGGAATTCGTTCGTAAACAAAGTACTGACGTGCAACTCTAAAGGAATTTGTAATTTATTAATCAATATCGAAACATCCTTTCTCTGCCCCCCCTCCAACAGTCTTCACTAGAAATATGTCTTTGAAATCGGCAAAGGGTGAATTTGCACCCCTTAGTCATAGAACGGGCGTCCATTAATCAAAATTTGTAACAGATTTTCGATAAATTAAGGAATTTATGGAAATCGAGATTGACATTTTTTAATTATGCAGACAAATTAACAACGGGACTTGCATATTTTATATGAACATACCTACAGTCAAAATATTTAATTAGTGTTATAATCATTTTAGATAGCTTACTTTGAAGAGTGTTTATTTAAAAAAGCAACTATCTATATGAGATTTCTTCCCAGTTATTAAATTTTCATCTTCATAGAATATGTTTTTATAAATGATAGTAAATGCGAAAGAATTTGTATTGTACTGACTGAAATTGAATACTTCATTTCATTTATTTATATATGAATAAAATTATTACTAATATGAATGGGAAAATGAGTATGTTTGTTTATTACGCTTTCACGCTTTAAATGATCACAATGAAATTTTGCACACACGTTAGGTATAAGTTGTATTTTCACATTTAACCGGAGCTATAGGAGTTCAGAAAAGGACATAATATTACCTGTTAAAATTACATATAAAAGCAACAAGTGAATATATATAAACATCTTTATGTGCACTGTGGTCATCGATGCCTTAACATTTACAACTCTATTTGCATGTGACATTATTTTTTATCAATATTGATATAAGTTTGGAAGACACAATCAAACATTATCAGTCAAATCATCGGCCGACGATAAGGGGAAGCCCCGCCCAGTTCGAACGTGCTGTCCAATCGCCGCCGATCGATTGGTCAATAAACAGATAAAATGAGGTCTCGCCAGCCGGCAACCACTCACTCACTCACTCACTCACTCAATCACTCACTCACTCATTCACTAGCGTTCGAAAACAAAGCAAATGCCGCACCTCAACCGTCTCTTATGTTGTTAAAACAAATTTTTTTCCTAAATATCTCTCATTGTATATTTACTCAAGCGTTCTTCTTAGACTTATTTAAATTTTTGTCGTGAAACTAAACGAAACGCCAGCGTCGTGTAAACAAACAGTAAAGAGCTTATAGGACATGGCTTTTTTTATGGGTCGAAAAAAAGCGGGGAACGTAAATTAGTTGATAATTCGTGTGTGAGGCTAACTTACGTTAAATGTAAGGCAAACATCGCCTAAGCAAATGGAGACAGGTGTCCCCGATAGGACCCACTATTGATATATAGGGGAGGACATAGGTACACCATATAACACACACCTACAGACAGACAACACTGTTTATAGTTCTCTCCGAGAAATATGTAAATGCTGTGTGTGTTTTGTTTTTAATTAAACAAGAGATAAAGTATGCATCGTTCGACGATATTTGATTTTTTTTTAACGAACACACTCTTGTCAACATAATTTAGAGAGAATTTAACTTTTTTGTTATGTTTTAAACACACAAGATGATGGTTACTTAAGTTAGAGGCATAAAATTATTTTTGATTGTGGATATATTGATAATAGTTATAAAATTTAATGTAACGTCACCTGTTTATTTGAAAAAATTAAATTGAAAAACTATAGACGCTTTAAAAGTTTCATTGAGTGAAAAACTACAGACAAAAAATGCATTTCTTTAATGTGAAGATTAGGCAGACAGGCTGACGTCGCCTATTATCACAAAGAACCCCACCATTTGTATGACACTCAAAGTAAGCCACTTATGTATAGGCTTTTGTTATGGGATAACCACACAACGGACAGGGGCGAAACCCTACGACAAATGCTGTATTTCACAGTGGGTTGGTTGCTGTCGCCAGACGGGTTGCCCAATTTTTGACTGCAAATGGAAGTATGCTTTGCCATGGCACAATTTCATAAAACCAGATTCACAAAATATTTACTAGATCCGCAAAATAACCTATTTTTATAGTTTCAAAGCAAAGCCATAATTTTATTTTAAATTCAATAATATATAAATTAATTTACAATTATTTAAATTGACAACTACATAAATAGTTGAGAACTTATTAATTTTGAAATTGGAATTAATTAATTTGTCGAAGCACGTTCCAAAGACGAATCTAAATCTGAAACCAAACATCGCATCCAAAGTTAAGTAAGAGATTTGGCGCGGGATCGTCCAGAAATCAATCTATTCCGCCCCCTATTAAGCCTTAATCTTCGGAGGCTGGTTATAACTTAATCCTGACTTGAGAGGAGCGGAATAAATAAGCAATAAACCGTTACAGGTGCTCCCGACTGTTTGTGTTCAGTATTAGAAGATATTATTGGATTATTTTTAGTGGGAAGGCGCGATCTCTTTTGTAAGAAATCGTCTAAGTACGAGGCGAAATTGGGCCGATCATGGGAAAACGGGCAAGTGTCGTTCTTTGGTCTCGCGTGCTTACGGCTATAATTGAAAAGCTTTTTTTTTCTATTACGTTTTCCCTTTATTTTTCTATCAACTATTGTCGTGTCATTCGATAATATGTCTTGTGTGTTTTCTTTTATCTATTATCCAAAATTGGCGTGTTTATAATGTGATTTGAAAAAAAAAATAATCATACAATATTAACTGAGTTTTGTTACAACACACTGAGTTTTGAAGTTATTTGGGCAGCCAGTTTGGCGGCAGTAACCATCCCTTTACAGATGACCACAGTGAAATAACAGCATATGTGCTTTTCGGCGAGTGAGTGTGTGAAAATACCCATTTTCTTATTACTTCCTAATCAATTATTTTTAATCCTTCTCAAGCACCTGTGACGTTTCTGGTGTTATAGATGAAGGTAGTTAAGTGAACTGTCAGCCTGTCTGACGACCTTAACATAAAAAAAAATCAATTTTTGAAGATTTTCGGAAGTTTAAATAGACATTGCCAGAATTATATCCTGTCATTAAAATCGATCGATTGATGTTTTAAGTTGTTCTCCAAAAATATGGTGTTTATTATGTTAGGCGAGGCGAGAATTTATGTCGTGACGCGGCTCGTTTGTAGATCAACCTTTGATGATCAAAGAAGCCGTCAATGGACGCCATATTGATAAAAATAACATCGCCAACAGTTTGGCTGCGTATTAGTTTGTTTGTCATTGTCACGCCCTTCACTAATGAAGTTACCAAATGGTTTAGTTAGCAAAAGTCTTGTGAAGTTATCAAATGGAACGTTTTTTCAAGTTATAGGTAATTTAAATTACCTAAAACAGACTAAAATTTCAACGAATACCAGTCCTAGATAGGCAGACATTTAACTTGCCTACTTACTTTGATGAAAAATATTTTTAGTCATTGTTTAGGAAATGATGTATATAAAAAAGAGACAACACGATAACATTGGGTAACAATTAGAAAAGTATATAACTACCTACAATATGGAGTAGTTTTAGTCTAGGAAAATTTATTACCAAATCAAAATGTGAGATCAAAATTTGGAAATTTTTGATATAAGTTTCTAGAATATTACATAATATGCAATATTCTAGAAAAAAATTTTCAAATCCAACTTGTAGAAGGGGTGGGAAGAAATGAAAACAAATTATACAGTTTTTCTTAAGGTAGTTAAGGTATTTTCATGTATTTTCAAGGTAATATACCTTTAAAACAGCAAAATAATGTTTGAAAATGCTTGTTACAAAATCCGCTTTCTTTCTTTTTATAACTAATATTATTAAATTATTTTCATTTATTTATCTACTAAGGAGGTCTCGATTTTTTTTGTTCTAAAAAAAAAACACTTATGTGACAGTCCCACAGTATTATAACGTCTACACGCTAAACGATTCGAGATATGGAATTTAGCATGTAACACCCGTGTTTGAACAATAATATTGGACCCAAAATCGCTCCCTGAGAAACACTGACGAACTTTTTTCACATTTCCTGTTCTCATCAGTGGGAAATATAAATAAGATTAAATTCCTATAATAGAGAGGAGAATCGATAAGGAATAATAAATTATTTGATATATTAATTAACGCCTAAGGCTTGATCAGATTAGATTCATACAACTGAATGCTTTTATTAAAACTAAAATATTAACATCATACATACATAACATCATAAGTGCTAAAGAATATTTTTGAAGATAGATCTTGATTTTTAATGTATAATAGTTTTTCTTTTTAAATACAAGAATACTTGTAAATTCATCGTCGTGTAATTTCCTACGTACTACACCTTAAATAGATGCAGTAAGTATATACGTTTTTCATAAAGATTTTACGGTCGTGTACAACATTACTTGCATATGGTCAGAAACTCGTTTGAACTTTATTATAGCAGCTTGTTTTCCCAGAAAAGAGTTAATTAGTCATTGTGTTTTGTTTGGTCACCACACCACTTCCTCGACGGAGTCTTTTAAGTCCCAAATTTGTTTATGGTTGCGTGTGATTAAGATGTCAAAACAGATATGGTTCATTAGTTTTTTAAATTTGACACTTATGGTTAATCTCGTGCTATTGTTAATTCGCCGTATAAGATATAAAGCTTCGTCTGAGTAAATACTGTGCTTTCTCAAAACTAACTAACCACCAACTATGCATTACGCTAATTAGTTCAATATTTAGCAACTAAGTTCAATTTTTATCTTAATTATTGTAAACGCAATAAGCTATCTATAGTCCAGAAAGAAATGTTTTAAACAGTTTTAGTTTTAAGATAGGATACATATTATAGCATAATGTTATTTATTTTTAATATATTAATTCATACTTATACTGAAACTAGATATTGCTTTTAAATAAAATATTTAAAAGCAGTATCTAGTTTACACTTTAATATTTATTTCGTTTTTATCATCAACTGTACAAAATCACCTATCGTGAGCGAGTTGTCTAGTGAAATAATAGTTAAAAAACAAACTCGCCAGTTCGAGCGAGTTAAATTCCAGCGAGTAGTCTGGTAACTCTTGTAACAAGATTTATGCTAAATAGTTGATCTTTAAATGTGTTGTTGAGTAACAAAATATAGCCCAAAATTCCATTCCTTTCCATAAACTATATAGCATTTATAATTTTAGTAAGATTTCAAATATTATCAAAGAAAAACAATAATTAAGTCAATTTTACTTAAAGATTAAATAAATATTCCTATAAAAAAGTGAGGTAAGATTTCAAACAAACGTATCTTTTTGTATTCAAGTAGTCTGAAACCACTTAGATATACCTTATTAAATTGCTTCATTTGTCATTGTTTGCTATGCTTACAAATACTACTTTACTGAGGATAATTCCTTTTGTCATCAACATCTAGCAGAATAACAAAGACTTCCTATTTATAGTGTGCACTTATCTATTTAAAGTATATCGCTTGATAATGCACTACTAGAATGCACCTCGGCGCCAGTTTATCAGTCAAAGGTACTGTCAGCAAACAAACTTAGTGTAAGTCACCATGTGCACACAGTGTGAAAGTTTGTACATAAACATTACCAGCATTACCTACATTAATGCGTGAGCAATATTTTAAAGAAATAATTAAACGAATTAATGTTACATTAAAAATATTAAAAAAAAAAAAACAGTTAGCATGATGGAGGAAAACTGTAACCATAAATAAACCACATCACATCTGAGTAATTGTTATTGTTGTTATTGTAGTGTAAATTGGCTCTTTCTTTTCAAACAAAAAAGAAAATTCAGTCATAAAACCATTTAGAAGTAATGGCCCTTAAGACTCAAATTGGTATAGTTTAAAATCTATGATTATCGCTTGATCATACAAAGATAAATATATTTCTTAAATTGCTGTACGACACAAAAATATTGTATTTATAATTTAGCCTAATCTCAATATACCTTTTTGATTCTGGTTCAAGAGGCCTTAAATGATTCTCGTTATTAATAAATCACATAAGATAAAACAAAACGAAAACAGTATTTATTATTAAATAGGGACATTCTGTATGTATATGTAAATGGTGTATCACATCAAGTTCTTCGACCACATTCAAGGTTTAATCACCATTATGTTTCCCAACGTTCAAACAATGATAATCTAACACAAACAGGTGAACGACCCAACACTGATACTGGTTATCTTACAGCACGTGTTGATTTTTGTGCTGACGGTACACTGTTACTTAATAATAAAGTTCATTGAGAAGTTCATCAAAAGGAAAGAGTTAATAAAGATGTGATTACCTTATAAATTATGTATATTTTTAAAGAAAGAATCTTATCTTGTAATAAATGTTCTCTTATAATATAATAATAAAATATTACATTTAATATATTATATTATATAATATGTGTTTGTGATTATAATATTATCTTTAATTAATAAATAAATGTAAAAATAAAATTTTTATAATTCTTTAGGTCTATTTGTAAATAAATCTATAATATATATTTTTTAAATTTATTGCTGTATGTAATCTAAATAAATAAATAAATTCTGAGCAAATTTGATACCTAATAAAATTTTAATTTATGAATACAGTGGCTTTTTTAAGGAAGCAAATGTTACCTGATTTCTCTCTTGATGTCATCATAGTCCCTTTGCGTGTCAAGCCTCGCTTCCAATCTCGCTATGTGTTGTTTCTTCTCATCTAATCTCTCTTCCAACCGCTGTAGTTGCTGTGAATGAGCCTCTTGTAGAGCTTTTAATGACGCCTGTAATCTTCTCACATCTTCTACTAGCTGAGCAATCTGCAAAGAAAGAAAGAAAACTTACAACAACCACTCTTACAATGAGACATCATAAACTCCATTGTATTGAGAAGGAATTAAGCCTCAGATTATGTTTTAAAAGCAGACACATTCATATCTTAATATGATATTAGAACAAGTGCTTTCTATAAAAATAATAATATAATAATAATATACTAATAATATAATCACACATTCTACACAGCAACATCTAGTTCCACGCTAAACAACTAATGCTTGTGTTAGTTTGACAGTTGATATACTGCATAGATTACTTTTTAAAAAAAAAAAAATACATATTATAAATAAAAAACATCCACGACTCATATAAAAAGGTAAAATGTAAACGCATAAAAATTTGCCTCTAGCGGGATTCGAACCCGCGACCGTTTGGTTAACAGCTAGGGTCACTAGCCAATAGACTAAACGTGTCGTCAGAATTCTATATAGCTTTAATTGTTGACATAGAAGTACATTTACCAGTTCCTTCATTACAACGCCGCCAAAAAGGATGTGGAATTCTTATAATAAAGCGTCTATTTTGTTGTGGCTATGAAGAATGTAATGAAATATGAAACCTTACAGATAAATAAAGTAATGTACATATTTATTCGCATTATTTGCAGCAGAATTGTGGAAGCTTTGTCGACCAAACGAGAATCTGTTCACGTTTATAATGTTTGCTTATCGTTTGTCATAATTTGCACAACTATATCATCGAGATACATCACATGAACGTCGAAATCATTAAAATCGTCATTACAAAGTTCCTTATTATTAATTAAAATGCGTCAGAGCAATAAAAAAACACCTAAAGCGATAAGAGAAAAAAAATTAATAGACTCGTTTACATAAAAAAGATTTTATCTGTGTTTGAATAAGTTTTATGTATTAAGATAACCGATTGAAAATAGTGTCTGTATTAGAGACTAGTATTTCATTATATGACCTATATATATATTTTTTTGTAATTTGTACTTAAATACTCTTACTAAAAACTATTTGGAGCTAGATGGCGCTGTTTGACATGTAAAAGAAACATTTGATACAAGTCGTTTTATATTATTTAGTAATTGATAGAAGAATAAAGAAGTTAAGGTGTTTGCCTCTCTGCGAATAGAAGAGCTGCTGTTTCTGAGTTTTTTTTTTTTAAATTATATTTATGCGAATATTAAATTATAATTTTTTAAATTTTATTTACACATAAAAAAATACAATTGGTTGTATACAGTTTATGTGTACTTTAAACTCAATTAAGTTTTTAATGTACACCTAAGTTGTCTACAATAACAGAAATATATTAAAATAAATACAAATAAAAAAAAAGGAGTACACATTTGAAGGTAGATCCAATTTTTGGTAGATAGGTAGGTAATTATATTATAATATTATATAAATACATAAATATAATTGACGACACGTTTGGTCTAGTGGCTAGCAACCCTAGCTGTTAACCAAACGGTCGCGGGTTCTAATCCTGCTAGGGGCAAATGTTTATGTGTTAACATTTTACCTTTGTACCTGAGTCATGGATGTTTTATATTTATAATATGTATGTATTTTAAAAAAAAGTAATCTATGTAGTATATTAACTGTCTGGTATCCATAATACAAGCATTAGATGCTTACTGTGGAACTAGACGGTGCTGTGTGGAATGTGTGAAGATATTATATTATTATAATATATATAAAATAATAAATATTATAAGATTCATATGCACAGACACACAGAGATACTTTATTTCTCTGTGTAAAAATATATGATTTTTTTTATGCCATTCTAATTTGATTTTAACGATAAAATGAATAGATCATTAAATAGGACATTACAATTGCGTGTCCTTTTAATAATTGAATACGCAAAATATCCAAAGATTTTTTTTATTTCTAATAGCCGTTGATAAGTATCGTCATTTGTTTTTAGGTTTTTTTATCTAAATAATTTTCAGTAATAGCACAATAACAATAAAAAATATTAAAGTAAACGCGTTTAAATTGTTAATAACTTTACGAGACTCAATTAAAAGTGTGATATAAAGAATGATTTATTGTGTTGTATCTATGTTCAAGGATTTTAATATTTACTGATGATATTACTTATGTCAGTTTGTGTGTAAATGATATCGATGTCACTGGTTCCAAAGGTGCAAGCAATTTCGAGTCTTATTGCATAAAAGTGACGACGGTTTTTTTTGTTTTTATATATTGCTGTCAAGGCTAAGAGGATTATTAACGTATTTTCAAACAAAGAAAACAGAATAATCACATTTGATTGTTACTGATTTTTTTTTTACTTCACATACTAAAAGTAGTGAATAATGATATTTATTTTTAATAAATTTCTTTTTATCAATTTCTACGTTTGTTCCAGTCTTTTATGCAATACATACTAAACATCAAACGCTCTAACTATTTGAGACGATTTTGATAACAACTGGTATAGCAAACTGGAGATGAACAATATGAGAGCAAGATACTGAGCCAGCAATAGACCACCATAAAATAGTAGCATGTATGATGTAATGTTTTGATGAATGAGTAAGAGGTGCCAGAGCCCATTTTTCTGTCCCTATTAATCAATCCCTTTTCTTTTATTCCTTTGCTTGTGTTAATAGGCGGTGATAGCCAATTCCCATAAATAGCTAATTTTTTTTATCAATCTTTATATAAAAATAGATACTATACTGAACCGCAAAGAAAAAGAGTCGATTAGAAAATCTTCAATATCTTCAAAAGTGCCCTGATCTAGCTTTATGATATTGAAGATTTTTCTAACCGACCCTTTTTCTTTGCGGTCCAGTGTATGTACTCAAATAAGTAATGTAACACCTTCTTTGCGATGAAAGAATAGCGAATAACGCTTAAGTGATCAAAATTTAAGACCTGAACCCTAACCAGTAGTATGGCCCATATTTCCTGTATTAGAAAAGATTGGTTGGATAAAATCTTGTGCATATGCGGAACCCTGAAACCCATTTTCTTGATAAACATAACGATTTCCGTCGCATCTATCTTCACTTGATATGCATCTTCACACTTCAAGAGCCACGACACTGGATACAATTGATATTCTTTCGAAGGTCGACAAATAACATGTTAGCGAAGCCTTCCACGACAACAATCAATCATGAACCGTGCAACCTTATAGGTTAGGCGTTAAGGTACATTTTCAAATGTCTTTAGATATCCAATTCGCGGTTAAGTTTTTGTAAGTCTTGTATAAGTTGCAGTTCTGCTCTAGCGATATTGAATTTGTCAGCATGTTAAAGACTCTGCATTAAGGTTCATTTTCGTTTGGTGCTTCCCCGTTAGACGGTATCGTTGTGTTGTCTTCGCATGTGATTAGTGTTGATCGTCAATTGTTATAGCAAATGATTAATAGTTTAAAATTGTACATAAGTACGAAAGAGTATTAAAATAGATTTAGTAAGAAGTGTTTCGTTGTGTTTTTTTAACTTAAGTAAGTAATTATTTTTAAGGAACTGCTATATTGCTAAATTTAAGTTCCAAATACTTTATACACATGAAGTTATGTTCATACTAACTTAATGTTTCCGTCGACAATACGCATGCAATTCAAATAGTATGCGCGCAGTAAAAAGTATTAGCCGAAACGAAAACTTCCCGGACCGGGTCAGTAATTATTGTCTTAATTCGGCCCTGTCCCGACCCCTATTAACAGTGTGGTACGATGTATAAGCGGAAGCGGGTTTTTAATAGCAATGGACAATGTTTCATGTCATTAGTATTTTAAAAAAGTAATCAAAAATATTAAGTAAGTAGTATAATTCCGAAATGTCAATTGGTATGGATATACAAATCAATAGAAGAATCGGAGATATTAAGAACCGGCGTGGAGTGATTTAAGTTATTCTAATATAACTTGTGAATTTAATTTATTTAATTTATCTTTAATAAGTCATAAAAAACTAAGTTATTTATTCAATAATATTATTAAATGGTTATAGAATTTAGATAATATATATTTTTACTTAATACAGCATGTTGGTATATCGGTTATTTGATTTTGAAGAAGTACAGAAAACCGTGTACACGGACAAAAACAATTACATAAAAATATATCATCTTTATGACGTAAAAAATAAATCGCTTATGAGAAATCGCCGATCGCTACAGCTCTTAAACTGCGACCCGTGCATAGTCGAAGGGCTATTCCTTGTGAAGGGTTAAAGGGCAGCCCCGACAATTACCTACAATCATTACGGTGGACAATTATGTTTCGGCCATAGCCGGTCACAGTTACAGCTTTTTATTGAAGCCTGTACACCGCATTTTTAGTCTAATTATAACCTTTTTCACCGGACCGTCGGTCCTCTAAACTCCGTGGTCGTATTTTACATTGTTACCCTCAAGAAAAATATATATACTAATGCAATGAAACCAACTCGTAAGGCTTTCTGAAAAGCACACTGTGTCGAGGTGATATTAGGCTTTATGGATATTCTTAGATAGTCCATTTTTGTTCCGGCTTCTCCAGGGTACTGAAACTGAAGAGAAAATGCCAAAAGTATTCAAAGTTTAGTATGCCCAAAATATTTATTAAGGATTTGATTAAAAAACAATAACTTTTCAATATAAATAATACCTATATATTAGAATATTTTAAGTTATTTACATATAAGTTAATTCATAAGTTAAATTCCATTAAATTGATTACGTACTTTAGTGTTCTTGAAGTCTTAAATATTTAATTAAGTATATCTTGCATAAAATGTAAGCAAAGTAGGTAATTTATTAAAATCCCATTACATTATTTGAGTGATATAATCACATAAGAACCTGCATATAGAAAAAAAATAAGTAAAATTTTTATTACGAAAAAAAAATTCGAGTAACAGTTATCTGTAATGAGTGGACAGTTTGACAGCAACAAAGTTCTGGTCACAGAGTAAAAGTAAAATATCTTGCATAAAATGTAAGCAAAGTAGGTAATTTATTAAAATCCCATTACATTATTTGAGTGATATATAATCACATAAGAACCTGCATATAGAATAAAAATAAGTAAAATTTTTATTACGAAAAAAAAAATTCGAGTAACAGTTATCTGTAATGAGTGGACAGTTTGACAGCAACAAAGTTCTGGTCACAGAGTAAAAGTAAAATATCTTGCATAAAATGTAAGCAAAGTAGGTAATTTATTAAAATCCCATTACATTATTTGAGTGATATAATCACATAAGAACCTGCATATAGAAAAAAAATAAGTAAAATTTTCATTACGAAAAAAAAAATTCGAGTAACAGTTATCTGTAATGAGTGGACAGTTTGACAGCAACAAAGTTCTGGTCACAGAGTAAAAATAATCACAGAGTAAAAGTAAAATTCTTTTGTTCTATCACATTATCAACTTGCGAGATTAATTTGAATTGATTCTCAAATAAAATCTTATTAATATTATATTGTCACCATAAAAGTTTAAGTTTTAAGTCACCATATTCGTTCTAAGTATCACTACAATAAGATTCTGAATAATATTGACATATTTTCCAACAATTTAAATTCTTATAAAAAGAAAATTGGCGAATTACTTTTGAAAAATTAATTTTATACTTATAGAATATTCTCTTCTTTTTCTTTTTATTATTATTATTTTTTTAATTAATTAAATAAATGTAAAAATATAATTTTTATGATTCTTTAGGCCTATTTGTATATAATCTATAATATATATATCTTAAATTTATGGCTGTATGTAATCTAAATAAATAAATAAAATAAAAAAAATAAAAAAAACGTAGGTACCTACTTATAAAATGAAAAATTCACAAAGCCATGTGAATTCTTATGACGACATAGATTACATACTTTCCTTCCTATTATCATTTAGAAATATTTCCATTCTTTACGTGTACGTTGACGAATGCTAATAGTGCGCTATAAATTTAGTGCGAACGTCTCCGGTCTGTTATCGTGGTCGGTTCGATGGAGAATGCAAGAGCTTATTCAGCGCACTTTTTATATTTCACTAGCTGGTGCCCGCGACTTCGTCTGCATTGAACGATGAAAGGTACCCTATGTCCTTTCCGGTGTTCCAGACAAAGTGTATGCAAAATTTCACGGTGATCGGTTCAGTGGTTTTTGCGTGAAAGAGTCACAAACATCCATACATCCAAACATATTTTCGCATTTATAATATTAGTACGGATTCAAATTTTCCTGAAACGAGTTCACACTTCACTTTGAGACAATTATTGTAAGAGAAAAATAAAATTCTTACTCCCTCACATTTTGAATAATAATAATAATAAATTTTATTGGCTTTAAAAAAATACATTTTAAAATAAAGTACATACTGCAAGCAACCTTGCAATAAACCATAATCCTTCGTTTGTAAATTTAATAAAATAAAAAAGGTACATACTAAATGAATAACATTATTTCATTAGGTCTTAAGCCGATTCAAGTCATTTTTTGATATTGTAATTTTTTTTTAATATATATTATAATTTTTTTATTTATTTTTACTAACTTTTGCCCTCGACATCGTACGCGTCCTTTTTCTTAGGTTTATTGAATTGTTTAAATATTTTTGCTAGGCGTTGAACAATACTTTTTTGCTGTTCTGTACTCCTGACAATGTGTATGCAAAATTTCATTGAGACCGATTGAGCAGTTAAGGCGTGAAAGCTTAACGAACAAACAACTCGCTTTAGCATTCATAATACTTATTAGAATTCTCACAAAAAATGTGTTAAGCAAAAGATGATGGCCGTTCACAGAGAAGGGATAATTTTGTGAGCCATCGCCATAACTCGTCGACACGCGACCATTTCTTATATCATTATTTATGTCCGTTTCGTTATAATATTTTCCTTTGTGGCCGTTGAAATACGATACTTGATATTCTACACTAATTATCTTTCTATTTATTATTTTTATATTACATGTCAAGTCTACAATAACACCTTATTTCTTTACTAACCTACTAACTAGCAGAATAAATTGAAATTTTGTGTTAATTTTTGTAATTATCTAAAAAGATTTTTATTAAGTATATATATAAAGATTTACCAAGTAACAGTTGAGTATTTGAATAAGATCGTTTTTGACCATTACTTTGGTCCTTTTGGATTAATTCACATCAAAGAATGAACCTAATAGTTAGTTATAGTAACTTTATCTTTAAACACTTGTACGTATGTACATACATTACATACAATATACACAGGTCAATAAAAATATGCTTATAAAAGACATTCATACAAGTATAAGGTTTAAATGTGCTTTACTTAGCCTTGATTATTGCAACACGATTTCCTCATTGAGTGCATAACATTGAAAAAAATTGAATATCGACATAAGAGCATGGAAAAAACGAGGTCGCAAAACACAGAGCAAAATGAAAGAGCTCGTCAATGTCAAATGGGCTACAATTCATAACTAATAAAGCAACAAAACAGAGCCAATTCGCTTTGTGACAATCCGTCGTCATGTACGCGGAGAGCTCAATCACAAAAGAAGTGATGAAAGACAAGTGAGGGAAATAAAAACGATATAATTTGCCATTTTGCCGTCAAAAGTAGAGTCCATGTCGGTGGTCTGTCAAAACTGATCAAACATAAGGTCGGGACGGATGAGAGTTAGCGGCCAGTTATAAACCGACCGATTCGAAACGTCACACGAAGCATAGAGTATATATAGGGAACTGGCCTTTCCATGAATTCGAACGGCGAATCCGAATGGAAGGTCCGTTACAAAAAGACGTTGCGAAAGCTTCGACTTTTCCTTTTTACAAATCTATCGCAGTGTCTAGTTTGAAGCGAGTTTCATTTCGGCCTAAAAAATGATAAATGCCGTGGAATGATTGAGCAGATGGACAGTATACGAGTTACGGACGGTTTCTGAAAGAGATTTCGCTTGTATAGAGCACATCATTTCAATCAAATTATGTCCGCTTTTGACGTTGACAACGACGTTATCTGTGCGAATTTAAATGCTCAATTTAATAAACGTTTTAACGTATCGTAACTTATAAGTCATAAATATTCACAACAATTGCAGTGATAGCTTTTACAAAATACGAGTTTGATTGACAAAAAACGTCACGAGCATCAATCAAGCGGCCGCGCGATCGAATTGCCGCCATGCAAATGGTAAAAATTATTAATAGTCCCGAGACAAAGACAAATTCGTCTATTGACACCGCTAATTTCTATTACGGCCCGGATATAGAGTCGAAAATCCGAAGGCAATACCTTTTTGACAGTTGCAAATATGGCATTGTTGACGTCGAAGCGCGGCGAAATCGGCGGGGAGGTTGTCTATGCACTTTGATGTGTGTCAGCCCCGCATTCGAAATTTGAGTTTGAAAAACGAATCGCTATTTCGGCTGAACCGCCATTCGTGTAGTTATTATTAGGGGCTCATTTTCTAATTTTTTACTATGAATGGTGGCAGGCAGGCCGACTTACACTTGGTAGGTGGCTACCGACGCCTAAGGGATACCAGATGGGATGAAGGTGTAATCAATAGGATGTAATCATACATTGTATGACACTTTCATCCCATCTGCCGACATTGCAGGTAGCAAGCACATATTGCAGCTAAGCGGAAACAACTCAGAAAGGAGATTGTTCTATAGTTTGCACATCCATGGGATATAGTATTTCCTCATCAAGGATAGCGATGATCTTTGATATTTAAAGAATGTCCTAACAATTAGGTGTTGTTTCAAATGGGTCCTTTTTTGATGTAAAAGCAAAGATATGTAAAGGTTTATTTTAGGTTTTTACGATATAATTATTTTAATAATGAAACGAAACAAAACACATTTAACTAAAAAGCATTTTGTAGACTGCAAAATAAACCAATTATAAGTTGGGGAAGCTAATTTATTACCTGTCTATCGCTTGCAGTTATAGAACAAATTAATGGTAAACTTTATTTGACAGTTAAAACTATAAACACAATTTGGAAGGGTGTCATTTACTTTGTAAAAAAAACTTAGTTCGGATGATTGAACTTAACTTTAAGCTTTAGCTTAAAGTAAATTCCAATTATATAACGAAATTATTATTATTTAGTTACATGATAGTTCTCTATTTTGTGAATAAACAAGACATGTATTATATATATAATAATGTATACTTATGTGTTTATTGATTGGTAAATTTAATAGTGATTAATGTATGCCTTACACATGATATGTCCAGCCCGTATGGTGGCGGTAACCACCATCCTATATAGTTGAGACTATTGTGACATAACAGCATGTGTTTGTTAGTGACTATCAAAGCCATTTTGTATTTCCCATTGGCAGTGTTCTTGCATTTAAGGCGTTAATAAGCATGTCACCGTCAGCTTGTCTGACGACAATTGCATAAACAGATTACAAATACTACAGTACAACGAAAAGTTCAATAAAAAGAATCAACATGTACTTCCCTTTTTCGTAATGAATAAAAATTATAGCAATTGTTGTGTTTCAAAGTGAAAAATAGTGCATTTTGTGAACGAAAAGTGCAATTACACATACCACCCGTCATGTGGTATTAAAGGAAAGGCAACGTTATTCTTTCCACAATATTTAAGTAAACCTTGTTTTCTACGAGATATCTGAACTAGATTATTTTGAGTAATAGCCGAGCCGAAGTCGGTTGAAAAAAAAAAAAACTGCAAGCCGCGCATAAAATATTGTTTTTGGCTGTGCAATTAAAAGTCACCGTTCATGAACGTAGTTCTGACGTGGAGAATTGGTCGTTTGAGTAAAAAAAAATGTTATACTAGCTGGTGCCCGCGACTTCATCCGCGTTGAACGATGAAAGGTACCCTATGTCCTTTCTGGTGTCCCAGACAACGTATATGCAAAATTTCATGGCGATCGGTTCAATAGTTTTTGCGTGAATGAGTTACAAACATCCATACATCCAAACGGATTTTGTGGGGTCGAATTTTGTGTGACGCTTCAGTGTAACGATAACGTGACGCATTTTTTAACGACTCTTGTAACGTTTCTTGTGACGATTTTATCTTTCTGACATCTAACGCTTACTTATATATATAAAATTATATATGTGAATTAATGTGAATTAATAATGTGAAAAATTTATAGGTTTATATTTTCTTTATTCTCATTAAAGCTTAAAGCTACTTACATGAGATATTTCTCATGTAAGTAGCTTTAACAAAAGACTTAATTAAGAAACGAAACATCATACAGGCAGACAAATGTCACCAAAATTAAACAATATTTGTTCCTGATTTTTAACAAAAACTCGTCAAAACATTTAATATAACATGTTTCATTTATAATGTTTTCATATAAATAAATAAATAAATATCCTCACACATGCCACACAGCACCATCTAGTTCCACACTAAGCAACTAATGCTTGTATTATGGATACCAGACAGTTGATATACTGCATATATCACTTTTTTGTAATTACATACATATTATATATACAAACATTCATGACAGGTAAAATACATAAACATTTGCCCCTAGCGGGATTCGAACCCGCGACCGTTTGGTTAACAGCTAGGGTTACTAGCCACTAGACCAAACGTGCCGTCATATGTTCATTCGGAAATCAATATTTTTATGGAAAGTTAATACGAAAATGAGCCAACAGCCAATTCTACATGTGAGCAGTAGAGTTGGTAGTGGTCTGTGGGTGTGAAGAATAGGTAAATTTGCGAGTTCGGCCTTGCAGTCAGCCCAAAACTGCAATCAAGATAATTATTTTAATTTAGTTTCGACTAGCTGTTACATGCTATCGTTGCTTTGCTATCTAAGCTCTTATTGGACTACGAATTATACTAGGAATAACCATTTACCTATATGATATTTACTTATATATATATTTAAACCAACATTTACGTGGAACATAATAAAATAAAATTAATCTACTCCAGTTTTGCATACTTTTATTATATTATTATAAAATATTTATTTTTAAAAAATTTCATCAGAAAAACATACATTTGCTAAATGATTATACATATTTGTATAGCAGTATTAATAATTATTGTTTCTATTCCCTATCTGTACTTTTATACATGTAATTTGTTAATTTATTGTTATAATTACTTGTAATAATTAATTGATGGTTACCTATATACCTTTTAAGTAAGTGCATACAAATTATATCGCAATTAGCATATATAATTTGTAGGTAATACCTGTATATTCCAGTAATTAGCATTTAAACGTATTCGTTTATTTCTGCTTATGTGACTTCATGAACACACTTTTAGGTACTATAAAATAAAATAAAAATTAAATATAATTTTCATAAACTGTCACATAACCTGAGCAATTCAAAACAATTTGTAATGCACGTTTGTCTGTTTGTTTAAATCATGTTTTCCATTACAAAAGTCGTACAATACACATGTAAAACGGAAAGTTTCCTTCATTTCGGCTTACTTTGATGACTTCCCGTTGCGAACGGAACGAGCGAAGTCGGAGTATGGAGGAAGTGGGGAGGAAAGAGAGGGGGTTGCCTCTTCAATCTTAACGTGACGGAAATTGACAATAATAAAGTGCTATGTAACATGGGATCGTATTATTGAAAGTTAATCAACAATACTTAACTTCGACTATTGTACAGGTAACTTTTTTTTAAGACCTAGTTTAAAAAAATAAATTATATTAATTATAACTTCAGGTAAACCTTACATAGTACACTTTCGCATTTGTGATAATTGTTAGGACTGCATTTTGTAAAATTAATTAGGTACATTAAGAAGAATTTAATATGAAATCATCGCACCTACTAATTATTATAAAGAGATAAGATTTATATTTTAGTATGTTTGTAATGAGTAAACTCAAAAACTACTGGACCGATTTTAAAAATTCTTACATCTATAGAAAGCTATATAATCAGCGAGTAACATAGGCTATATTTTATAAAATTATGCGGACGAATTCGCGTGTAACAGCTATGTGAAGAAGAGATTCAATATTTGAAGAATAACAGCAAACGTGCTGTTATTTCATGGTGATATTCTGTAAATGGGTGGTTTAAAGAACCTTACTGCCGTAAGAATGGCTTTTCAATTACAACTGTAAACTAAGTGTATAATAAAAAAATCACAATAAATTATTGATAAAGAAAAAGTTACAAGTGAAGCCCGCATTTTACAACTAAAGTTTTTAATTAATAAATAAATGTAAATATATATTTTTTATGATTCTTTAGGCCTATTTGTATATAATCCTCTACAATATATATTTTTTAAATTTATGGCTGTATATAATCTTAATCTAAATAAATAAAAATTAATCCTTACAAATTGACTAGTAATGCTGTTCAAACACGAAGTTACAGATACAAAAAGCGGCAATTCGATATAAGCTATTAGACGGAGTTTTCTAATTAGACTAAGCACACAAGCGAAATAAAGCATTAAGGAGCCGAGCAAATAGAATGGAACAAGGGGAACCGGTTGACAGATAACATTCCTACTGGAAACGACATTTGAACACCTATTTCATTAATTATAATAATAATAATAATAATAATATACTTTATTTCTTAAGCCAGTAACTATTTGTATACATAATATTTACATTTTAGCAGGAACAAAGCTAAACAGTAACATAGGCTTTAAAATACATTATAACATAAAATATTGTGCTAAGTATTCATTTGTGGTTCCAATTAATAAAAATTATAAATTATTTTATATATTAATATAGCTATTACTCGTATAAGGATTGTTAACATTAATATTGTGTATACAATCAATTACTTTTTAGGACTTTAGAGTGATTTTTATAAAAAAATAAATACGTCATTTGATTTTACTATTTATTAAATATAAAAGCACAACCAAAATTACTAAGTCTAGAAAGTTGACATTTGATACAACAGCTAAGAGAGGATTTAAAAAAAAAATCAACTTACTAAGTCTAGAAAGTTTAAATTTGATACAACAGCTAAGAAGTGATTTAAAAAAAAAAATCAACTCTATGCAAAGCCGGGGACGGGTCGCTAGTTATGTATAAAAATAGTTATGGACAAAATAGTTCATACAATATTAATTCATTTATTATTGAACACTACGTTCAATAATTAATCGGTGTATTTTTTAGAGATTTTAATGAGACACAAAGTTTTGTCACTTCCAGTAACTCTATGTCTTGCGGGAGACCCGTATAGAGAACTGAATACGCAAACATGGCGACATGACAAAGAGACCTGAAAACATTTATCGTTTTAAACAATACAAGATACCTATATTATAAAATCAATTTAATACTGAAAATCTTTCATGTAAAATAGTTTAAAGATTTCCAATATTTATTTATTTATTCAAAACAGCAACAGCTTAGCACAATTATCATTCTAACCCTACCGCTCAAAATCTAAGTCCAGTGTGCAAGCCAATTAGAGCTGAACACATAATTCACTGGTACATAAGCTCAAAAAAAAAAAATTTAATTAGAAACAATAAAATAAAAAGAAAATAGAATCTAAACAAAATTAATTACAATTAATACAAACAAAAAATTTGAAAACTATGTCAAATGTTAAAACGAAAAAAAAAATGTCAAAATTAAAAAAAAAAATCTAATCAAAAAACAAAAATCAAAAATTAAAAAAAAAGTCAAATGTTAAAAATTGATGAAAAATACATAAAACCATGAACAGTTAAGAGTGTGACGAAATGGCAGAAAGAATCTTCTTCTTGTGTTTATTAATTTGGTCAAAGTGAATATCTAAGTTCGCGTTGTAAAATATTTTATTATAGCTCTGAAGCATTCTATGGACCGAGGAGTTATTTCCATTCACTTGATGGTAGTAGATTTTGTTGCTTAAAATACAAGAAATCCCAGGTGAACTAATTAAGGTGTGCTTTTGATGCTTAATAGCAAATAGGATAAAGGATAAGTTAATACGAGGATAGAAAAACGGGCTCTTCCATCCTTTACTCCTATACCTAAATACAAAAGCACATATGCTGTAATTTGATTTTTTTTGTAAATTGTTTGTTAAGTTTTCCATTTAAAGACTGCAGAACGCAGTGTGCCTTGCTATTATAGAAAAACGGCCATTTCGAAGCGATGTTTTTATTGACTTCTTTAACAAGACTATTCACAATTTTCCTGGATAGCCGCATACGTACAAACATACAGACAAAAAATAGGTAGTCACACAATGCCGATATGCATGTTATACGAATGGTATACGCATTCTGGAGCAATATGCCTCAAGTATTCCGTACATTCATCTGGCATCCGTATAGATACTTGTTCAGTACTCACTGCTTAATTATTAAGCAAAATTGACATTAATTACGTCGCCCGCAACTAGAATGTCTTCGAGAAAAGGCAAAATGCGCATTAAACCCGTAGTTATAGTTTGCAATTATTATAATTTACTATGATAAAGATTTAAGTGGAATTATAGACATGTTTTTTGTCGTCGGCCGCTTTGGCGTATACCTAATTGCGGTACGATTTAATGGCGGCGATGTCGTTCACGGCGACGCGACGATACGACAGATTTGTTTGACGTTTAACAGTTTAAAAATAGAACGATTTTTCGCAATTGGAATTCAGATTAATGCGCTTATTAATAAGTTGCAATGCCTTTATAAGGGTCAATTTACAACGTTGCAGAAATACATAACAAGTAATATAAGAATACCAGTTTTGGGCCTTAAGACTTTTTTTTTCAATAAAAAAGTACAGAAAAAAACAACATTTTTTTCTGGATAAAAGTTACTTTGCTGGACACCTAACAGCGAGTATCAAATTTCATGATCGGTTGAGTAGTTAAGGCGTGAAAGCGTAACAGAACTAACTTTCGCATTTATAATATTAGTTAGAATTTGAGTATTACAAGAGAAAAAAAAAAACCACAAATAATCAGACCAAGGTCATCTTTGAAAAGTTAATTTCTTCTGATGACCTTGCCAGGACTCAAATTTGGACCCCCAATTTTAGGAACATAAAGATATAAGTATAATAATAATTTTTTACAGTGGCTCATATGTGTAGTAATACCACACTCTCCCTAGAATCCCCTAGATATATTTTTAATTTCTTGTGCAGTTTAAAAATATTTATCATTAGTAAAATAATGTTTTAATAGAGCCATCGTAGGGGACTAATATTCCAAAATTCCTGACATTGTTGACAGGCCTGTGCCCATTTTCATACGCAATATTATTAAATTCGTAGGCAAATCGAAATCGTATTCAATGGGGCGTTTAAAACCATAAAATTGTAATAAAACAGCACGCAGCGGAGACACACATTAAAAAATCAATAGCAAAACAGAGCACGTTCACAATTAAGACGGCTAAGAGTCGAGGCATCCCTCAAACGTCAGCGCACCCTTACACTATAACACACGACACGAAATCATCCAAGTAATCTGTGCAACGACTTTAACACAAAAGGAATACAGACCAATATCGGATAATTCATAATGCGGCACCAGAGGATGTCGTAAAGAATTATCCCGCCAGCAAAAATGTACACCCTCAGCCGTGGGGAGAGTGGGCAATTTGGGCAATATGCAAAAGTTGGGGTGGTGGGTGGGAGGCGATGCCGTGATTAGGCCGTGTGTGCCGATGCGCGTCTTACGCCCGCATTACCCTTTCGTTTTCCTTCCGATAGCTTTGTGAGAGGACCCTTTCCGTTTACGTATAAAAACGTATCATCGTACGACAGCAAATTTCCTCGTGACTCTTTTTCGCATCGATTGGAAAGCTTTTAACACGACCTAATGGCATCTGAGAGGAGAAATCTTTTATGGAATATTGATTAAGTCCCTAACACTAATGAAAATTTCAAATATTAAAATGAAAACCTAGACTAGACTTTCAGTCGAATGAAAAGTGATCTTTGAGGCAATGATCGCAGAAATTTTTCGAAGTTTATCTTGATCTGCATGTACTAGATCTACATAAACCTATGACAGAAATTTAAAAAGACTTAGCCCTGTCAGAGGTTTATGGAGATGCTTAGGCAATAGTACTTTTGTATTTTAGTTCAGTTGAGTTATCATTAAATAGAATTAAGATATTATTAGTAATTTATTTTTATTAATACCTACACCCCATGTTTTAATATTTGTCGTTTTATTAACCGCGACATAATAATATGTCTTTTTTGAAAAGGTTCTTAAAAAAATTATGACTTAAAAATACTTTGAGAGAGATTAATTTAAAAAATATTAAGTTGCTTTAAGAGTCACACTCGATAGAAAACAATTATTAAAGAGACAATTTTATTAGGTAAAGATATGCAAACATGAAAATGGTAATAAGTTACAACGATCCGTTCAAAAGCATTACCAATATCTATTAGTAAAATGGAGTAAGATTGAACAAGAGTGAGATCGTTAACACACTTTCCAAGTTTCCGTCGAAAACTACCGCCGTTTAGACTACCAAATACGTTCCACGGGAGGACAAACTAATAAACTTGAATGTTTAATATTCCACCAAATCTTCGCTTCACCCCGTCTTCCCCAAATTTCAATACGAGCTTAAGTAATATCGAATTCAGGAATCACATTACGTCGAACAAGGTTGTAAAAGACGCCGGGGGACGTGTGCAGTTAGGACCTTCTCTCACTAACCCGTTCCACGAGGCTGATACAAAACGTTATGGACGTTTCTAGAATGATTTCCCTTGAAACCAATGTACCATATAAATACCATTATTCTGAAACAATTCGCAATTCCTCCCCTACCCCCCGTTCGTGTTGTTTTGAAGAAACTTCAAAAGATTTATGAATATTCTAATGCGGATACGGCATTGTAATGAACACGTATCCTATAGAATTGATGTGCTTACTCGGAGTATAATAACTTTTAGGTCGATCGCAACGTTTAGTTATTAAATCCTCTATAATATTTATAAAGATATTGCCGACAGCAATGTATATTCTTAAGTAAATTAATTAGAAAAATCAATATGAAATAATATACAAACACAGCGCTGGCATGTTAAGAGGACACGCAATAAGGGTTTATCGTCGCATGTTTCAACTCACACATAGAGACTAATGAAATCAGACATACCGTCACAATTGTACATTCAATTAGTACAGCCGTTACCATTCTTATCGGGAGGAGACGATTTTACGAACGAATTAATCCGAAAACATACGACTCCCTCCCTTCGCTATCGATGTCTATTGTATTTGCCGAGTGTAATTAAGTACATGTGGATTGAGAAGTTCCGACAGATAAGTGATGGAGTTGAAAATCTTCCAAATTTCAACAGCCACTTCGCAGAACAAAGAACTCATATTCAATATTGTGATGCTCTTTGGAGACTTGTTGTTTGGAATTTTGTGATTTGTAAGAATTTTAAATGTAAAATATTTTTTTTAATGGAATTATTGAATGGAATGTAAAATAGTGATCCACCTGTGTTTGTTTTTCCACTGACATCTTCTAAAGCACCCAACCGTTTTTGATACGGTTTTCACA
The DNA here is from genome assembly GCA_944738685.1 of Synanthedon myopaeformis. Taxonomy (NCBI): domain Eukaryota; kingdom Metazoa; phylum Arthropoda; class Insecta; order Lepidoptera; family Sesiidae; genus Synanthedon; species Synanthedon myopaeformis. Next base: position 7,987,913 of record OX122933.1, on the reverse strand, counting down.
TGTGGAAAGAGCGAAAAAGGAGGAAAGTTTGTGTATAGAAAGAATTGCATGCGTGCAAAGACGGAAGGCGCGTCGCTAGCTAAACATAAATAGTAATAGATTTGCCCAATAATAATAATATTGAAGTATTGAAACCACTAAGAGTAGGTATACAAACTACTCTTGAACTAGAATTTTAAAAACAATACAGAGCACTAGCAAAGTATAATGCAGGATGAGGTTTTTCAAAAAATAATTAAATATTATTAAATTTACATACCTACTTACTAATTTTGTCTGCACAATAACAAAATTGAACAAAAGTTCAACAAAAATCCAAAGAACTGTTTAACAAATCATTTGAAAACAAAGTGACTTTCTTCTTGCCTCTTAATGATCACGACGAGTTAATTCAACTGTATCGGAGCGCAATTTGAATAATTGATTCAAATATATTGACAGAAAATCCGAAATAATTGAATAAACAAATCAATTGGCTTTAAAAAGGGATAATAGACAACTCTATTGATAAATCAAGGGCCCAATCAAAATATAGACCAGCGTCACTGATTGTCGATAGTCGATAATCGAAGGGGAAGTCTGAACCCCCACGTTTTTTTATTTATTGATCAATTGATCACGCCTCACTATTGAGGATTATTGATAGATTTATATTAATGCGAGTAGAAAAAAAATAAAATGTTAGGGTGACGGTTTTTTTATACGTCGTTGACGGCAACCACAATTGGATATTGTGTGTAATTTCCGAACGCAACAATGCCGATCGGTTCTTTTTATTCCATTTTTAAAATTGTAACGTGTTTGCGTTCCATTCTTTATTGCCATTTGTTTACACATTTGTTTATTGAATGTTTCTGTTTTGATTTTGCGTTAAATTGAATGTGATTTTTTAAAATCGTTCCATTTGTATTTTCGCTTTTATAAGCGTTCATTTCTGTCTTTTTTTTATGTTAACTGACTAGCCTTAACACAAGAACGTCACAAGTGCTGCAAATGCTCTGATGAGCATAGTTAGAAGCATAGTCACCGAAACACACCAGCACACACTTTATTATTACACGGTTGTCTTCTGCAAGAGGTTGGTTACTGCCGCCAGACGGGCTGCCCAAAAAACTCAGTGTGCCATGTCACACTATATATATTCTCTGGCATTGTACAGATTTGTCAAGTTTTATAATTAACTAGCTGGTGCCCGCGACTTCGTCCGCATTGCACGATTAAAGGTACTCTATGTCCTGATGTCTATGTCTATGTCTATATGTCTATGTCTATGTCTATATACTCTATGTCTATGTATATGTCTATGTCTATATACTCTATGTCTGTTGTCTCAGACAATGTGTATGCAAAATTTCATTGAGATCGGTTCAGTAGTTTTTGCGTGAAAGAGTCACAAACATCCATACATCCAAACATACTTTCGCATTTATAATACTAGCTGGTGCCCGCGACTTCGTCCGCGTTGAACGATTAAAGGTACTCTATGTCCTTTCTGTTGTCTCAGACAACGTGTATGCAAAATTTCATTGAGATCGGTTCAGTAGTTTTTGCGTGAAAGAGTCACAAACATCCATACATCCAAACATAATTAAAATAAGTACAGATTATTAAAAACGCGTTGTTATCTACAAAAAAAAACTTTGATTTATATGCATATACATGCTTATAGGTATGACAACTGCTTATAGGTATAACAATGATACTCATATATTCGTACCAACACTTCAATATGCGAAATTGACACCGCAATATTCACAAACAGAAATAAGATTGCCTCGAGCAACCCCCGGGGTGGTTGTGGGGGGTACTTTATTATACTCTGAACGTCTTCACGATTGAAACCAATTGTTAATTGAGCTATATCTAAGAAAATTTGCGTCTGTACGCGACCATTCTTATCGGAATTTGTCGTTAAATTTAATACAATACGCCGGAGCTCTAAGATTGGCGTGCGATGTGAAATTTCTATAACGATTGGTTTAATATTCAATTCCAAGATTGGATTTCGATTCGATTTTGATTACTTCCACTTTGATATAATTTCGTATAGCAACCATTAACTAAACTGTTTGTTAAATAAAAATAATTTAATTTTATATTGTCTTCTAGTATCTACCATAATTTCTTATTTCAAAAGTTATAAGTATTTCGCTGAACTTATTTAAACATAGAGACATCGAATATATTTGTGAGAAAATATCTAAGTTATTTAGAAAAATAAATAAATAAATAATAAAATCTAAAGAAACACATATTAGTAGTATTTATGACAAAAACCAAAAAAGTAGACTAGAACTATGTATATAATAAATACTTACTTACACGCGACTTCGCCCGCGTGACTTTATAAAACTTTCTATGTGAAGGAATTTTCAAAATCGGTCCACTTAGTTTTTGAGTTTATTCATTGCAAACTTACAAATGTTCTCCCTTTATAATATCAGTTTAGAAAAACAATAAAGGAATTGCCAGATTCTATATTCACATGATCGGTTGACGACAGTGGCGACCCCACAGCTGGCTATTTAACTCAGTCAGAAAATTAGCCTTGCTCAACGTTACAATGCAGCTAGCATGCTTCGAACTTTTGCTAAGAGATCTCTTGCTATTATATATAATTTTTTACTTGTAATATTTTTTGTAAATATATTAGAATATCATTTAAAAATATATGAATAGAAATTTAAATCCTTAATTTTTCGTATGAAGAAACATTTACCTATACACATACCTATACGTATACATACACAGACTAAGTTCAATTAATAGAAAGTAGAACGTCGCGGGTAAAATCAATTATGGAGGTAATATATACAAAATCGGGAGGCACCCCACAATAGTTAGACAAATGAATAAATCCAAATGGAAATTTCCCTATTCGGGAACAATAGTTAGATTTTAGAGGCTGTATCGCATGCAGACAGATTGATTGGGCCCTTTTGTAGGCTCCAAGGTGTGGATAATATTATGTTAAGGAAAATACATATAAACTCAACAAAAATACTCATCATCACTTAAAGGTTTTTTTTAATTGTCCAATGAAAAATACAGATATAGGTTCTCTGGAACCTAGATATTAAATTTAAGGTTATTTGTCGTCTAAGAATATAGGTTATTAGGTACTACTTCTGACCTATTGCTGACCTATGCCAGTGAAAAGCTGAATATGGAATTTTTTGTAAGTTTGATTTTTGCTGATATAGGTTTCATTGGGTTTAATATTTATAGATATAATATTGTTGTTTGCTCTTACAATACTAATATCCTTACATATTATCAAACAAAGTGATCCGCCGCGTCTGTCTGTCTGTCTGTTCGCGATAAACTCAAAAACTACTTTTCCAATTTTCATACTGTTTTCACCAATGGATAGAGTTGTTCTCGACGAAGGTTTTAGCATAATAATTTTCACGCGAGCGAAGTCGCTGTCACCAGCTAGTGACTATATAAATATTATAGTGCTAATACTTTTGACTATAAAATTAGGATTGTGTTAATAAGGCACCCATGAAAGATTGAATTTCGTCAGATAATATCGAATGGTTTAACCTTAACTTACCATAAACATTTAAGTTATAATTAAGACCTACCTATATCAAATCGCCTTCACATAAATAACGATTCGTACTCCATATTTTGTTACCTGTGCCGTTTGTTACGATTTTATTATGAAAATGAATGGCAGGCGAACACGGGGTGTTTTTGGGGAGGTTTTGAAGGGGTTGAGGGGAGAGAGGGGGTTAAGGCGAATAGACGATCAAAAGGGTTCCTAATTCGTACATTCGGTAACACTACAGCCACTATGAGAGTTTTATGGGCCGAATCTTTTATGAGATAATCAAATTTTCTAATATTAATTCGTTCATATTGGAATTGATTGCGTTCCTGTTTTGTTTTCAATGTTGCAGTTTAACTATGTACAAAGTTTCTAGCAAAACTTACTTGTAAATATAAACTTTGACATTAACTTAATACAGATAAATTAAGGTTTCAATACTTATTAACTTTTCGTTCTGTAAACGGAACACGTCAATTCCAGACATAGACTACTATCGGTTGGCTAAGTATTTTTTTAAAATTATAAATAAAGTAAACGGTTTTTTTGCACACTATAAAATTTGAATATAAATCTATCTTAGTATTAGGTATTTTAGTAAATATTTGGTGTGACTTAGAAATACTTTTAATGTACAATTGAAAAAACAATGACGGTATGTGATGGTATGTGATTTGTGTCACCTATTAATTAACATAAGTAATGTCATGTTGCTAGTGCTCTGCCGTTATTAGGGGATAGGGAAATGGGCTTTGGCATTCCACCCCACTCAAGGATACACAAAAGCACACGTGCTGTTATTTCACGGTGGTCTTCTGTAAGGGGGTGGTTACTGCCGCCAGAAGTGCTGCGGACATTGATTTACGCAATGGACCCTGCCACTACCAAATAGGTAGATACAATATATAAAATATACATTGTATGATTAATTTGTATATGTTGTTTTGTTTGATATTTTTAATTGAAATATTCATAGAAAACGTCGACGCTAAAGAAAATTCGCGTAACAGTTTAAAGACCTATACTGCGTACAGTTTAATTACTGGTACAAACAAAACGTTTATATTTACACAACAAATATAGAATACTAGCTGGTGCCTGCGACTTCGTTCGCGTTTAAAAATGAAAAATATAATTATTGAGAAACTATCTAACAATTTTATAGCTGTAACGACGGATGCATGTGCACTAGTGCAAGTCGCAGGATGGCGCCGTTACGGCGACAGTGGTGCCCAATTTTTTATATTTCGGGGAAAACTTAACATTTTTCCATAGTAAAAAGTATCGTATACGTTAGTCCAGGTAATAAACTATTTGTGTACCAAATTTCATCCAAATCCTTTATGTAGTTTTTACATGAAATAGTAATAAACATTCATCCATCCATCTTCACAAACATTTTTATAATATTAGTACGATGACGTGCAATTAATTTGAATCTAAGGCGTTCACTTTTAAATTTGTCTATGGAACGAAATGTTCAAATTTGAATTTGGAACGCGCGTTCGAAAAGCGCGCCATGCTCTTTGACGGTGGCGCGCACACATATATTCGTCTCGCACTAAATGTAATCGAGGAAACCTGTGAAAATATGTAAATTGATCCTTGGAGATGCCGGACGGACGGACGGACTCCAATTTGAATATAAACTTTCCACCAGCACCGTATAAGCGCCATTTATTTTGGCCGCCCATAAAATATAATGATTTTTGACGTAGCTCTTCGCCTATATTAATTTTGTGGGAGCCTTATATTAAAAGGGTGTGTGTGGCTTTATTGACAGCCATTCGCATTATGCCTACCTACATTAAACGTACTTCTATATTCAATATTGATAAATAACTTTTTTTTATATGACAAATGTCGACGAGCGGGTTGAAGGTCTCTTACAATTAGACCAATGGAGAATTGGGCTCTACTCCACTTTAGGTTTTAGTTTCTCTCTAGGTTTCTGTCGCCAGACAGTCTGCTAGTTTATATATTTCATGACTGGCGACGTGCCCTCAGCTTCGGACTGAGTTGAAATAGGTACTTTATAAAATAAAAAAACTTAATTATGTTATAAATTTCAGCTTTCTATACTTAGTAATTTTGGCTGTGCATTCATTGTCAGTCAGAACATACGATTTCATAAGTATAGATTATAAAATAAAACATATTATAATATATACTAAAGGCCAGAATGTTAAAAACAATCATTACAATGAAAATATAATATAATTATAATCCTGGATATAACTACAGATGCCATTATTTGTGGACTCATCTGTAAACTTAGCAGCATTCTAACAATAAATTTGTATTAAAGGAAAAAAACGGACCGCAAAACGGACGCCACTCGTCTGAATAAGAGATCGGCAATATTTACATAAAAAACAAATAATAGACGCGGAGACGGGATGCGCGCATAAAATTAAAATCGATGAGAAATTCTACCCTTCGAATTAAATATCATTGCCCTGACGCACACAAGGTTACAAGCACACACACACACACGCGTTGATACAATGAGATAACAAGATCACAACACACACACTCAATATCTCATTGACAATTTCCAAGGAATACTTCAAAAGAAATCGAAGTAATTTCAAAATTGGAACATTAATATTTTTTAAACGACTTCAACACGGAAACAAATGAATTCTTCCAAACCATAGAGAACGGAAAAAAACTGCACGATACCGAATGGGGTGTAACTTAAAATATCGGCTCATACTTATTTGCATACTAACTAAAATAATTTATTATTTTTTCTCGGAGGGGCGGCTGTGTGGGGTGAGAACGTATACAATAGGAATAACTAGAAACCGAGTGTTATTGCCCCGATCATGGCGTTACATTTTTATAAACATTTATTTGGAACGGGCGGCGGCGAGTTATGAAATCAAAATTCGTGGTATTCTGGTGCTGCGGAGATGGATACCAATACACACAAACTAGTTTGAACAAAACAAATATTAAATTATACATACACGGAAATGCAATAACCGACGTCAAAATACGAGATGCTTAAAAGTTGGAATCAAAGCGGTTCGGAAATCAAAAGTAGAGTCTGCAAAAGGACGAGTGGAGAGCATAGCATCCTTACAATATAGCGTATGATTGCGCGAAACAAAGCAACGCTGGAACAGATAACTTTCGGAACGAACTCGTCGCGTCGGGAAAAAGTTTGCCGACACAATGCTGCCAACCTAACCGCTCAACATTTTCGGTGTCATCGTCGAACGTTTCAATCAAGCGTCACCTTTTTTGAATTCCGAACACAGATATGTCAAGCAATCGAACACTCGTAATGTCAAAGTCGTTTTGACGTTAAATTTTGTCAGAGCACGCGTTTCTGTTGACGCTGCACAGTCGTAGGATTGCGAACAAAATTATCATTCGTATCAAAGGGAATATTTTAAATAGGTATACATAAACATGGCGGCGAGTTAGGTCCAGACAAACTCACACCACCGCCGCCGCAAGATTTATACACCCGTTTCATATGCGATACCGTTTAAATGCTACATTCACTGATGCATTATATACATATTTTTTTCTTTTAACCGACGTCTGGCCGTGCTTTTGTTTTGCATGTTCAATATTGATGAGAAATTTTGTGGTTTAATATTTCTACTTGAAAGACATAATACGTTCGCGACGTGCAATATTAAGATTGTGCCCTCTTTGCAGCACCTATGGCGTTGTTTGTGTTAATAGGTCTATCAGGCTGCCTTAATATAAAAAATGATTAGAAGTACATTTGGAGCTAATGATTATAATCTGTATTCTTTGTCACAGAGTAATATCAATTTTGTCACAGAGTTTTCTTTAAAAATAGTACCCACTTACCTAAGTAGATTTTTTTGAACAGAAGGCAACCCTTTTCGTATGCAAATTAATATTTCTACACAATGGAACGAACCCGACAATCTTAGATCGAACAAAAATTCTGTAAGCTTACCTAATAAAAGGGGTTTCTTTTGAAACTATATGTTGCAAATATAGAAATTATAGTTCAAAAACGGTTAAGTAATTTTCATTGTAAATGCGTTAAAAGGAACGCAAAAGCGTTTTTTTTAACGGTGGTAACAATGTCAAACTAATTCCAAAACTTGTGTTATAGTTTTTAAAAAGTTATAAAGACAGAATACGCAGAATTTAATCAGCCAAGGTAATAAAATAAAAAAAAACATTTTAGTACTTACTTAATTGATTTGTTTATATATTTTTTAAAAATTTATTGTCATATGAAGGGAATGTTCGCTTTTACACATATTATTATATGTAGAGCTGTGATCGGCTGTTAAACAGACGATAACGTGTGATCTACTGTATAATAAAACAAAACGCGTGTAAGGGGGAGATGCATCGACCAAAAGATATCGGACGAGAAGGGGTTGATTTGATTGAATATCTGTTATTAAGACCCACCCTTTCACGCACACCGGCGCAAATATAAAATAATATATACATACACTTTATAAATATGCATGAGTTTAAAATTTGTGTGCATTAGAAATTTCTGAACGATTCCGTTTGTGTGCGTCCACCACTTTACTTGTGTGAAATGCTCGTAAGAGTCCTTCATAGTGAAGGATTTATCTTTCGTTTTTATATATTATATCAATACAATTTATAGTTCCTTTACATTCTGTTAAATTTTATTTTAACAAGACGAGTGTATTTAACAAGTCTTTGTCTTTCGAAGATTAGTAGTCTTATATGACATTCTTGTTCCGACAGACTATTACAATAATTTTTTTTAAAAATTTTTTTTTTAAATAAACTCTAATATAAAATTGAAACAAACTGAAGCTGCGATTTAAATGTGTTTTTGCTTTTTTTTGGCTAAAAGTGTAGAGCAGTAGAATGGCATACCTACGTACTGTTTTGCTAGTGACAGTTCCCTGACAGTGCATGTACTCTATGTAGCATTGGTGCGTCAGTAAAGCATACTATCATACCAAACTTCATACCCTTAGTATCTGGTTTTTTGCCAGGGGAATGGAGGTGTAATATCTTATCTGATATTACACCTCCATTCCCCTGGCATTGCTTGCGTTTATAGGCGACCTAATTAGTTTTAATACGATATTATTGATACTAAGATTGGAGATGACTGTTGTTAATACTCGAAAGGTGCCAAGAGCTAAAAATCTAGACGTTGTAGGCGAGTTATATATGCAGTATTCTGTGTGTACATGAATTGCTAGCGTTATACGCGTTTAAAATGCTTCTGATTTCCGTCGCCGCCCGTTGTTATAGAATAATTAATTTGGACGATATTTCGTAAGGATGCGAGGCTTCCTTTCATAAAATTCAAGTCTTATTGTTCCGAATGCGCCGCCGATTTTTTGTTTGCGAACTCCCGAATTAATTTACTTTCTGCTACGTACAGCGATCACATCCAGATATTTGGGTACTTAATGATATTCGGGTGCGTGGCAAATTCATCTTGAAATTAGATATTTTATTTGTTCCGTAATTATTGCGTGTGTTACGTTACGAATTGAGAAATTATTTTAGGTACAATCGAGTTCGTAACTGCTATAGATCTTAATTATTATTAATTATAAAAATTAATTCTGAGAAACCATTCGAACTTTTATAATTTTTATTTCATATTTTATAAATAAATATTTTGACAACATTAAAATGTAATCTGTACCTACATTACATTATTTACGTTGGTAATACGTATCTAATATATAATAAGCCTAAAACTACATAGGTATACTTATCACATGAACTTCTATTGACATTTCTCATACAATTAATAATTATAAAGATACATATTATCTATTACTGAATTCCTATGAAAAGAATAAATTTAAAGAAAAGATTCAAGAAACATAGATCCTATAAATAATTGAGAATTAATTTATAGCATTCTAAAATGATTAAGTAACCAACTTTGTTAAACACAGCAACTGACTAAATTAAATAAAATACATTAAAAAATAAAATAAATAAATAACGAGACAAAATTAGTATTTGATATAAGAAATACGCGGAAAAGATTTAAGTACAAACAAACAACAGTCAAACCAAATAAATCTATTTTAGTTTGACTGACATACTACGAAATCAAATTGGCAAGAGGGCGAGTGGACAATACGGTAAGTCCACACTAAAATGGATGGACGACCCGGGCGTCCTTTCAACATTATTAATATTCATACTAGAATGAAAAAAAAAAAATACAAATATTATATGTTACTCGAAACATAGACACAAACCTATGGCAAAATATTTCAGTGGAGAATCAGCGGTTGAAAGTAAAAATAAAATAAAAACACAGGAATACAATAAAAATACAGGAATACAGGTACCCTCGAAAATTTTATTTATTTAAATATTATATTACAAAAACGAGTAGGCTTAATGCGATATTGGAAGAAAACTTGTACATCTATCTACTTAATTAAATAGGACTTAAAATAAAGTGTAACCCTTGTGAATGCTTAGCGATCGAGCACGAACGACCAGGTTATAATATTTTGTATTTTCTGCACTTCTACTTTAAAAATAAATCTTTATTAGTAAAATTATTGGCAGCGTGATTCATTTATAATATTTTTACCAAAAATTATTTACAATGTACAACAACAGAAAAGGTAAGTATGATTATATTGATGACAATAAATATGTTTTATTGTCATCAATATAATAATGCTAAAAAAGAAAATTTAAATTAAATCCAGCCAGTCATTACATTCTATATGGTTGTCATCGCGATCCAAGATGTCTGCCTTCATTAATAGTTGTCAAACGTCAAATGTCACTCGGTGTTTCGCCGGCGAAGCAGTCTGACGTCCGGATGAGCGAGTTATGATTATCTGAAGACTGAGCAAGGTTACGTCGTGATTGTTGTAAGGGGGGAACTATGTATTAATAGATGTGTGACTAGTAAAATAGTTGCATTATATTTATATGTATTGTCGTTGACGACTTTTACATGGGCTTGAGTGTTTATTATGACTAATCGATATCTATGAGATTATTAAAACTATTACTGGCCACAAACGCAGACAAAACTGGAAATCAGGATATATTAAATAGGAAAATAGGTTACTATCAATGTATTTTATTAAATATATATCTAATTTTTTTTTTATAAAATATAATTATGTTTATACAAACATAATTTTGAGATGAGAGAGTAAATATTACTCACTAATTAGTAACTAATTGGGATTGTATCTATGACAATATGTAAGAATTTTGAGTAATTATACCAACACAGACTATTTGTAATTTGAAAATGAATCTAAAAGTTTCACATTTTAATAATTTGATGACAAATAGCAAATTAAATGGAACAGTACGCCGCCGTAACTAATAAAATTTCATTGTTTTTGGAGTCGTTCCAATATTTTTCTAAATGAACGCAGAATTTTTAAGTATGATATGAATATTCGTAACCACGCGTCATGTCGCCCTGCGGATAATCTGCGGATCAATTCACAAGCGAACGCAACCTTAACTAAAATTTGAAATTAGAATGTCCTTGGAGCGACTGCGTACTTAGAAATTGTCATTTAAAATGAGTAAGTATGTCAAATTACTTTTACACTTAATTTAATACTATTTTACTGTTATTTTTAGTGTCTTCAAAAAGTCAAAAAGGTCCAAGATTTTAGTCCTTTTAGGCTCCAGGCATTGTCATATTTTTCTTCACTGTTAAAGAATTATTACTATTAATTTACATATGATACTAACAGATTTACATATAGGAAAAATCCGGATTAGAAACCAGCGAGTACCGTGTGAAGTCAATTTTTAGTAAACTTTTATAAAGAAATTATTTAGAAATAACTTCAAAAGCGAGCAACTATGCTGTATAACGAATAGATAATGCGTTTCTAAGCAGTTTATTAAGTGACACCTTTTTTACTTTTAAGAAAATTAATTATACAATGAGTGTTGACAAGTATACAAAAACGGGCGTTTGCGCTCGTGACTTGGACCGGTCTGCAAGACCCTTTTTGGGGTTGTTCACCTTGTATCGAAAGGGTTAATTCAGTACCGAAGGGTTATTACGAGACGGACCGCGTATTAATACTTGTGTATATTGTGACCGTTTGAGGTATTGCCGAATGTTTTGTTTTTTATCATTTTAGGGTTAAAAGATGCGGCGAGACGACCGCTGGTTGCACAATTAAAAACGTGTGTTTTACGATCATTATATCCTATATGTATATACTCGTACGTAAGTAGCTTTGTAATGTTCGTAAGAGTACTGGACAAATTACTTTAACCCTAATTCATTTTCAAAATTAAATTCAACAAGGAACATATTTATGAATATGTTTAGGAATTCATAAATTAATAATTTCATAACTTAATTGAACATTTATCAATTAGGATCTGGAAAGTATAGTGGTAGGGCTCACTGAGCTTCGCAGTCATTTGGGTGCGAAATTTAGTGTGCTCTGTTACTATAAGGACCTCTTTAACCAACTGCAAGTAAAGTGTTGATTAGTTACTTTTAGAAATAATTTTATGTTTTATTAAATTATGCACTCGGTTTACTGCATCCTTCGATAGGCGATTTTTTTAAAATTATTTTCTTTTTAATATTTGGGACTTTTACCGTACAAACAAAGGTATATTATCTCCTTCATTCCCGGTTATCGGTGACTTTAAATGGCGGTTAGCCCACTTGACACATGGTGAAAAAGGCCCTAATACTATACTGGACTAGGTGTCTTACTTTTCCACGAACAATATGTACTGGCGAAACTTTATTTCAATATTTTTACTTAAATTAATGTGGATGAAAAAGCGCCTATTGAGGTTTCGGCGAACGTTAGCAAATTACTTAAGATAGGTATATACATAGTAAACCTATTAGTTAAAACATAGTAACCAATTAACATTTTTGTTAAGATATCTTCAAATATAGTAAACTACAGAATCAACTTTAAAAATTAAAAATTTATAACAATAAAATAAAAAATATATGGGCAGTTAATAGCTGGATTTAACCCTTGTCAAGAATACATATTTTTTAAAGTCTAGTTTATTTAAGTTTATATGATTATTACAGAGTAGCTTCCAATCCTTAAGTAAGTTGCAAAGAAAAGTGATTTTATATGGCACTATACATATATTTCTCTTTTGTGCGTTAAGTAGAAATAAAGTCCCCTATAATAATATAATCAATCAGTAAATAATGAGGGTGGGCAGCGATTGATCCCAACTCGGCGAAGGTGGGGGTGAAAAGGGTTACATTTTAAATACGACATAGGGGTTGTCCTATTTTGCACTGCTACATTGTATACCAACAATATTTTTCTTAACTAAACAGTCTATGTCAGCGGTTTAATTTAAGTGTTTTCAAGTTTTTAGGCTTTCTTCAAGTTAAGGCATAAAGTAGGGTACTTGTGATTTTATGTATTCTATTGTTTAGGGGTAGGTAATTATTGAATAACTCACTTTTGCATAGAAAAAATATGGACGTGTACAATTCTTTGGCGATAAAATATACTTACCTTTACTCAGTAAGCTGTAGATGTCATGCAGAAAAGTTACAAGAAGCGTCACGTGATCGTTACACTGAACCGTCACATAATATTTGACCTTGAAATTTTACTCTCAACGCGAGCATAAAAAGTTTAACTTCAAAAATATTGTTACATATGTTGTTACCTATATGTAAGCCCTCTTTTATTTATTGTCAACAAAATTATAGAAAATAAATAACCTAGTTATTACATAATTACGAACAGCTAATATACGTAGGTTCAAATCCCGGTTGGGCCTCTGAGACTTCTTCTTTTTCCTGTATTCAATAAAAGTGATGATCTCTACTCATAACTGCGAGGAAAAATATTACGAGGATGTTCTAACATATGGTCGAATTTGTGGTGGACTGCATTATATATATTAAAGCCCACTATGGCCAGCAATGGGAAGTCATGTACGTATTAATTTATAGACATGGGCTGATATATATAATAGTATTTTATTTAAAAAAAATATCCAAGAAAGTTTATATTAGTGATTGGTTAAGGTCGATATAACTAAGTTTTTCCAATCAAAAAAAAAACCTTATGTGTTTTTCAATGGCGTCGAATCTAATCTGCTAATCAATAATAGCAGACACAGCCCACAGTGACGTCACTAAAAATTAACCCTAAACTTGTCAACCCCCTACGCACACAACGTTGCAAAGATAAAGGCGCCGATAGGGTTCGATCTGGTCTGATTTTTGAACACCCCCGACTTTTACATCCCTTGAGAGATCACCCTCTGACATAGGCACATGCAAGAGTTTATACAGACATACACATATTTATCTAGTTGAATAATATATAAAGAATTAGAACAGTTCCCTTGAGTAAACACAATTATAGTGGGGATTCCTTTTGCGTATTCTACAGTTTAATAAGTCCATAGGAAAAAAAACCTTTTTAAAACTATTCAAATCATTACAAAGGTACGCGATACTAAAGTAAATGAATTTGCATTTTGACGTTACTCACTGGCATGTCCCAAGTTTAAGTCACGCGTCATAGCTTATCAGAACACTTAATTAATTCAATGTTGTCTGATTAAAATATATAATAAAAGATAAGTTAAAAAGGTGAAGAAGTTTTGATGAGTCAGTTCGCACACATTTGAATTTATGAACACCAGTTTGAGTTAGAAAAATATCACTGAACTCTTAAAGGTCTATATCGATTTGAATGATTTCTGTGTGGATGTGTGATTTGACTCGGTAGGGGGCGCTGCAGTCGGGGTACAGATTTATTTTTCATGTCAGCTGAGTCCGTTAGTTTGAATTATACCTATTTTATTAGAATTTCAGTCTTGTGTCTTAGATCTTTACGTCATATATCTTAGATCTTACACTTGGAGCATTTTTATATGATAGGATAGATTTTCCAGACTCCATTTTATTTTAGTCACTGAGTACGACGTTCTTTAAGTTAGTTCTTTATTCTTACATTCATCCCAATGAAAGTTGGAAATTCTTATGCGTTTTTACAATAAATTGTCTAATTCCTTTTGATTTAACCCCAAATTGTATGTACAAACTTATAAAACCACCTTGATAATGCAATTTTATTATCAGGAGACATGCGATACACCTGATTATTTAGTGAATTCAAAATGGCGGACAGTGATAACATTTTCAGGTTTCCCATACCTGTAACACAGAAGACACAGAGGCCGACTCCTTCGCGGAATTCTTCCAAACGTGACACGGTGTCGTGTAGTTGGAATACGGGCGTGTGTTTCGCGTGACCGACCCCGTGGTTTTTAACACTGAATCTAGTTTTAACACTCAAATTTTCGCTTTGAACGTCTCGCATTTTGGTGTGCAATTAGTGATTGTTATCGTTTTTGGCGGTATAAATGTTTGTCTGTGTGTATAGTGGTCCCGAAATGACGCTAGTTCACCAATTAAATGAAATTTGGTTTTGTGGCAGTTCGAGCATTGCGGATAAATTATTTATACAATATCTTATAATATTTTTTTTTTTTTTTAATTTCTAATTGTATTTACTTGGGTAATCTTAAAAGACATCTTTTACATTATGATGCAATTTAAGTTTTTTTTTTTAATTATTTGTGTTAGGTATATATATAAAATAGGCTTTTGCGTTTATAATAGTTAATAAAGATGATTTAATTTTATTGTCAATTATCATATTTATTACAATTTTCTTTAATCATAACACAAACAATCTTATCCTGAGTTTCTTTAGGGGTTTTTCTCAGGACAGTTATCATCTTAGCAATTTAATTTTTTTAAGAAATCCTGGAAAGAAATCAACTAATTAATTAATTATTTTATCCTCGTTAAAAAAAAACAAAAAAAAAAAAAAACAAAACTAATAGTACCTATGCAGCGTTTCCTACTAAGTAATAGTTGCTAAAAAAAAGAACTTATTAACACAATATTTAGCATAAGTATTCTAAATATAAGTACATAAAATTATTTCCACGCTCACTTCAAATTAGAATTTTCTCCAACCGCAATATTAGAAGCAATCAATCCTTGGCAACACAAATGTATGCAAAATAAATATTAATGACAATATACGCACACATAGGACGAAACTAACCCTTTCTTGCTACCCCCCGTCTCTACACACGAGCACAAATTTTACTAATAAATGTGTATAATTAATCATTCAAATGTGGGTACAGGCGGACGCGGTTTATCGGAGCGTAATGGAAAGTTACAATTAAATACAGGAAAAAAAAATAATAATATTAGCACTTTCTTTTTAAAGTTACGAATGTAATATTTTCATTATTAAATAATTTTATTAATAAAAATCACATCACAAATTGGCGCGCCTCGAACAGATTTACCTTTCGAAGGATGGAAAGAGATCAATTTTTTCTGATAAAACTTTTAACAAATAATACAGATGGGTGGGTCATAGAGATGATGACTTAATGACAGGCCTGCCAGCACAATCGATGGTTTCTTGGTTACCGTCGCTTATAACTCAAGAAACGCCACAGATGTCGCGGGAAAAAAAGCTAGTTTTTCATAAATTTTACTGTATGCCTTAATAAAATTAATATTAAAAATTAAAATGGAATTCCCAATAAGAAAACTTAATTTGTAATTTTAAATGACAAAAGGGATGCCATTCACATAATTGATTATCACCATAAGGGTAGACCAAGCATGTGCATCCTCCTAATGCTTAGCAACCTAACCATTAAAAAGTTTGGATGCGAACCTACCATTTAATGGTCAAACTGTCTGACGTGTTTTAACATTAAGAAAAGTTAAAAATAAACATAATTTTATTTACATAAGACAAAGTAATTTTCTTAGTCATCAAAAATCAATGAGCCATCCAAGAGACGATAACGCTTACAAAGACGACACGATACGAGACATAAATCATATACACGTTACGCCGACAATGGCCACCTCCATAAACACACCCCCGCACATTCAGTAATTAATTAAAATTATTAATGACAGCCCGCAATAATGGAAAATCAATATTCTCAAGCAAAATAACCGTTACAAAGACATATATAAAAACAGAGCCTTGTAAACGTTTAATAACCCGTTCATTATTAAATTTCAAACATTTTTTTCAGTCGTTAATTTTATTGACATTTTTATTGGAGGGACAATGAAAATCAGACAAACAGCATTTTTTTATTATTGTTTGTGATAATTAATATATAACGTTTTTCAAAGTGAATTCTTATAAATTACTATTTTTATATGTAAAGGTCTGACAGGTGACAGGATATTTGATTCGCTTATAAACACCAACAAAATCATAGAATTTACAAATGCGCTGCCGACCTTGACGGGATAAAGTAATGAGGGGGATAAACAAACACCTTGATGGGATAAACAAACATCCGTCAAATCTCCCATTATTTTACGTGTTCTGTGGCAAGGAGTGTCGCCTGTTGAGAGAGGCTGATAAAAAGGTCGCCTTTTTTTATCGACGAAGTGACATTCGATAAAGTTGCCTCTTTAAAACGAAAGCGTTTAATCGTCACGCGATTCGAACGTAATCGTCCGACATTAAAAGATTACCGGCATTAATGGGCGGTTATTCGAATCAGTCTGTATTGACAAATTTCGACCATTACAAGTTTGATTGTGCTCTGTGGTCTATGATGCTAAGTGGCCACTTACGCTTCGATTGTTTTCCTATCTGTCAAAGATATTATGTCAAATGAGACACTTAGGATGGCCTTTCGAATTATAATTTGTTAAAAAACAAATGATTAGAATCGATGACGATACCTCAAAGTGAAAGGCGACATGTCATACCTGAAACAAAAAAAAAATTGTCATTAATTATAAGATACATTTATAATATATTTAAAAACCCAAATATTGGAAATTTAAATGAAACCAATGAAAAAAAAAAAACGTATCTTTCTACTTAGTCATTTTTAAATACAATTTACTAGCGAGCGAACCGCAATTTGTTTTCTGAAAACTATATAAACAAATGAATGTTTGTCTTCAAGAATAATGTGTAAAAGTGTGTAATGCGCTATCTGCATTTTTCAATTATTCACGCAGGCAAAGACACCGTCAAAAGTTAGTCACAAATAAATTGTAATTGTGCAGATACTTTTATCGAATCGATTTAATAAGGAGGCCATATTTAAATGTAGCAATGGTGTACAGGGCAGCGATTGCGATCAAACCATCTGGAAAGTCGAGACGGGAGGGGGAGCGCGGGGGGTTGACGCGGCGGCGGAGGGGGGGGGGGGGGCTCCACGAAACCGAATTAACGACGAAACAATTTTAAATGTTCTACACAATAACAGAAACAAATGACGAGCTCCGCTGAGTTTTATCGATATGTCTACATGCATCCCTATCCCATATCTACCTACGTAGGTACATCCCTATTGTCATAAAGATGAGTTTAATATGGTCGCACAGACCCTTCTTTTCTCTGACGAATAGGTAACAACAGCATAATGTGCTGTTGTGTTTCAGTGATTTTTAGGATGGCCTAGCCCTCTTAAACTCTTATCCTATCGTCAGCCTGTCTGGCGACATTTACATAAAAAATAGGGTACCGTACTGACTTATTGCAATTTGTAGGAGTATTCAGGCTGAGAATATTTCATTGCGTCACGACGGTTTTCATAAAATAATCTTGCTTTAAAACCAAAACTATTTTTTCCTATATATGATGTTTTATTATGGGCCTCTTTCACCATGTGTCAAGTAGGCTAACCGCTATTTAAAGTCACCGGTAACCGGGAATGATGGAGATGATATAACCTTTGTTTGTACGGTAAAAGTCCGAAACATTAAAAAGAAAATAATAATAAAAAAATCGCCTATAGAAGGATGCAGTACATAAACCGAGTGCATAATTTAATAAAACATAAAATTATTTCTAAAAGTAACTAATCAACACTCTACTTGTAGTTGGTGAAAGAGGCCCTAAGTCTTATTAAGTATATTCACAAGTAACTAATTGTTTTGTTTTAATTCGCACACCGATTATTGGTTGAATATTTGAAAATTCGTATAGAAAATAAATAATTTTAAAGCTGAATTTGAATTTGACATGCATTTTTATAAGACAAACTGCTTTTTGCCGTTACTTTGTATTATATACATTGTTACAGTAGTACCGTAGTTAAGTAATTTAGCATTACTTTAACAATGTTCCTGTTTTAGGCGATTTGTGGAGAACAAAAGATATGGAGCGAGCAATTACCAACGTGTCTCCTGTAACCATGGGGTGGCGAATACGACACACGCTACTACACTTATTAAGGAGACTACACACACAACTAATCTACTTATATAAATAAAAGTGAATCTCTAAATGTGTAGCAACCCTGTATTTTTGAAGATTTTTAATTTGCAAATACAATTAATATAATTATGTATAAATTTACAAGATTAACTGCAACGAATGTAAAGGTATTACTATTAAGACAAATCGACACTTAGAGTAGCATTTTTTTTAAAGGAGTATTTATTTACATATTTATGTCATCCGATGTAAAAACTATACAATAATATAATATAGATCTTAAACATAAAATTTTTTTCGAATTTATTTATTTGCTTGTAATGGCTGCACAAAGATCCATTTCGAAAAAAAAAATCATATTATAGAAACTTTGAGCGATCTCTACTTGAAAACGAATAACGTAAATTTTCCCCATTCGAAAATAAGGAAAGCTTGGAATGGCATTAACTTGTAATTTGTAAAAAAAAAAGCATTTTTCCTCCGATTTAAGAGTACATAATATATTTGTTGATTTAAAATTCAATGTGTAAGTACCTTAATAAGGGGTTGCGTCAAAGAAATGTATAAGTAGGTCCCGGCATAAGGGAATTAATTGTATTATTGTACAGAGTTGCTCCGATGAGGGATCGCGGAAGAATTATCAATTAGAGAAAGAAAACGTCGAATTCAACCTTTAGGGTTGTCTCCGTGCGACTTTTTAAATTATATTCTTTTGTAATAATTATCATATATTATCTAATATATTATAAGCACTATTTGCATAATACTTGGGACTCCCAGAATTTGAGACCTTAGTAATTCTATGGAAAGATTACTAAGAATTACTGAGGATTGATTCTGTTCAATAACATTTCGTAATCAGTTATCAAAACCAACTGTTCTCCCATTATAGTAATTAAATATTTAATAAAAAATACCTATAGGTATGTTAATTTTGTAAAAACATCAGAAACTAAACTCCAAAAATATATATTTTAACTTTTTAATGTAAACTGAACTTTCACAAAAATATTTTAAAATCTAATAATGTTTTTATACCCTCAAAACAGGTGGCGCTAAACAATAAATAAATAAATTAAATAAAAATGAGGAAATTATTTAAAAAAAGTTTAAAATAATTTTAAAATAAACAGAAATTTCAACATAATAATATATATTAATTTCTCATATTAGATCAATTTTTTTTTTTTTCACTAACGTAAGTACTTGCTACGACTTTGTTGCTAACTAACGAGCAACATTCTATGAATATGAAAAATAATTTAAAAATTACTCTGAAGAAATAAAAAAAAAAAAAATTAAAAAAAAAAGATAGATTTTTATTCACGCGTATCGTTAATCAGCCGTCCCTATTCCCTGCAGACTGTGGGTGGGGGGGAGAGTCGAAGAATGGTGGAGGGGAGTCTTCGATTTTCCGCAACATTCGTCTTAGCATTAGTAGTACAAGGAGCCTTCCTTGTTTTGCTCTTTAATTGTGTATCGGTTTGCATTGCAACCGCCTCTTTCGGATTACCCACGCCACACCTACCTATATTTACTTAGCTATATACATATATGCATGCTGTATTTATATATAAACAGAATTAAATGGGAGACTAATACCTACATAGTGAATACCTTCCTTCAGAAGGCCACTGTGATATAACAGCACGTGTGCTGTTCTGATTTGGAGTTTGATTGGTTCTGATTATTACTTACTAACCAATTATCATTTAAACTACTAAGTTAAATGGCACTTATAGGTGTTGCTTGTTATTAATAGACGACGGTAGCCTATCGTTATATAAAAAATATAAAAAAGCATGCCAAATTTTATATATAAGTATATAAAAAATAACATAAAATAATCTGATTTATTTTACTAACATATAATGTTTCAAACTCTCTTGTCATATTTTTAATGTTGTAAAAAGAAAAAATATTATTCAGCATTTTCGATTACCCTACACAATGAAATAAAAATTGTATTAGAAAAGCTCTTTTTTCTTAAAAAAAAAAGTACTTGTCAAATAGTTAGTAACTTTTTAGTTTAATACTTATTAATTATTTTTTGCAAAAATATATTATTTCGATGCTTATATTATCAGATACAAAATGTCAACTCATGAAATCTTAAAAAAAAAAAACCAAGACGTCACAATCTCAATAAAAACGTTTACATAATCAATATTTAACCCCAACTGGGCGAAAAAGTTCCTGTAACTACAGAAGTGAAATCGCCATTGTGAAATTACTGTTCAAAGTACAAATTAAGCCGCTTAAAGGAAATCTAACCAAAAAGAAACCAAACCGCACTCAAACAAGATCCCCTTACCAATGGTCATTCAAATTTGAACCCTCTGTCTTATTGACATTGGGTCGCTTTTGTAATAAATAGCAGTATCGAGAAGCAATTAATTCTTCACCTGTTTTTTGGTTCTTAAAGCCTCAGGTGGCGAAAGCTTTATAAACAATCGCGACTCAAATAATGCCCCTTCTCAATTATCGGAAACGGGGGACAAATAAACGTTAAGGAATTTATTGAAGCCAGCTTAATTCCTATTTAGTCATTCGTTCGAAAACGCCCATTAATCCTGTGGAGATTACGTGAGGATCGGAAAAGTCTTTTGAGGCAGAGCCTCAAGCACTGAAAATATTAAGATTCTGACGCGTTTTCGCCTATCTGTAAAATATGAGATACTTCAAGAGTCCGGATTGAACCTGCATAATCACTTAAGCTATGGTAACCATCTAGCATTAAGTGGATTTTGATAAACTTTATAAAGAAACAGGAACGAAGTCGCGAGCAAAATTTAGTTCAGTTATATGAATGGATTGGTGCTTAAGACAGGTGCTTTAACAGAAAGCTTTCGTCTTTTGATTTAAAATGTTATAAAAAAAAATATAACACGAACAAATTGTTGTTATTTCAACTTGAAAATATTGTCTTTAAATTAATAACGATAAAAATTATATTATTAACAATTATTTATTTTATTTTATTTATTTATTAAGGCAAAAACAGTCACATACAACTTATTATACAAAAAACGGAAACAGTAAGACCTATATTACCAAGTATACTTATCAAGACAAGGAATGATAAATTCAAATTCGCAATCATAGTTCACAACAAAACGCACGACAAAACCATCCATCCAACTGCAATGAGGAGACCGATCGTGAAAAAAAAATCGTCGTAAGTATTATAGAAGAAAATTGCTTCCCGCGGAATCGAACCCATTATCCACGGCAGGGTATGACAAGCCACTCATTTTGCACGGTGCATTGGCTCTACAAAGCCGCTTTGTTGTAAAAATTGTAAATTGAGTAATACGAATTGGTAGATACATTTTTAATGGGACGTGATTAATGTGTTGCTGACTGTACCTGCTTAGTTGTAAACAAAATTATCCTACTTAACAACACTAGGTACTAGTGCTTTTTGTGACAGCTATATTCTTATATACGAGAAACAAGATGAACTTGAAACTACACTTAGCTTTTGCGCGCGACTTTTTCCGTGCTCCTTTTTTTTATGTGTTAAAATATTTACTAAATATTTATTGTTTAAATATTTTGGCAAGTGTTAATTTTTTTATATTTATTTTTAGATGATTTTTAGATGATTATTAGATATTTTTTAGGGAATTTGGGCGCCAGTAACAACCCCCTTACAGGAGACCACAGTAAAATAACACATATGTACTGTTGTCTTTTGTGAGTGGATAAAGGATGCTAAAGCTCATTTCCCTATTCTTTCTTAAACCCCTTATCCTTTAATCCTATTATAGTAGAGCCACTTATCATCAAGTGGACCGTCAGTCTGTCTGTCGACCTTAACATAAAAATACAGCACTTTTTTTCTGGATGAAAGGTATTTTCTGTATCCCTAATAGATAATGTGTATGCAAAATTTCATGATAAACAGTTAAGGCGTGAAAACTTAACAAACAGACATTCTCATTCATAATATTAGTTATTATATCTACAGTTACGAGTTTGAATCATTACTATTATAGTCACAATTAGAGTTAAATTTATTGAGAGTCAGACATACTATAAGATATTGAACGCAACCGGTATGGAGTAGCTATTGTAAGTCGCGTCACATTTAGTTGTAAGACATCCATCAATAAAACTTAACAGATCCATTGCTATTCGGAGCTAATTCGGGCCGTCATAAATTGTAGCATTAATTTAACGACAACACATTACCCCACTCTCCCCACCATCCTTAGGGAACTATTCCAATAGATTGGTTAGAGACTCCCCGGTAATTAATGACCTATCTGTTATAGATCTTATCCGGGAAACAACTCAGCACTTAATGTTTATACAATTGAAATTCATTCGAACTATATTGTACTTATGTCCTTTCGCTACGGAAGGAGATATCTCAAGGACAGTTGTCGCTTTTCAATCGAATGTCAATCTTATTAATTGATAGGTAAAGTTGGTAGTGCCCGACTGAGTTTCAAGAAAGACATTAGGTAAATTGCTTAATGTCTTCTAAACGGATGCTGTATCGAAATGTTTTGTTTTGGGTACATATTCATTGGAGCCATTGTTAGTCGTGTTTACCTTAGTTCTGAGAAAACCTTAAGGCCTCTTTAGAAATTCGGTATATTGATTGTTAGTATGTACTGAATTTTTTTCTCACTGCCATTATTGATATTACTCACTATATAAAATTTTAACTTACACGGTAACTAAGACAAATCTAATCTAGTAAGATTCTTTTTGTCAGTTAATTTAATTTTATTTTCCAACCGACTTATTTAAAATAAAATAAAATAAGTCGGTTGGAAAATAAAATAAAATAAGTCAAATGGATTTCAATACGGTTTTCGCTTATGCTACTTTTTGTACTTAAAATAAATTATTATGTAACGAAAATATTAATAATCTGTGTAGAGCGAGATGAGAGTGTAATAATATATATATATATTTTTTCATATACCTAAAACATACTCAAATAAAAAAAAATGTAACACAATTTTTGAATAATAAATAAATTGGTAATACCTTTAGAAAATTTTAGATGTCTTCGGCGACCTTGTTATGCGCTATTTTTTTTATAACACAAATAATTTAAATCGATACAATTTTCAACTTCCTTACAAAAAAAAAATGTCACTATCACGTAACAACGGATGCGCGGTGATATCTCGCCAAATGTCAGCTTAGATATGTTTAAAAGTTGACTAAAAATTAATAAAATTACTGTTTGGTAGCGATCACCTTATCGCAAATAAATTGTTGTATACACTTTATTAATATCGTAATGTCATGTCATAGTACGCGGTTATTGAGATCGATTTATTTTTGATTATTCTCAAACTTTTACATGTAATGTAATAATTGGCCTGTATACAAAACATGGGTATTTTTTTCATTGTAAGTACAAACGGTCCTTATATTACACTAGCTGTTGCACGCAACTTCGTCCGCGTAATTTTATAAAATATAGTCTATGTTAATCGCTGATAACGTAGCTTTCTATAGGTGAAAGAATTTTTAAAATCGGTCCAATAGTTTTTGAGTTTTACAAACAATAGTTTTTGAGTCTTCTCTCTTTGTAATATTAGTATAGATATAGACTAGATTTAGACCGCGACTTATTTCTCCCCCTTTTTATCTTTCTTAGGTGTTAAAACATTTATTAAATAGAAGCTGATGCCCGCGACTTCATCTGCGTTAAAAAACGTTGCTAAGCATTAGTTTTTTTTATTATATTTTAGATAATCTTTCTGGAACAATACTTTTTTCTGGATGACTGATAGCCTATGCTCTTAATCTGAAACCTCTGTGTCTTGTGTCTTTTCTGGTGTCCCAGACAACGTGTATGCAAAATTTCATGATGATCGGTAGAGTAGTTAAGGCGTGAAAAGGTAACCAACAGACAGACAAAGTTACTTTCACATTTATAATATTAGTAAAGTGTGGATTCATTGCTCATATACCTACTTTTGTTAGGCGTTGAATATTTTTATTACTTCCTTTTCTACTCTACAATAAGCACATACTATATGTGGACTATCAGAATAAATGCAGACCTTAACATAAAGTATAGTTATTTTTTTAATAAAAAAAATAAATAAAAATATTGTTTCGAAAAGTTTGACAAGGCGTGTCCGATGTATCTGTTCCAAAGATAGTCGTTACTCGTAAAATTATAAAAGAACTCTTATATATTTGACCCCAGATCGATAAGCCGGCCAATGACTTAATTTATTTTAATTGGTTTTATATTCCGATTGTTTATTTTTACCAATAATCTAAAATACAATATTTTGCTTTACAAAATTTAATACACGTGTACGTGTATACATTTTTTGTACAGTGTATAGACAAAAAAACAATGGCAAACAAATTAACTTAGTGCAAGTTAAGTGAAAATTCTATAAATCTATTTTTTGTATATTTTGTAAATTGTGGCAGACAGGCTGACAGTTTAATAAGTGTTTACCGTCGCCTAGGAACATATGAAATACTAGAATATATGCAAATCGTTGCTAGCCAAGAATAATTAAAGAGTAAGCTGGCTGAAAAAAAAAAACCAAATTCAAATTGATTTATTTCATTAGCGTTTACAGATTGTCAAAAAATTTTATGCTAATATTCCAACACCAGTTTTAAAAGGACCAGTTCAAACGTTTTTGAAAAACTGCTATTGGTTTAGCTTGTTTTTTCATTGCAGCTTGAAAACGTGGCATCACCAAATCCTCATTACAATAACAAAGGGCTGAATTTAACGAATATTAAAACGATTCCGTTTGTTTCCGTGTCAAAATATTAAAATTAACGATATCTTACACAATGAAGTGGCGGAAAAAACGTAAAAAAAATCCATAATTAATGCAAGACACTTCTTTTGACGCTTTGTCTCAGGGAGGGGACTGCGGATATTCAATTTAATTGAATATTTTCCGCTATAAACAGGCTATTTCTGACATCGCTTTATGTATTTGCAGAAATACAGTAAGTTTATGCTTTTCACTGTAGGACTATGATTTCTATTACTCATAATAGTTAATTTCAAACTGAGAATTTGTTAGAATTCTCAGTTCTCAGCAAAGAAAGTACTAAAGATTATAGTAAGTACTCTGTGGGAACATTGGGAGCGTTCAATTTAATAATATTTTATATAAATTTTTAATTAAAAATTAAATTTTATGACACTACGCTAATCCTGTTTTTTTTTTAATGTATTTTAGGTTTAATAAAAGTCGTGTAAATTTTGAAATGACATCTTTTTTATAGGTTTCTTATTTGACTTTCAGGCTTTGGGAATTTCTTTACTGTGTTATTTTGTCACTGTTTTTAATTCCCATACTACAATTACACATTTAAAAAAAAAAAAAATAGAAGTAGGTATTTAAATGTTTTATGAAAAATTGTCATCCAGTTTTATGTTAAGTTTGATAATAACGACGCAATAAAGATAATTTTTATTCGCCACTTAAATTGTGTTAATCGAATCAATTTGAATTTCGAACAATTTTTTCTTCGATTTTATGAGCAAGGAGACTAAGCTATTCAGCCTTGTTTGTGGAGTAGTCATAAAAGTCGTATTAAAACCGAAGTTAAAAGAGGTGGTCAATGCGTCATTTTGCCGTAAAAAAAAATAAAAAAACTTACATCAATAGATCGACTTCGATTAAAAGGCAGCTGGACATTTTGTTCGACCGAATTTATATTATCTTTATGAATGGCGTACGCATTTACAGGCTAACTAATTTAGAACTTAAAACTAATTCACGATAAATGTTATTCTTAACTATCAACTTTTAAGGTTCAAAATTGTAGTCAATTTTCAAAATCAGTTGCAAACTTGCGTGTATTTGGTTATCAATTTGAATGGCGATTGTAATATAAAACCGGTTTAAACCGGTTCGGACCCTAAACGACACGTGGTCAAATTGTCATTCGTTTTAAAAAGTGATCGGTTTTTTTTGTAATGGACAACTATTGTGTAGATATTTATGATTTATCCTTCAGCGTCCCTGAATCATAATATCGATTTGCATGATTTGAATTCTTTACAATCGCAAGTATACCCCCATTATATTTAATACTATATAGTAAAATTATATATTTATCCAAGGACGAATGAAAATGGCGGATGTGGTAACGTCATACAATAATATTCGTAGCCAAAGAAAGTTATTTACACAAATAAATGACTCAGTAAAGTGACTTATTTTGGTTGTACTTTATTATTTAAGTTATACTGAAGTTATATATAGTTACAGCTACTACAATGATTACCTTCTTATATGATTAGGGAAAACATAGCATTATATACTCTATTCCAGTGTAGTATTCTGTTCCAGTAAGTTTTGGAATCAAATAGACGTTATTTTCTTTGCTGTCACAAAATTAAAAAATCTGGCATAAAATAATTGATCTCACATTCCGAATTGAAAACTTCGCGTAGACGTTCACGTGCTAACTTTCTTGAGGCCGAATGCAATTAGAAACCGCCAAAAACAGCCGCGACTTTTGTTCCTATTGAAATTAATGTAAAAATCAATCAATCCTAACTTCACGGACGAGGGTAGAATAACATTTTTCTTGGCACCCTCTCCTTTAGACAATGAAAATTAATATTCAGTTATAAAAAACACGGGCACCGAGACAATAGGTGCTGTTAATTTGCTCATTATAAATTCATGGGGAGTCCGATGGGGATGGGCATAGTTCGAAATTGCGGAATTAATAATAAATCCTTTGATACTTTTGTTATTTTTACAACTGTTACATAATATATGTTTACTATAACAGTCTAATATTTATTTATTTATTTATTTATTTATTTATAGCAGATAGTAGATACATAATTACATATAAGTATATGTCATGGACACAGCAATGTGTCTTTGAGCGTATTATATGAATATATACAACGAATTCTAACATGCCATATATAACAAAAAAATCTTTGATCCTTTAGCTATCGAGTGACGTAATTAAGTTTTTGATGTAGATTTTGTTATCATCACTTTTCTGAATTGCCTCCTACTGTGGAAGCAACTTTAAAGACGAGCTCACGTCAAAAATAAAAACGGATAATAGAAACTTAAACAAGCTAAGTAATGCTTTAACTAGCGTCTTATAGCTTGTATATATTGAATATAACGTAAATACAGACAAAACATTTATATAATAAACACAATTATTTATCATGAAATATTATGAACTTAGAATACTTTTTTGTAATTGGCAACATTATTCATTTATATAGGGTTAAAATTAGTATCCGACTGAAAATGGATTTTTAGCCGAAAACGAAAACGAAAAAGAAGCTTCCGCTTTAGTCTTATTTTTGGCCGAAAATGGCCGAAAACGAAAATGAAAACGAAGTTCATTCGGTCACTAGTTAAAATGCACATTGTAACAAGTTGCGTCATTTCTTTCGCGTTCACCTTCTATTGATAATAACTTATCATTGAATAATTATTACCGGCAACACCAAATATAGACTCGTATGTTGTGTAATTCGTCAATTAAACAGAATTCTGCGAACAATAAACCCATTTAATACGTAGAATACGAATAGATAAGCTTTCATACGAGAATATGTCACAAATCATTGTCTATACTGTACGGCAACTTTATAATGAATTGATGTATTCATAGCACGCTCCGTATTCAATACGTGATCTTGATTTTAGACTTTATGCGCCTCAACATTGGATTCAGAATCGATTGCAACACGATAGTTGTATTGGTAATCGAGTCTTGTAATGTTGAAAGGTTCGATTTGAGCTTTCTAATGAGTGGAAATAACATGTGATGTTAATGTTAATGTATGATGAGGTTACTAGTTTAATTGAAACAGTACAAATAGCTTTATAGAGTTTTAAATTGAGGAAATGAGTGTAACTAACTAATAGATGATTCAAACTTATTTCACTCTTTGATCATTATAGGTAGTATGTATGTTTACATTAAAGTATATGAAACTTGAAATGAAATATTTTAGATTTAAGCAGATAAATATTATTATTTACTTGATACGAATGGATTCACAAATTTTTACGTGTATATTTAAAGTGAATTGTTAAAAAAATGATAATTAGAAAAATTTTAAGAAAAAAATAATCTAAGTTATTATTTAATTTGTTTAGATAGTAATATATTAAATCATAATAAATTTATTTACCATTTAAATTGTTATAACTTTCATTAGAGTTTAACATAACTATCTTCATGAGATTTTTTTAATAATATTTCATGTATTATTTGTATAAAAATGTATTATCATTGGTTAACATATTTCTTTATGTAAAGATTGGCCGACAGGCTGACTTATTCACTTATAAGACGGTGGTAACTGTGGCCAGACGTACTGGCCAGTTACTGTTGAACTAATTATGGTCTGTCATTACTAATCTATGTAACTATATAAATATTAACTGAAATCTATTTAATCACAAAGGCTAACTTTTCTTGCCTTTTCCATATCGTTCGACAAAATATCGCACGATATTAATATAATTATTAATATTAATTTTTTTTTCATTTTTTATTAAGGTTCACAAAACTGGTATACAATTCCATGTACAAGCAAATAAAAAAAAATACAGCAATTAATTCGGAATGTAACCTACTACATGTGAACACAACATACAAAATGCTTTAAATAAATTAAAGTTAAGTTTATGTTTGTGTAATACTTATGTGTACTAACTATAGATATTGTAAGATGTATACTTTGGGTTCAAGTAACTCGATTTAATAACTTTTTTATATTATTATATTTATCGAGTGTTACGATAATAAGGTACCAAGGTAAACTAATCATCAATGTAGGCGAGATATTGTAATTGTAATATTAATATTGATGTGTACAAACTGGAAACGGGTAATTAAGCTCACATAAATAATACATGAACCGATCGAACAACACAAATCAACTTAAATTTACAACATCACACGTTTCACATAATAAATCTACTTAACACTAATTTATCTTTGATTTTAACATTAAATTAACATAATTTGACGAAGAACATATTTACATGAAGTTCGGTTAAATTTCAACAAGAATTTAATAAAAAAATTTTTTTGTGGGAAAATAAATTTTGGTTTAAATATTAATGTTAAGAAGCTAAACATTAAACAATCAAAACTTTAAAATTAAAATTTATTTAATCCAGCCATAGTAAATTTTAGAAAACAAATAACAATAAAATCTTTAATAAAATATTAAAAAAAGTTTATAATAATTTTAGAATATGTGTATTTATTTTGAATTTGTTTGAATTGCGATGAATCATTTTGTATGAGTTTTCAAACTTTGTATATATTTTTTGTATGCCAAGTAAATAACATTTAAATGTTTATTTCAGACCACAAATTGAAATCCATATTTTTTAGTAACAGAAAAAATATACGCTTAAAACTATTTTAGTATACATAACTTAAAAACCATACCTATGCAAGTCATGGACTATGTCATGCAGATATTTTGGATCTTACGAAGTGTATTCTCAAATCACAATAATCTCAATAATGTCAATAATCCCAATAATATCAATAATCCCAATAATCCCAATAATCTCAATAATCAATCAATCTCTATAATATCAATCTCTATAATAATCAAATCTCAATAATCGCAATTAATATTATATAAAGTGTGTTTATTAACTACTCGAACCATTTTCAATAAAATTATAATACATAGCTGCTAAGTAGACTGGTTGACAATTTAAGTTGGAAACCAAAACTGTCATCAATGTCATATTGATGGCATTATAACTTTGAGAAAGCAACGTTTCGAGTAAAGCTTCGAACAGATGCTTTGAATTTATCACACAAAGAGATCTTCACAGTCGGCGATATTCTTTACTTCAATTTAAAACTTAGTGATCGGTGCGAGACGACTTTAATGTTTCGCTTAATGAAAGTTTCAATGTTAATTTCAACACAAACACAACATGGAATGCCAAGACATTTGTTCTTGGTTTTTGTGTTTACATTTTTAATTTTGACTCTAATATTCGTCTAATGCAATGTTCTACATTAGATACGAGGCAAATTTGAAAAATATTAAAATATTGATTTATAAAATTTCTTATGCAAATGATGTGTAATAATCCTATGTTATTGGTAATATTTACGCAGTTACTAATGAATAGGCATCTTATATAAATAGTGGAACAATAGTTTTCAGTAAGTCAATCTTGAGTAATGCTGTGTGTGAGCAAGTATGTAAAGAATGAGATCATTAAGAATCTATCGAAATGTGTTATCAACATAATATTGTAACGCTTATATCATTATCACGAAATTTATAGTCTCTTAATGCATCAAATCGCAAGATAAAAATTGTAAGTTTACTTTATAACAGGAGTGACGTCAGCTGCAGGCCAGGAATAGAGAAACAAAAGGTCGAAACGGAGCAACTCTTTGATGATAAATAATTTATCGCCCCACTAAAACCTGCATAAGAAAGAAATGTTGATAAACATCCCACATTAAATATGTAACTGTTGACGATCGTAAAAGATGGAAGCCAGACGTTGTATCTAGCTAGCGTACATACATAAATATCACTTCGTTGGAAATATAACTTTTATTAGTTTCTAGCATTCGGTCGCACTTATAAGAGTAAATTAAAAATTAAATTCCACGGTTCGTTTGCACGCAGAGTCGTCCGTTTGATCTGGTGTCTGTAGATTCGAGGGAGGCGTTTGACTCGAGTGATCGCCCTGATTTTTTTTACGCATCGAGTGAATTGACAAACGACTCACGAACACTAACGAAAGGCACACATTTCCGATGCTATCTGCATAGTACGGCGTGCGATGGGTGACGCGGACGCTGCGGTGCGGTCGGCCGCTAATAGCAGCAACAGGTGTCCCACAGGGTGGCCCAATCGGACCGCTACACTTTTTTAATTTACGTTTCACGAATTTATCGCTACCGTTGACGTCTCGAGGCGCACGTTTGATTCATACGCTTGCGCTGTCGCTTTTTAATACTGATTTACAATAAAAACAGAAATGTTTCACCGGCGATTGATGTGGAGTTATGATTAATGCTTCGTCTTTGATGTTCGCTGCTATGAATCTATCAAGTCGGCTCCTGAATATCGACGCCGCGCGTGTATAAATAGACCGGGACGAATCCAAACGAGAGCGTCTTATTCGTTTTACTTAATTATGAGGTTATTAAAGAAACATTGCTGACTGACTGAACCATGCTTCCTCCCGATACGTAAACAGCGCTCGTTATTGTTACATCACTGACTCACTCGATGCGGCGGCCAAGTGTTGTCGCTCGATTACAATATTTATTTATTTTTTGTCTCAAAACGAAATTAGACTAATCAACATTTTGAGTACAAAGAAGCAGATCGCTTTCATCATCGACACGATCATGTTTACGCCGGATCTTCCGAGAAACGGGTCCAGCGTTCAATACTTGGAAATAAATATGTGAGTTTGACATTTGCTTTCATGTGTTCGCCTCGCGTGTATCCACTGCAATTACGGAGACGGCAATTTCGGCGTCTTACTGCCTTCTACTTAAGGAACATTTTCATCGCGTTTTTTTCCCTACACTGTAACTCATACTAGAGTTTTTTGTTATTAAATTATCGTGCGTGCCGATTTCTGACAAGATGATAGGTTACGTTTGATGAGGCATCAGATTGCTCTCTTGTCGACATTTCGAATGCTTTCTCTTTGACGCGCCTAGAAACGAGGCCGAAAAGGTTATCATATTTATTCACTATACATTGACATGTAATTGAAAATAACAAGCTATAACAATAACATAAATATCTTCCTTAAAGAGTTACACTTAACATTTGAACCGTTCAGTTACCTAATCAATCTCGACAGATTCAAAGCTAATTCAAGTGTACATATAAGGATTTTGATTAACTTTAGTTTCTTTTATTAAGTTAATAAATGTATTGCACATATAAAGGAACGCAATACCAAAATTCATTGTTATCACCTACAAACATAAATTCAGTGCCTACTCATATAAATATGTAATTTACTTTATTCTACTGCTCATTTATCGACATTCGCATCAATAAAAATAAATACATTTATTTGTATGTTTGTGCAAATGCATTGGGAGAGTAAAACATCATCAGTCAAGTCGGCTCAAGTCGGTTCGTTTTACGACGTCCGAGGCCTAATAAGAGAAATGTGTGCTCTAACCGAAAATAACAAAATTAAAATAAATCGAACGACAGACAGACGTCATAAACTAATTTCGAGTGTTTTCCTTTTGGTATATGTTCAAAAATAGCGACATCACTCTTTCATGTCGGCCGAGGGAGTGGCATTAAAGAAATTTACAGTTCGAAGCAGCGCCATCTACTAACGCCAGATGAAAGCTCATTTTTATAGTCCAAAAAAGGAATGTATGACTGTTAGAGCTTTAAAAATTAAATTGTCACTCCTGTTTTCTATAAGGGTGAAGTTCACGTTTAAATGTTTACATATAAATTTGAAGACGCTTTCCGCTTTATGAGGAACTTTTTTAGGAACAAGCTCTGTGACTTCTGTGATTCAGTAACTTCGAATCAAATAACCGTGCTAATTTTCATCCTTCGTATTATATCCTGTAACGAGGTGGAATTATAAGAAAGAACCCTATGTCTTCTCAAACCATGTCCTAAAAAATGTAGCAAAGAATTTCACTCTGTATAAAGTGGTAGCAAAAAAAATATCAGAGCACCTAGTACTAAGTCGGTGTTCCAGAGTTTAACGCTTTCGACCCAACAAACAAACACTTCAGCTTTATTATATAACTAGCTGGTGCCCGCGACTTCGTCCGCGTTGAAAGATGAAAGGTACCCTATCTCTTTTCTGGTGTCCCAGACGATGTGTATGCAAAATTTCATTATGATCGGTTCAGTAGTTTTCGCGTGAAAGAGTCACAAACATCCATACATCCAAACATACTTTCGCATTTATAATATTAGTAAGGAAATTAGCATAGATTTCTATGAAACCAAACCGCAGGACTTGTTTTAAGAGTTAAATGTTATTCAACGGTGACATTTTTGCGTGAAAAGTTTAAATGAAATTTTTGACCAATCAAAATTTGGCATCAGAGGAGTCGTAATCAAAAAAGTTGTCCACAATCTGAATCGTTTATCGAATGTCATCAAAAAGAAATAATGTTTTGAAGTCGTAACCCCATTTTTGGTGAACTTAATTAAAATCGAATAAAGAAAATACGAAGAAAAACTTTTTTTCTCGGTTAATTCAAGCCTTTGCTCCGGGGACGAGAATTTCTGTGACTCCAACGCCTAATTTCATACTTTATTTCGTTTTTACGTTTTTAAATTTATTCTTTCTTCATTTATATAATACTAGCGTTTGTGCAAGGCTTCGCATTTGTGAGGGATTAAAAATAAGCCTATGTCTTTCCCAGGGTTCAGTCCCTCATATCTCTTTCCTAAATCCCATAACAATATGACAAAATCAACTTTTGTCATAGTTATTTACACATTTAAAGCAAGCTTTTGCTAATGGATAATCGAAAAAGAGCTTATATATCATTCCCTAGGGATTTGTTGGTTTTTAACATTTTGTTAGTGTACCTTTCAATAAATAAATAATAATGAGTATTTTCATATGCTTTCAATAAAATTTGTTAAAGCTGTCTTTTATTAAGTCGATCAAAATCAAATTGACCATTAACTGACCGCCAAATATAGCTACACAGCTTGGAACTACCACTTGCAGTCAACGGTGGTGTTCTAAATAAATCAATTTACTTAAACTCCAGATACTTATGCGGCTAATAGAGTAATTCAATTTGAACGGTTAGAAATTACACAGAATAGGTTGTATACAATTTGGCTTAACAGCAAAATCGACGATTTCGCCACGATACAATACGAATTTGCATAGTGACACGAAATTTCTTCAACCTTTAACGGGACTGTTCGTTCTTTTGGTCCGAGTTTTCGGATTATTCAACTGTCGCTTACTTCAACTAGCATTTCTGCGTAAATTCATAGTGAGAAACAAGTAGGTAAGTTAAAGAGAGGGTTGTATAGTTGTTTGGAGATAGCGCGCCTTGAAGGAATTTGAGCATTTTGCACAAAGGCCTCGACTGCAGCCTGAATAACAGTTTACTAAGCACCAATTCCGACATTAAACAAGAGTTTCGGATAGCAGAATCAACTTATTTTATTTATACAAGAGAATGTATGTCTTTCTCTTCTGGAGAGAGTAAAAACTCTCATTAGAATAGTTATATAAAGATTAGAAACATATTAAATAACAAATAAGGTGTAAATCGTCATGTCCTGTAATTATAGAAAAGTCAATTGAATTTTTGATCGCAAAAGATGACTTGGTATGAAGATTTCTTTCTAACTATTATTATTTCTGTAATTTAAGTAAAAAATTTTTGGTTTGTAGTGACTTCAGACAGATTTAATACAAGTTGAAATTCCTTATTTTTATAAGTATCTTAAAAAATATCTTCGAAATAAGTCTAGTAAAAAGTTTGTTTCTCTTTACTTATATTGAACTATATTATATCAGCAAACAAAAACCGATTTACTTCTTTTTTGTTGTTTATATCTATAAAAAAAAATGTGACACATTTCTATCAAATCTTTACATCTGTGAACTTCTTTTGAACTCATTTTGGACTAAAAAGCCTCTTTTTGAAATCTCATCATTATTTCTATAGAAGATCACTTATTATTCGTAAATCAAAATAAACATTGAAAATTTTCTCTTATGTGGAATCGCTGTCGGTTCTCTTTTCGAATTTAATTTTTAGAACACAATTAGTATTTTGTGTTAATGCTTCACTCATAATGAAAATGATTTGCGCGAGAGCTTTTCAAAATCTAGCCGATTGAAAAAGCTTCCAACAAGCGTCGGGTGAATACGGATTCGTCGGTTTCCAGTGCTCGTATATATATATATATAAATTCTGCATGTTTTAAATTTGGCGATTCAATGCACTAATGACTGGTTCGTGAATGGGTGCATTCAGAATGCATACTTGTTCCACAACCACTTTGCCGTCTTTGAATATTTTCGACTCTTTGATACTTTTCATTTTGAACCCTTGAAAGGGTCGGGGTTAATTTTTTTTTCAAACAACCTTTTGACGAGATAGTTTTATTCATGTGCATAATTTAAACTGTGATTATAGTATTAACAACTAGATGCTTTGCCTTAAATTTGTACAGCGAGTTAACCTTCATAAAAATTATACAGATATTTGTATGTGCGAATATTTTTTTTAACTTTATAATCAATGATGTATTCTAAATTATATTTTTTAACTTATTATTTATTTTATTTTAATTATATTAATTAAATATAATATATTACATAATTAATAATATTAAATTACATATTATTAATTAAAGTACATTTTTAATTACCATTAAGTATAATTTAATTATTTTTTAAAAAGCAATAGATATATTGTTAAGTATTCAACATAAAAATATAATTTAATTAGATTTTAATTAATATTATATAAAGGGTCGTTACAGTTTAACATTTCATAATAATAATAATAATAGGTACAGTGGATGTTACCTTTAAGAGATAGACTAGCCTTTAAGAGATTATGATATGGTTATGTACCATGTCATAATAATCTACGTTTTCTAGACATATAAAATTGGTAAAAGAAAGCCATAAAATTTCAGACTTCACAAAGTTCCAACTGTATGAATCAGCTAGTAAAATATTATTGGATAACCGAGGCAGTGACTAATTGCCAGTGACTAAAATTTCTTACAGATAAATCTATATCCATACTTTTCTATACTTACCTACTAATATTATAAAGAGAGAATATTTGTATGTATGTTAATGAATAAATTTAAAAACCGATTTTAAAAATTATTTCACATATAGAAAGCTATTTTATCAGCGAATAATATCCGTACTAATATTATAAATGCGAAAGTATGTTTGGATGTATGGATGTTTGTAACTGTTTCACGCAAAAACTATTGAACCGATCACCATGAAATTTTGCATACACGTTGTCTGGAACACCGGAAAGGACATAGGGTACCTTTCATCGTTCAACACGGACGAAGTCGTGGGCACCAGCTAGTAGTGTATATTTTATAAAGTTACGCGGACGAGAATTCGCGTGCAACAGCTAGTGTTAAATTTATTTAGTAACTACTTATACCAATTACGGACACAACATAACAATAACAGTACACGGAGCATAGCATAACCGGATCTGTATTATTGTATAAATAAACAAAACGTCTAAATTGAGTTTTATGCTACATCACCGTCCTATTACGTTCAATTCGAGTTGCGTTCGCTCGAGTTATCTTTAATTGTACTATCGATAATATTGATTGATTGATGTTACAACACTAATTTGATGAGTTTCGAGTCATTGTGTGGTGTTGTGTAAAACTAGTCAGTTGAGGCTGATATGGTACATACAATACAATTGACGACTCGTTTGGTCTAGTGGCTAGTAACCCTAGCTGTTAACCAAACGGTCGCGGGTTCGAATCCCGCTAGAGGCAAATGTTTATGTGTTAACATTTTACCTTTGTACCTGAGTCATGGATGTTTTTTATTTATAATATGTATGTATTTACAAAAAAAAGTAGTATATCAACTGTCTGGTATCCATAATACAAGCATTAGTTGCTTAGTGTGGAACTAGATGGTGCTGTGTGGAATGTGTGAAGATATTTATTATGAAGATATTTAATATTTTGTCTTCATTTGATGTCATTGGAATAAACACGCAGCATACATATTGTGTTGTGCTGTTTCTGTTACCTAATATTTATAACTTTACTAGCTGGTGCCCGCAACTTCGTCCGCGTTGAACGATGAAAGGTACCCTATGTCCTTTCTGGTATCCCAGACAACGTGTATGTAAAATTTCATTGTGATCAGTTCACTAGTTTTTGTGTGAAAGTAGTTTTGATATGTTTTTTAAAAAAAATTACGTGTATTTGTTGTAATTTTATATATATTTTAAAGATTACAAAAGAATAGTATCCTGAGTTTCTTTCGAGGTTTCTTCTCAGGATCGTCATCTTGGCTTTTTTTACCGAAACCCTGGTAAATTTAAATTTGTAATGACGATCATAAGAGTTTCTTGTAGAAACCCATTGATAAATAAATATTTTGATTTTGATTTTGTGAAAAGTTCAACTATTGAAAATGCAGACAACTGCAGTTTGGACGGGATGAACAATTCTATATAGAAATATATAGATATCAAAATTGAACTATTCAACGGTAAGTTTCTTAATTTAATAATTTTAATTCAGTATAAATTCAGTAACATCTAACTATACTAAGATAATTAAGAAAAATTTCTTAAGATTTTATCATAAAAAAAAAAACAACTCTTCTAGAGAACATGAAATTTTGATGAATTTGTGAACGCAATGAACAATTTTATTAGAGATAATAATTGTTGCTAAGAACTGGTTCATAAATCGTGATATACATTTAGTGCAAGGATTAGATACCGTCCGTTCGGTACCGATCAATCATTCCATTGAACGTATCCTGTTTCCCTTCTGCAGTGTTGTGACTTTCCGATCGAATTCGTATCGAATATCGATAAAAAAATTGACAGCACATAAAAATGATTTTTTTTTATTGGAATAAATAATGAATTAAATTGTACATCTGCATATAAAGTTAAATAGTAAATATCTAATATAAGGAAAAATTTATATATTCTGTATATTGTAACAAAATATATTTTTTTAAACATAAAATTCGAAATGTATATTATTCCATCATTAATTGAACGTGTTATACATATTATATTACAATTATTATTATAGGATGTTGATAATGTTTAAAATTACAACTAATTGAAAAAGGTATTTAATAATATATAGTAAAAAAAAAACATCTATACTAATATTATAAAGAGGAAATATTTGGTTGTTTGTTTGTTTGTTTGTTTGTTTGCATTGAATAGGCTGCAAAACTGCTGGACCGATTTGAAAAATTCTTTCGCTGTTGGGAAGCTATATTTATCAGCGAGTAACATTAGGCTATATTTTATAAAAAGTTATGCGGACGAAGTCGCGTGCAACAGCTAGTATTTAATAAAAATATACCTATAAAATAAAATCTTGTAACCTTTTTAAACTTTGTAATAGGCTATATAAAAATCTAACTCTTTTTATGTATTTCTAAAATGTTACATGCTGTAAGGTTGGCTATTAAATAAATAAATAAAATAAATAAATAAATATCCATGTATATTTTCAAATTTCGAATCACTCAAGACTGCCACTACATTTTTCAATTAAAACAATTTTAACAAAATAATTAAATAATCTTAATAAACTTTCTATGGCTTGAAATAATATTTATTACATGAATTCACATGTTAATAAATAAATTCAAATAATAATTGACATTATCGACAAATGCACCGTGAACGGTCGCATCATTAGATCTAGGCAACTGTCAAATCCAATTCAGCGATGCCCCCGCGCAAGTAATTGATTTATTGATCGTACATTACATTCGATACGAGATGAGTTGCGCGCTCTGTTGGTCGCAAGTGCCACAAGGCTGCATCCTTTAACTGTAATTTTCTTGTCAGTTAACCTGATGACCTCGACCATATTACTCCACATATCTACGGGCTTCAAATCGACGCCACTTTTTATAGATTTATCGCCCAAATTCAGGAGTTATTTATTATTTCAATAATACGGTATTGATCTTGGCTAATAAGAGACACAACTTAGACAGGGTGTTTAGGTACGGGTCCGAATCATAATGTGAAAATATAGTGTTTTTTTTTTAAATAAAATATGCTATAGCTCTTTTTAAATTTAGGGATTCCGTAGATCACAATTCGTTATTTCGCCGTGGTCTATAGTCTAGCAAGCAGGTGGTTAATGACTGCAAAACTTAATCCTGTTTATAGTAGCGCACTTGCAGCACTTCTGGGGTTGCTTGTGTTGTAGTCGACGGGAGCCATCTACAATTAATTCGAACGTCAGTCTGTCTGACAACCTTAATATATAAAAAATAATACTCCTACTCTTATATGTTTTCATATCTTTAACTTATTTTATATGCTTATTTTATGCTAAACGCAAACTCGAGAACGGCTGCACCAATTCGTTTTTTTTTTCCAAATATTAGTTGAAGTCTGAGCAAGGTTTTTGTGAAGAGAAAAATTAGAAAAACCCTGTCGCTAGTATACCTATAATATTATTGGAACAAAAGTTGCCTTTTGAAAATAGTTTCAAAACAAAACTTACCTCTTTTTCTTTGGCAGCGAGTTCGTTCTCTAAATTGGTCCCTTGATTGACTGGACTGCTTCTCGAGGAGTTGCAAGTAATCCTCGCGGTCGCAGCCATTTCCATCTTCTGTTCTATTTCCTCATCAATGTCTGGAGTTTGTCTCTTCTCTTCCTTAATGTCTGGACTGAATCTGTCTATTCTAGTTTCTGTGCCCTGATCTCTAGTGGGTTCTAAGTGGGAGCCATTAGTCTTCGGTGGTACTGTGGCTTGGAGTGGTGTGGGGCTTGTCGTTGCTAATTGTTCTTTGAGCGTTGTCACCTCTTTTTCGGCCAGTGTGGCTCTCTGTAACAAAGAAATATTATTTTACTTTCTTCTCATCAGACAGGCTGAAGGTCTACCGTCACCTATAACACAAGCAACGCCACAGGTGCAAGTGAACTATCGACTATAGTATGATTAAGGGAAAGGGATTAGGATGGGACAGGGAAAAATGGGCTCTGATATCCCTTACAATTCACCTAAATACAACAGCACATATGCTGTTATTTCACGGTGTATTCTTCTGTAAGGGGATAATTACTACCGCCAGACGGGATTCCCAAATTACTGTAAAACGCAGTGTGGCCTGCAACTACTATTTATTATTTATAGGATTAAAATCTATACTAATGAACAGATAGATAGATTTTGTATGTTTGTCTATATGTGGAGGGTAATCTTCCTAACTACTGGATCTATTTAAAAAAATCTTTTATTATTCAAAAAGTACACCATGTTAAAGATGGATATAGAGTATATATATTATGCATACTAATTACCTCAATTCTATTTAGTTGATTATAGTGAGTCTAGTAGAATACAAAAATTTGGAATTCTTCTTTGTTGTTCAAAAAAGGTTTTTTAAACAAGGTTCTTTTTTATATCCGATCGGATACGACGTCAGTTTGAAACTGATCCACGAAGACCAGTCTCTTGGAATCACTCAATTTTTATAGATTCTCATCACAACCTTCAACACCATTCGCCATTAAATACAACTTATTATGGTGACGTAGTTTCATAGCGGAAACATAGATTTATAGGCATGTAAACACAATAATATCGTTAATGAACGTATGTTTTTTTTGTATAACTAATCTAATTATATTATCAGTTCCCATAGTTTCATTTGTTCTTGATGGTCGGTGGTTTATAAAATGCTTTGTTGGTTGGCTTCCGGCTGCATTCATGACGATGCCCCATTCAGGACCCGATAAATAGTAATCGACACGATCTCGAACGGATGCGCGAATTGTAATTGGGTGAATTGGATCATTTTATTTGTTTTCAGACTATTCGGCTGGAGTATTGGCATTAATCTGATATCAAACGGTTTTTTGTAGTGCGTGCATTAAGTTTGCCAATTCAACATTTCCTATTCATTTCTCTACCCCTTTCGTGTTCCGTACTATTATTATCCTATTAGAGTATCCAGTGACGTAATCTTGCCAGCAATTCTTCAAAAAAAAAAAAAAATATTCAAACTAGGTAAAGATATTATTGTAAATATTTCTAGAATAATCGGATAAGTTCGGTTAACCAGAAAAAATATTAGCAAAAAATTGGAAATTTATTACTTACATCTTATGATTCCCATTCTCATTTAACTGAAAGATGAGAAAATATATGTATTACGCCTAATGAGTCGAAAGCGAAAGAAAATTTTTGTACTCACGCAAGCGTACACGCATGACGACGTACCTATGCTCCTGTAGGTAGATACCATCGTTACGATACAACAGACCGAGTGGAAAGACGTAAAAGGCACATTCAGACATCTTTCATTAACTGAGCGTTTGTTTATAATCGCAAGTTGTATCGGTAAATGGTGGCTTAAGATGCTAACGATATCACAAAATATTTGTATATGTAAAAGTTATCATAAGAGATTTCACGAAAAGTTTTTTATTACCATAAGATACAAAATATATTTACATTTCAGTTTTATTTATAGGCCCATTGAAGAGAAAATAAATAAATTAAATAAGAAATTATTAAATGATTTCTTTTAAACAGATCTATATATATATATATTATATTTTTATTTATTTTTTTATTTTATATTATTATTGTCTTTAATTTATTTCCTGCTATAGATGTGCATAAGATATGATTGTCCTATTAAAAAATCACTGAGAAAGATAGCTATATGACTCATGTAATGCTTTAATTACTAAAAAAGAAAAATATTCTGAAATAAACTATTATTATTAATATTTTTTTTAAATTAATAAATTCTAATAAAAGACGTCCGTTTTTTAAACGCTCGTGAGTCTGTAAACACCTTTAGAAACAAATCTGACAAGCGTTCATTGAGTTGGTACGCACATTTTACTGTTCATTTTAGTGATGAAATCAGAGATAGTTGGATTAATGGCAAACATATTTTATGTACAATGTAGAGGCTTTATCAGGTGATTGACTTCGTGTTATGCTATAAAAAAAAATCAACGTCCGCAGTTTCTTATTCACTGCTCATTAGAAAAGAATATGTTCACAGGCAAGATTTTCAGGCTATTTTTTACATAGCTATGTCTCAGCATACTTAGCTCTATAGCATAGCTAGCATAGCAGCATAGCTATGTCTCAATGGGATTTTTATTTAAGTATGTATTCTCATTCTAAGGTGAAAAATATTTTATTTGTTTTGTTATCTTTATATGTATTCGTGAGTGTCATGTGTATGTAAATAAATGTTTTCTATTCTATTCTATTCTATTCTAAAAATAGCCTATGTTAGTTGAAGACAGGCTTTCTTTAAATTAAGATCAAGTCTCGTCCTCAAGAGTATAGTTAAGTACACAACTCTCTATATATAATATTGTCTCAATCGTGGGCAGCATCTGATGTAAAGATTTGTCATCTTCCGATTACGTAACGGGTGATTTGAGAACTCTCAATTGACTATGATTGATCGGCTCTGCTTATTATCACACGTGACGTGACTCAGATAGTGAGTGTTCCTGTAGGTACTCTCTCGATATACAGTATTGGCTGATGGTCTACTTGAAGACAGTTGTACACGTTAAACACAAAAATAGGATATACACAGAGGGCATGAATAATGAAGGGTTTTGGGATCCTTTATCACAAACGACATCTTTTCGACGATACGTTTGGTCTAGTGGCTAGTAACCCTAGCTGTTAACCAAACGGTCGCGGGTTCGAATCCCGCTAGGAGCAAATGTTTATGTGTTAACATTTTACCTTTGTAACTGAGTCATGGATATTTTCTATTTATAATATGTATGTATTTATGAAAAAAACAATAATAATCTATGTATTATATCAACTGTCTGGTATCCATAATACAAGCATTACTTGCTTACTGTGGAACTAGATGGCACTGTGTGGAATGTGTGAAGATATTTATTTAGTTATTATTTATAAACATTTTGGGTCACTTCTCTCCACTTGACGGTAGGTGGCAACCGTCGCCAATAACACAAGCAACGCTACAGGTAAGTATTGCAAATGCGTCGTTGACTATAGAATAGAAAAATGGGCTCTAGTATACCTTACTCAGTCAAACACAACAAGCACATATGCTGTTATTTAAGGGGCTGTTCAATGACTGCTGCAATGTGCTCTGCCTAGATTTTTAATTTAGTTTAGAAAGTAGGTTAGTTAGTTTTTGTAAGTTATTAAACTTAATGTCATTACTTAACTGTGGTCTAATAGAATAAACAGTACAAGTGCTGTAACTGATAATGATATAAAGGAGTTATTTGCTAGTTTTCTGTCTAATTTTTATTTTATTAATTTTTGGGACAGAAACAGAAATAAAAACAAAAATTTTGAAAAACAAAACACACAAAAAAAATTAACACATATTCTACAATATATAATATAGTTCAATGCTTATACATAAGAAAGTTAGAACTGAACTAATTTTAACTACAGAATGAAGTTTTCTTACGCAGCCTCACATATATATACAGGTTTTTCGTCATACAAAACTACATAGGGTATTGCTGATTCAGATTCGCATAGGTATTATTACATACTTACCGCAAATTTTTACGCGAAAGTTCTGATCATGATTATAATAATTACGAAGTCAATGAAATTATTAAAAGCTAGTATTAGTCTAAAAGAAATTGATGAAATCACATAACAATATTAACACATAAAGTGTGATAGGCGAAATAAAAAGAGCTGTAAACGGAATAATTTCAGTTTTACAACTAGAAAGCGGCATTAAATATTCGAAAGCGAAAAATTATGAATGCACATTAAAATAAAAAAAAAAAGTGACCCATTCAATTAAATAGAAGAAAATCACCAAAGCGTCGCACGTAAACTGTGTGAA
This sequence comes from Synanthedon myopaeformis, assembly GCA_944738685.1. Taxonomy (NCBI): domain Eukaryota; kingdom Metazoa; phylum Arthropoda; class Insecta; order Lepidoptera; family Sesiidae; genus Synanthedon; species Synanthedon myopaeformis. The sequence continues at coordinate 7,943,553 of OX122933.1, read as the reverse complement.
CTGAGACGTTAAAAATAATTTTGAATCATTAAAAATAACCGAAGTAGCTAAAGATGGCCGAAATCTCTTTATAATTACAAACATAATGACAATCGAGACCGAGTTTTGTTTACGGGACTATTGCCTCTTTAATGTGAGAAAAAATATATAATATAACAATGTCACTGGAAAGCAGCAAATTATTGCCAGATATACATCTCTGTTGACATTGATCTATGGATACCACAAAAGATAATTTGAACCTTAAAAAAAGAACGAGTGATATAACCAATTCCTCCAATCGTAGGAATATTTTATAACGAATTCGAGTGGTTTTTTTTTAATAAAAGATGGGTTTGCTCTTGACCAACAAACAACTGTGTAGCAAGGATGAGGCCTAAGATGGAGCAAGCTCACTCAGAAGATGTCTATTCACTCGAACTTTGAGAAGATTTGGGTTATATGAGCTCAGGAGTTCCAAACTTTGGCAGTGCGCATTATAAAAGATGTTTTAAAGCGCTTGGTACGTCTGTATGTCCGATGGAAGAAGAAGATGTCGATGAAATTACAGTAAGTAATGAAACGTCACACGTATAAGAAACTTATTATTCCAATGATATGGTAGGCGTTTTACTTGTAACCAAATGGATCGTGTTTAAATGGAATAAACAGTTGGAGTGAATGGGCTTCGTCCCACGCTACGCGAACTCAAATCACCAAATCAAGTGCTGGAACGTCTCAAAGAAATTTTGTACACAGTGTTGGTACGTCAATTGGAAAACACAGTCAAAATCAGATAGCAATTATAACATTAACGAAACTTTCCGAATAGAACAAAGAATAGTTATCTATTGGAGTCATCGGATTTTTAAATTCAAGTTTGTTTGTGCAATAGATTAGGTTTTTTTAAGCAATTTTTAGTAAGTGTACACTCTCACGGCGCCTTAATTATAGCTTTAAAGTTGGTTAATGATTCAATGAACAATTATTCTAATGCTCTGTAACAAGTCTTTGGAACGTATTCACGATTTATTTTGTTTAATACGAATTCATTAAATCCAATCGAGATTTGGGAAACAGATTCGAGTACAGTTCAACTGAACGTACTCTCAGAATAATTGGAGTTAATTTTTTTTTTAATGAGTTTAGAATTCCTAAACTGAAACATGAACAATATATTATAGAATTATAAATATGACTTAACCTTTTAAGGCTGCAGAACATTTAATGATAAACTTGAAATGTTAGATACACAGATTTTACAATATTATTTCCTCTTTGCTATTGGGACATGCTACTGATATGTACACAATATTTTTAATACACAAAATAGATATAGATGGACTTAAAAATTAAGAAAAAAATAATTTAAACATAAATAAATATAGGAATAAATACAAATATGTTTAAAATCCTAAGCAATTATAAATTTTTAATTATATATTGCTTAGGTTTCTGAGAATCAAAAAAGGAGCTTTAGCATGAAACGAATTTAATTAATTAAAACGTATTTTTAGACAAAGTCTCTTTAGGCATTTTAGAGAAAAGTTCTACCTATTTTGTCTTTTCAACTCAAAAACACATAATTCAAGTTAGATTTCCAGTGTGAGAGTATTTTTAAAACACAAATTTCTGTCCATTGAATGTTAAAGCTTCGGGTGACTTTGGTCTGTGTAAATAAGACAAAACTGAATGGTAAATGGAAACAGAATTTATTTTATGAAACAATTGATTGATTAATTTGGATGAAAGGACAGAAATTAATACTGATTTGTGAATCGAAGGCTGTGCATTGTTGGGACTCGAACCATTGTCTTGCTCTAATCGAGTTCGATTTGTTTATGCTTCAACAATTCAGTTTGGTAAGAAAACGCAAAATGTTTCCATAGACTAACTTTTAACTTCGCATAATTTATACTCATCATACTGATAATAACTTCGTAACATTTATTTTTTAATTATAAAATCCAAAAAAAAATTGTGACTACATTTTCTTAGAGGAGTGTTCAACGGTGAAGTAGAATTATTGCTTATAAAATCTGTTTACTTGCATACTTCTTGATTTTGCTCGCATATACAGATGATGTTAACCATTTACCATCAAGTGGGCTGTCAGACAGCATACCTACTTTTAACATAGTAAAGATGATAGCTATTGTTACCAGAATTCGCGCTTCGCCGGATACCATTTTGCAACCGCATCGATTTTAACTGCATGTGGCGTTTTGTATGTAATCATTATTATATGTCATATAATCTGGCTCAAGATTTGACGTTTTAAGCTAGAGTCAAACCGCATACATACTCATAGTCAAATTCGATGTTAACTTGACTTGACACACCAAAGAAGTCTCATGAAATTTTGCATTAAAAGGATACAATACACCAATTATAACATGAAAATATTTAAGTATGTATAATTCCTTTAAAGGATTTAAACTAAATTTTATTTTTAAAATTAATAAGCTCAAATTTCAGTCAAAATTTCAATAGATAGCAATTTTAAATAACATCCTGTTCTGGACAGTAATAGCATATCGTATGTGTGATTTCTTATGAGTCGATCTTGCGTGGCGACTGAATATTTTTATTTTATAAGTCACATTTTTTTGTACGACCTAAAATATAACTCTAACAACGCAATTACGTTCTCGCGACAGACGAAATTAATATTCCAATTCTTTGACATAATTCAAACAGGGACACGTGTCGACTCGTCCACCGCTTGACAACTTATCTTGAAATTGGCATAAATTTACGACAACTCATAGTCTGACTCAGTGTCTACTCAATTTTTAGATGAATATGTGTGTGTGTGTAGAAACTATGGATTATTTCATTCACTACTAGCTGGTGCACGCGACTTAGTCCGCGTTCAAAATGTTATATAGCCTAAAACCTTTCTCGATAAATGAACTAACTATCAAACACAAACTCTTCAGCTTTATAATATTAGTAAGTAAGTAAGTATATATTCATAAATAGAACTGTACATTAATTCGTTGGGAAGCATCTAAAGTCAACCTCTGATAAGATAGTTACTTTACCTATGTATTTATTAAAGGTACCTATGATACCTATACAATTTTATACGAGAATCTATAGCATTATTGTCTATAGCATTGTTATAGCAAACCTATGTGTGTCCACATAGGTTTGTTTTCTCAATATACCGTTTTTAGAGGAAATAAATAAAGTTCTTAAGATCTTTTATTGTTTCTGCATGGTTGACGCTCACACAGAAAATATGGTTGCTTTCAAAAAGCATTATTCGTATAATATAATTTACAGTAATACATTTAAATTCAAATCCACAGGTCGCTATCAGATCTCTTTTCATTATACATCATATTAATTGTGCGTTTCACGTTGTTCTTAATTAGTAGAATATTCTGGCAACATTGTATGTTTTTTTGGAAGTCGATCTTTTACGTAAGCCGTTAGTGATGCCTATTTTACAATATGTCTACAAAATGTGGGGAAACATTTAGTTTAAATTATTAACTTAAAATGAAGATTTTCAAATATTTATAAATTGTAAGTTTCTGATATTCTGAATACTTATTTTTTGAAACTTTTATGAATTACAAAAAAATATCCTAAGGTATATAACATTTATACATATTAATAACTTGAATGTAAATTTTTTGTTAATAAAGTTTAACATATATTTGTTTAGCCTTATGGAATATAATAGCAGTTGCACGCGACTTCGCCCGCGTAACATTATAAAATATAGCCTACGTACTCGTAACTCGTTAATAACGTAGCTTTCTATATAGATGAAATAATTATAAAATCGCTCCAATAGTTTTTGAGTTTATTCATTACAAACATATTACAAATATTAGTATATTATAATAATTAATATTATAATGTTGAAATTCCGAGCTCATATAACCCAAATCTTTTCAAAGTTCTCATGAATAGGAATCTTCTGGGTTGAGAATGAGGTTCGCTCCATCTTAGGCCTCATCCTTGCTACACAATTGTTTGATGGTCAAGAGCAAACCTAACATTTATAAAAAAAAAAAAATTAATTTAAATAAATTATGTAAAATTCATTGATACATAACTTAATTACATAAATAATTGTTGTAATTAAACAATAATGATATTGAAAAGAAAAATGAACGCAGTCTCGAAAGGGTTACGGTCAGTCGGACCCATTATACGGAGAGCGGTCACTAATTAATGAAAAAGGATTAAATTCGTATACCGAATTGAAATAAAATAAATATGACGAAGGACGGGTCTCCTTGGGCTTTGGGGAGGGTTATTTTTTGTTTGCGACCCGACAAAAGGGTTGCCTGTCAATAGGAAGACTTGTGTTAATTTCATTCTGTTTTTGACTCCTCGAAGTTTTCGGATTGTTAGAAAGAATTATTCCGCGGTTGTGGCTTTGCGGTGAGTTGTCGCAATGAACTTATTTACTGATAGAACACAAATTTCTATTAACTTCACGTGTACACGTGAAAATGTGCTTTTAAATCAATACTAATCTATACTAATATTGTAGAGAAAATATTAATATTATAAATGCGAAAGTATGTTTGGATGTACGGATGTTTGTAACTATTTCACGCAAAAACTACTGAACCGATCGTCATGAAATTTTGCATACACGTTGTCTGCGACACCAGAAAGGACGTAGGGTACATTTCATCCAGAAAAAGGGGATATTCCCGAGGGATAAATAAAAAACTAACGCCTGGCCAAAGTGTTATAGCTACACGAGGTCAAGCGTTATATTGCATTTTTTAAAATTTTCAACGCAGACGAAGTCGCGAGCACCAGCTAGTAACTTATAAGAAACTAGAACCCATCTCCTATCATCAGCAGCTATATGTAGATTGTTAAAAGCGTCGATTTTTTTAAAATGATGACTCTGGTCTCGGTGTGCAGGGTTTCATCCCTAGACCTTTGTAACAGTCTAAAATAATAAGTACTTTGGAGGCCATAAATGTTGTAAGTATTTGTTTTATTAGAAGTCACATTAAATAACGACAAATTTCTAAAAGTAAAGTATCCTAATTTTATTAAGTTATGAAGTTATTGCTTAATAAGGTAATTTATGTTCTAAGTAGGTAATTATGTAGTCCTTATTGCTTTGTATTTTTTACTAGAAACTACGGCAACCAATTAAAAAATTCGATAACAAATTTCGAGTTGGGGGGAAAGAATGCTTCGTCTATTTTTCCCGTTCAATATATATTCAAGGTACGAGCTCTTAATCTCTCAATGTCAGTTTTAATTTGTTGCCGGCATCGAATTACCTTCCAAGAGTTTTATTTTTGAAGTACAATTTGTAGACAAGGCAAAGGAAATGTGTTTCGACAGACTCGTGGAAAAATAATCTCGTGCTAAAATATGTGGATATATTGAAACGTGGCGGCGAGGAATATGTGTATTAAAATATGTATTTAAGCGACGAATAGTTTTGTGCCTGATTGGATTTTTAAAATAGGTGACATTTTCTCAAATGTCATTTGAAATTGAACAGCGAAGACGTACTTATTGACAAATGACATATGACTGACATTGACATAAGGCACACCGCTTAGAAAAGTCAATACACCGATACAGAACTGTCAGAACGAATGACAGTTCCAACAAGAAATACGATGTAAGGAGGAGAAACTTTAAATTAATATAAAAATGTGTTGTTCGGTCACCATAAAATAGGTGTTTCATGAGCTACGCAACCAACCAATCATACCAATTCACCAATGCTAAAAAACGACATTCTGGCCATTTTATAAAACACTATTTAACGCTTAGGTATATATATAGCTTGCTAGGTTTTTAGTTGAACACTCATATATTTCTCCATGGAATAGTCTATACACCGACACAAAACCCTTAACAGTTCACAATTCAGATCGAATGACAGTATTGACAGCTCGAACAGGTAACGAACAAACAAAACCGAAACAAGTGTCAAACTGAACTCCATCGAATCTGAATAATTCAATTGACAAACTCAACTGAAACTCGTGATTGACAAATTCAAATATCGAATTGTGGAGCGCTCGAATATAGACAGGTATTAGGAGAGATGAGCTAATCATTATTAGATATTGAATTTTCGTAACTTTGGACTCATCCGCTTTCTAATTTACTAATGAATCCGAGTGCTGCCATTACGTCCCCCCTCCCCCCTTTTCGCCCTACAGGGGTGTAGGGGGGGAGGGAAAAGGGGTAAGAACTCGCGCGAGAATTTTCGTCTTTTATACATGTAGAACGATAATCCGATTGGTGATTCGGGCGTTCCACATTTGAATATTCGTGTGTTTTCGGTGTTTCTCGGGCGCGGGGCGGTTTGACTTTGTAGTGACGTTCAATTTTGGAAATTGGATTCTCTAATTGCAAATGAATGTACGGGCATAATGAAAATTTTCAAGTGCCAAGTACAGTTTTGATTGACGTGTACACTTAGGTATTTCACCTATTACTTTGAGTTTGTAGCCTATCTGGCATAACTTATGGAAGAATACCTAACACATAAATTGAGTAGATTTTGCATAATTTAAGTACTTATGTGATTCTTCACAAATTACAACTAAGTATATATAGTAAATTTTGTCAGTAGGGATCAAAATGTACGACTAGAAAAATGACATATTTTCCAATCAATATAATAAGTATATATATATAGTTCTCCATAATACTAAGTCTTCAAAGTCATAGAACTCCTCAGTAGGCTAGTATAATAAGACCATTTCTAACCAAATACTGACATGCAATCAGGAAGTTGTCAGAATTCTAGAATATCTAAAAATAAAGAGTAGTTACTCATATCAAATCCAATGTTGATGTCATGCGAAAGTTATAAATCCTAAAATTCGTTTTAAATTCGGATCAGAAAGTACTAAAATGAAATCCCCTCATCAAAACTAAATCCTTTCCCATATGTCGCAGTGCATTAATAAGCTAATATTGAGTTAGTGAACTCGCCCCCGTGTCTCAATAAAACCAAACCGTACACCTCACCTCCACACCTGATCGTGAGTTGCAATAAAACAGATGTGACATCATTGAGACGCTTCTACCTAAACATAGAGTGCATCACTGAAGAAAAAATATACCTAATTAAATTACAGTACCTATTCTGTATATTCCACTGTACGATACAATGTATTGTCAAGTACGGAGTTTAAGTACGGAGTAAGAAAAAAAAGGCCTCTATGAGGGAAAATTGTTGCATTTCCCCTCTGTGACGTTCTCATGGAGGATTGTCTTTGATATTTCCAGCATTTTCCACTATAAATAAAATCTGTGTTCTCTATTTGTTTATTTTAATAACTAGCTTTTGACTGCAACATCGTCTGCGTAACATGTTCAGTTGTTTTAGTGTGAAAGAGTAACAAAAATCCTCAATTTTTTTTTTGCAATTACTTCATTAATAGTACATTTGTTGACCTAACTACTTTTGTCATATCTGCAAAATACAATCTATGAACCGTTCGGGAGTCAAAGTTTGGAGAATTGACTATAGGTGTTCCGCTTGTTCCAATCGGCGGAGAACTTGTTCCGCAGTTGCGGGACATTTATTTGCTTGTTATGTTCATAAAGTTTTGTTTTATATGTACACTTTACTGCTGATTCACAAACTATGCACGCTTAACAATGTGTATGTACTTTTTAACCCCCTCTTTTGGGCAAAGATATCATCTTTTGCAGCCTAACTTTTGAAAAGTGTCTGTTTTTTTCTATTACTAGCTGGTTCCCGCGAATTAGTCCATGAAATAATATAAATAACGCCTAACATACATTGACGTCTAACATTATACTTTTGCCAAGCGTATTTTAGGTAGCTAAAGTTATTTTTAGGTAGCTAGTGCCCTATTGGAATACTAATTATCCTGTGCCCATCCTGAAATTCTATTCTAACAATTTTTTTTAAAATATGATCCCCTCCTACATAAAAACATACAAACTTTACCTATTTATAATATTAGTATAGATAGTACAGATTTAAAACCAAAATTAAAATCAATTTAATTATTTTAACCTACTTTTATAGGTAGACAATTATTTATTGACATTAACAGTTTACATTTTAGTGTTGTGATTAGTGCTCAGTGTTCCACGCCTGACTATTATAACCTAAATGTGGTCACAGTTTTATTTTCGGTAATAGCGGTTATTCATGTCGCCTCTAGATCACTTTGAGCTATAATCTTTGTAATCAAGAGGATCTTGTTCCGTTTGGCGGACACTCGGGTCTAACTGTACCTCGTAAACAATGGGTGCGAATGAATGATAATCATCTAAATTAGTTGCTTTAAATATTGTTTAAATGCGATCTTCAGGTGCGATCATAGGCTCGGTTAGATTTGCTGGTAAACAAGCACGACTTCGGATGGTCTAGTAATCGTATGAATATTCATTAAGTTCTGCCTTGTGTGTGAACTTTAAAATCACGATTTTCTTTGTCCATTCGACCAAATTAAACAAGTGTGTAATTTAAATTTTCAAGGATTTTTTTATGCATTTTACAAAATGTTACAGCAGGTCTCGTGAAAAAATGTTATTTTTCTATGAGACCGGCGTACAGACGGGATGACATTTCACTAAGTATATATAATATAACTGAAATATTAGTAGGAAATAGGATTAATTAATTTAAATGAAAACTTTACCAAATTTATTAAAAATATCTCAATATTAAGAAGTAAATGTCACATATCATTGACAACAAGCTTCGAGTTCTTCGCCCAAGTGACTAATTTTTTTCTAAACAATTATAAATTTCATTAAATTGTAATTTACAAAGTAATAGCTCCTTATTATAACCACGCACAAAGATAAAAGTGATCTATTAAAGCACCTATAAGTGCTTTATTGAGCTGAAGGGAATTAATAGAAGCTTCGAAAATCACCGCTTCCAAAGTTAATAATATCGCTTGTTCGCTTCGGATGCTGCCACCTACGTGGGGGATTTTAGGAGGTTCATTTAATATTGATATGTCATTATTACCTATACACTGTAACCTTTAAAATTTGTGGAGAATTTTGCATTTAAAGCGGGTGATCCTGTGAAGTTAATAGCGATCGGATAAGTCGCGGGCAAAACCTAGTTTTGAATAATTTACTTATATAAAAAGAGAAGTCACACAAACGCGTTACATTCAATAGTTTATTTAAAGTGTAAAAAAAGTACGTAATAATTTCATTTTTGTCCATAAATCGTGTTTGAGTTGCAAACATTGTGACGTACGTTTACAGTCGTAAAATCGAATCGTAAACATCGATGTATCGAAAGACGTTTCAATCGTAAACACGTTTGAATGAATGACGTTCAAGTTATTCCGGCGCACGCGCGAACAGATCGAATCAAACGATCCGTATCGAGTAATTGATCGGCGAACGGCGCTGAATGAGCGGAACGTTCATTGATTATTTGAAAAGCGCGTGCCACCAATCGTGATCCGCCATATTGGAACGCTGCCATATTAGAATCGAATTATACATTTAAAAGTTTCCAATACATAATATGTAATAAATGTTTTATTGTCCTTTTAATGCATTAATTGAATGTGTCTGATATTGTATACACTTTTCATTATAAATAACTCTTTAGTAAATATTTTTTCAGGAACCTATAATCTTATTTTTTATTTAAGACTAGCTGTTGCATGCGGCTTCGCCCGGTAACTTTATAAAACATAGCCCATGTTACTCGCTGATAATATAGCTTCCCAACAGCGAAATAATTTTTCAAATCGGTCCATTAGTTTCGGAGCCTATTCAATACAAACAAACAAAGTAATCTTTCCTCTTTATAATATTACTAAGTATAGATAGGCTGATGGTTCACTTGATTTAATGTGGCTACCGTCGCCTATAACACAAGCAATGCCAAAGGTATTTAATTCTTTCTTAAAGGTGGTTAAAAATTTAACTAAAAGCAATGGTTTGTGTTATCAGTATCGAATGGAAACAGAAAGTACATAGGAGTAAGGGACCGATCAAAGCCTCCACCTGAACGAAGGGCGCCCGAAGAAATAATTAAAAGGCGAACTGTAAACCGACGCAAACTTAATTCCGATGCCTATTTGTAGCTCATCGAGTTTTGTCGAAGTTTTGTCGAACTTTCCCAAACTCGGCAACTTGTCTTTCGCTTCGGAAATATTTGCGATGAACCGACTTTTAGTTCGCTATTCGTTAATTTATAATTACCCTTAATTGGTAAATTTTATCTGTCTGTCGGAATAAATGCTGTTCAAATTATTCATTTTTAATATTTGGTAATTTTTTTAAAAAAAGTTAAAACCTTGGATCGTCAAAATATTTATATTTACATAACATTTTTAATAAGTCGTATTATTCGACATATATTAATAAATACTAATAAATATAAAGTAAAAACTCTTTTGTTTTGTAATTTATAAGTTAGTATAGGTATACTTACAAACTTATTTCCGGAATAAGTGACATGTCCATTCCTTATCCCTCATGCTTAATCCTACTATAGTGGGCAGCGCACTTGGCGACACTTTATTGGCGACTGTAACCACTTATCATCAAGTGGAACGTCATGTCGTGATCCTTAACATAATAAAAATCCATTTTAAACATTTTTTGACCAATCCTTTTCATACAGATATTAATAGTATATTTAATTGATTTACGAATACTTTTTATATGTGACTAGTTATTTTCCGCGGTTTCACTCGCCGGTTTATAAAATAATTGAGCTATCAAATGCAGAAAGAATTTTTAAAATTAGACTGGTGGTTCCAGAGTCTCAGATCTCAGACACTTGCTAGATCTGGATATTTTAAATTGTCCTATAGGAGCCTATAAACGAAGCCTTAAACAAGCTCTCGAAAATATAGTTGTAGTCTCCTTTGTGTTAATTAGTTTATTTGTTTTGCTATTTATTTATTTTTTTACTTTTTACCTATTTGTAGGATTTCTTTCTCCCTGCTCCAATATTCTGTAGTAACTTGTAATTTATAATATGTTTTAGTAATTTAGTGAAAACTTTACTGATTTCTATTTTTCTTGTATGTATATGTATAATGTGTATCGATATATTGTATGTTTCCCTAATATAAATAAAATAAGCAATAAAAAAAGTTAAATTTAAAGCTAGGTTTATGAAAATATGACTCAGCATTAAACAACTTATAGCTTACTAGCTGGTGCCCGCGACATGAGCAACTTTTTTAGGAACAAGCTCTGTGACTTCTGTGACTCAGTAACTTCGAATCAAATATCCGTGCTAATTTTCATCCTTCGTATTATATCCTGTAACGAGGTGGAATTATAAGAAAGAACCCTATGTCTTCTCAAACCATGTCCTAAAAAATGTAGCAAAGAATTTCACTCTGTATAAAGTGGTAGCAAAAAAAATATCAGAGCACCTAGTACTAAGTCGGTGTTCCAGAGTTTAACGCTTTCGACCTAACAAATAAACACTTCAGCTTTATTATATAAAACTAGCTGGTGCCCGCGACTTCGTCCGCGTTGAACGATGAAAGGTACCCTATGTCTTTTCTAGTGTCCCAGACAACGTGTATGCAAAATTTCATAGTGATCGGTTCACTAGTTTTTGCGTGAAAGAGTCACAAACATCCATACATCCAAACATAATATTAGTGCGGATTGTACAAAAAGACTTTTCAACACGAAAGAGCAACAAATCGATTTGTATAGCTACTGAAATTAGCACGGCTTAGTTGCATCACTAGAATAACGGTTAATTAAACACATCACTAGGAGTTCAAAAGAGATGAGCGCGCACTTGTCATTCGTTCGCACCTCATTTAGTTGATTCGATACTAATTGGAATCGAATTCTCGCGTCTCACGTGCGTTACGAATGATCGAGAATAGATTGCGGCGTTGACTTTTTATTTATACACTCACTTCGAATTGGCAGATTGCATTTGACATTATTTTGTGTACAGAAGATTTTCATAATGAAAATACTGACATTATTTTATGTACAGAAGATTTTCATACTTAAAATACTGATATATATGATTGATAGAAGACATGATGACTTTTTATTTATACACTCACTTCGAATTGGCAGATTGCATTTGACATTATTTTGTGTATAGAAGATTTTCATACTGAAAATACTGACATTATTTTATGTACAGAAGATTTTCATACTTAAAATACTGATATATATGATTGATAGAAGACATGATGACTTTTTATTTATACACTCACTTCGAATTGGCAGATTGCATTTGACATTATTTTGTGTATAGAAGATTTTCATACTGAAAATACTGACATTATTTTATGTACAGAAGATTTTTATACTTAAAATACTGATATATATGATTGATAGAAGACATGATGACTTTTTATTTATACGCTGACTTCGAATTTGCAGATTGCATTTGACATTATTTTATGTACAGAAGATTTTCATATTGAAAATACTGAAATCTTCTGTACATTGCAAATGCAATCTGCCAATTCGAAGTCAGTGTATAAATAAAAAGTCATCATGTCTTCTATCAATCAAGTATCAATCATGTAGTATATATATTTATATATATAGAATTAGGACCTCTTTCACCAACTACAAGTAAAGTGTTGATTAGTTACTTTTAGTAATAATTTTATGTTTTATTAAATTATGCACTCGGTTTACTGAATTTTTTTATTATTATTTTCTTTTTAATGTTTGCATTTTTTTTACATATAATAATATATTGTATTGACAAATAGGCGAAAAGTTTTAAAATATCTATTAAACTTTCCTAGAGTATAAGAAGCTCGTTTTCTTTACAAATTTCATTACAATAAACACTTCAGTGGTTTAGCTGTGAAAATAAAAACGGCCAGTACGAATTTTTGAATGTCGAACACATTCAAAATAAACAGTGTTTCAGGTCTGCATCAAATCGAAATTCAAACATCGTTAAACCGTCTGTAACTAGATCAATATATCGTACTTTTAACAAAGTTATCGTTTGTTGTTTAGTAAAAGGGCAAGGGACCATCGTTAATGGGGATCGATTGAATTAAACGTGAAGTTTCAACGAAATACAATTAATTACGAATGGATTCTGATAAATACCCGACGCCAACGACGAGGACGTCGATACTTCGCTCAACTTATCTACTTTTCGAAACAATTTTAACTTTTACAAAACTGTTTGACAGAATTGACAGACTCACCTGAATAAATCTCATCCTAATCAATATTATAAATCTAAATAAATAAATAAAAGTTATATTTATGTAAATGTGTCTGTAATATTTATGTATGTGTACTAATTATAGATTTTGTAAGATAATTAACACTTTGGGTCTAAAAGTAACCCGATTAAAAAAAAAACTTTAATTATTATATTATTTTAAATGAGAAATTCAATTGATGTTTGTTTGTTGCGCTTACACTCTTTAACTACTCGAGCGATCTACGTTAAATTCCGCATAGACATCGCCAGATATACAGAAAAGGACATAGGGTACATTTAGTTCAGAAAAAAAGTACTATTCCCGAGGGATTATATAAAAAGAGAAAGAAAGAAATTAACGCTTGACAAAACGTATGAGCAAAAAGGTTGAATAAATTTTGTTCAATTTGAATTAAGAATTGTATTAATCTATACTAATATTGTAAACAGGTAACGTTTGTATGTAACTACTCATCTGATTTTTAAAAAATAGTTAAAATATAATTTCAGGATGGACATAGACTAACAAAAATATTAAAAATATTAATTATTATTAATATTAATATTAATATTAATATTAATATATGCACCAGTTATTTAAAAATAAATACTTGGCAAAACTACTCGTATAAGTCAAGTGTCAACGTATGTTGGGCGTTACTTTTCATATTTTGTCATGCGTTATATATTTTACTAGCTGGTGGCCTCGACTTCATCCGCTTTGAACGATGAAAGGTACTATAGGGTACCTCAGAAATATCCCCTTTTACTGGATGAAATGTACCCTACGTCCTATCTGGTGTCACAGACAACGTGTATGCAAAATTTCATGGTGATCGGTTTAGTAGTTTTTGCGTGAAAGAGTCACAAACATCCAAACATACTTTTGCATTTATAATAATTAGTACGGATTTAACGAGGACGAAGTTGCAGGCTCCATCTAGTATCTATTTAATTAGGTAAGTTTAAACTACTAGCGTAGCACATTCCATTGAATTGAAGAAGCGAAGTGTCAAATGTCATACGTCATACGTCATACGTCAAATGTCATCTTTTTTAAAATCTTACGGAACTCCAATATTTTTAAATATTAGTATTGGCACGCGCGTTCGTACTAAAGTTGAATACACACCATCCGCATCCCTCCGATTTAAATCAATTAAGGCCGTGTAAAGTCCTCCTCGGAAGGGCGGCACTGGGTAGAAAAACTTCTAACGAATGTCCTGAACAGCCCTTTCTAATCAATTAATTATATAATTTAAGCACATTGTTCTAATTATTCTACGAATATATGGGGTTGCTACGACCCCATTCCATATATATTTATAACATTCATATATGTAATAGCTGGTGCTCGCGACTTCGTCCGCGTTGAACGATGAAAGGTACCCTATGTCCTTTCTGGTGTCCCAGACAACGTGTATGCAAAATTTCATGGTGATCGGTTGAGTAGTTTTTGCGTGAAAGAGTTACAAACAGCCATACATCCAAATATACCTACGCATTTATAATATTATTATAAAATTGAATTAAAAATCCAACGCCTGGCAAAAGTATAACAGCAATTATTTTGTTTTGTTGGGCTTTATTTTTTTTAACGAGGACGAAGTCGCGGACACCAGTTAGTGTAAAATATTTATTTCAAAACTTTCATTGCCTTGAAATGTCTTATAACATTCAAGAGTTATATTGAAAGAAAAATTTGAAAAACATACCTTTTACTTAAACTAAAATATAAATTTAAAAAAAATACCAAAGTATCGAGATAAAGCTCCGGGCACGAATGTTACCTTCAAAGTTAATTAATAACTCATCTAGCTAAGCTTTCTGAAAAGGATATTTTTTTCTACTATATGAATGGTATCACTCCAGACATCGCCAACCTTTTTTGCGGACCGTACAAAGAGTATCGTCCGAGAGTCCGTACATAAAAACCCCTTTAACTTATGATGAATTAGCGATCTCCTACGCTTTATGTCTCCCGCGTTATCTAACACCCCCGGACACCCTTCACCCGCTGGGGGCAACCCCCTACAACCCCTGGCGCCCGGATTCGTACGTCAATATGAAGGAATTAATACGAGGAAAAATTAAAATGTTCATTAGTAGCGATATTAATGTATCGTGCGCCGAAAACGTACGATTATTTTTTGGAGACGAGTCGAGTGGTGTTCACAGTTTAAGCCCGTATTAATATTATTATTGAGGATGTAGCTGTCTGTCTGTGTGATGCGTTTTCAATGGTAATAATTGAATGAATTTGATGATGAAATTTGGTATGGAGATTTAACTCTGGGTACGTCTTGTAGTTGCCTATTGTGTGCTTTAGAGAATGACTAATTTGTAACAAAATTATTTAAAAAAATTATTTCATTGGCGTTCCAATTGCAGTTTGGACTAATAGAAATATATTAAAAGTGAGAATTTGTTGTTTTTTAATTTAAAATTAACTTTTGCCCGCGACTTCGTCCGCGCCCCTTTTTTTAGATGTTAAAACATTTATTCAATCTTTATTGCTCATATATATTTCCTTCAGGCCTTGATTTTTTTATTTTTATATTATCCCTCGGGAACAGTGTTTTCTTTTTCTGGATGAAAGGTCGTAGTCCTTTTCTGTATCCCTGACATATTGTATGCAAAATTCAACGATAAACGGTTGAGTAGTTAAGGCGTGAAAGCGTAACATACAAACAAACTTACTTTAATATTTATAATATTAGGATTAATAATTAAAGAAAATGTAAAGTTAGTTACAGTTTTTTTTTCTCATAAATACAATCTCGTATCGACTAGTGAATAGTTCTAAACTAACAGATTCCACATCTCCACTAAAACGTGTTTTCCCATACAGAGATAACTTAAAATATAATGGCTACACTTGTTTAAAATAAACTTCCGAACTAATCAACTGTAACAAAAGTGTTCAAATTAAAATTTTTAAACGTGAAATTCTAATAAAATGATTCGTAAAATTTCGGTTAAAGATGGAACGTTGTCCAATAAAAGCGACGCGACGTCAAGTCACGACAATATTGTCTCGTAAACGGCATTTTAAAAGGCCTCCACGTCATGTATTAGCTAATCCTTTTTCGTAAAAACTTCCCCTGCCAAGGGTTGGCCTGATAAGGGAGATGTTTTGATATCCCCATCACTCTTCTTCGTATACTCCGTATCCTATGTGCGGCTATAGAAAAACATTGATGTAAAAAGTGGGTTGAAAATTAGAGGGTGGTTGGAAATTTGGAAAAGGTTGGCAACCGCTGTCGAAGTGACCACTGAGAAGGGTCGGTATTATGTGGATAACGTCGTTATGTGTTGATCAATTTTAATGCGTTGTACGGTCACCAGCAGAAATGTGTTTACACGATAAAAAAAAATTAAAAAAAAATATCTTGTCTATTATTTAAGGGTCAGTTTTGACCCAGTTTGTTTCATTTATCATCTCTATGCCAAGAATACAGAAGATTTCATTTAGTATCATTAACCCAAGTTGGAGTAATATTATAAATACAAAAGTGAGTTTGTTTGTTTGATACGGTGCAGAAAGGACATAGGGTATTTTTTATCGAGAAAAAAGTAACTACTGTTCCTGAGGGATCAGCTAAAAATAAAAATAAAACATTGAACGTCTGAAAAAAAAAATATATGGACAATAAAGATTGAATAAGTTAAGTCATTGTAATCCAAATAAATATTATAATTACGAAAGTTTGTGAATGTGTGGATGTGTGGATGTTTGTTACTCTTTCATTGAAAAAGTACTGAACGAATTTTGATGAAACTCAACCAGTAATATAGTTTACAATCTATAAAGATTTGCTATAAAAAAACTATATGTAGTAACTATTATAATAAAAGCAAATAAAATATATTTACTAATATAGCTATTAGTTTTTTACCTTAATACCTTACCTAAAAGCATTTTTGGAATAAGTGGTGTGTGGTAGTTCTGAAAAATAACAACAGTTGGCGCCAGAGTAGCGCGGTGGATATCTAGTTGTTTAACTAAACACACACATATACGAGTATACTATTTGTCAATTTTAAACACTGTTCCACACCTTGTAAAAAAGTCCAAAAGGGTTTATATTTATTTGCAAACAGTCGTGTAGGACAAGGTCAACAAAGAGAGGCGATGGAACTTTAAAAGTAACGAGAGATTTCAAAGCGTCACACGTGCCCGCATCGGTTGGCGAGCAACAGAAAAACATTCGTCTTTTGGATCGCGCTAATTTGCAACTCTCTTAATTACCGGAGATGTGGGGACTACGGAGCTACGAGCTCACGGAGCGATGCACGAAACTTTTGATGCGGCATTTTTATATTATTTATTTCAATTTTTTTTTTTTTAATTTTATTTGTCTCAACACAATTAGGTACTTACATAATAACAGGACAGGAGCAACCCCAATTTGATGTATCAGTTACCCTTACTTACTTAAATTACATAAAATATTTACATAAATAACAAAAACATGTACACACAAGAAATTACAAGAATAATAATAATAAACCAAAATGACCTACAATAGGACATCACAAACAGTCCTACCCTATTGAATTCATTCAGTGTGCAATGGAACAGGTCAATTAATTGTGCCATTTTATTAAGATTGCGCAAGGCATTATTTATTTTTATTAAGATTTTTTTTCACTATATAGAACTCGTAAATTGGGCTAAGCTAAAAAAAAAGAGACGATTTAGACTTTAGCATACAAAAATGTGCTAGTCAGTTTATATTAAAATATACTATTATATAAACGAGATAATTATATAACAAATATAAAAAGCTATTATATAAATTAGATATTATATTTTATTATATTATATAACCAAATATAATATCATTATAACAATTATGAATCTCTTTCAGCACAGCAATAGTGGCATGGAATAAAAATAGGATTGGTTAATATATTACGATGTAAGATAGGGGTTTAAAGCGATCACTATCTACCATAGACATCCGGATGGAAATTAGTCGAAAGAGACAAATGTTGGCAGTTATTACTGTTGATATTTTTAGCAATAGATTATTATAGAACACTGGTTTTTTGCTACAGAGAACTCTATTCTTGTTTTAAAAAACAATTAATATCTAATTAATCAAATGACAACTATTGTAAAAATATAAAATATAAAAACAATGAAAAAAGTGCATACATCTTTCGTATTTATAAGGTTAAAAATTACCGCATCCATTGTGAGTTTTATTCTTACATCATGTAAGCGATCTCCATTATAGAATCTCTTTTCATTAGTTGAATTCGTCCCCAACTTTTAAACAGGGTTAAAAGTTCCCTATACATATAAAGTACTTCTAGATAATATGTTTAAATATAAATTTAATTTCCTTAAAAAAAAAATAAGTTTACAAAATATTTACAAAAACCACTTACCCTGTGATAATAGCTCATGATTTTCATAATATCAATATTGTTCCAATGCGACACAAAACCTTTCATTTAAACACTTTCATTTAACATTATTAATTTAAAAAAAAATAAATATTTAAAATTAATAAAAATTTTTTTTTTAATTTATAATAATTATTCTTTAATTAATAATTATTATAAATTAAAAATAAAATAGTTAAACACCAAGTTATAATGTCTTTAGTGTGAAACGAATTTTCGGACGAGTTTCGAAGCGATATAATGTGAGATGTCAACTGGTGTGTGGCGCGCAACGGACTGGCTTTTTTAGATAAACGGAGCTCTTTCCGAAGTGTTATCTGTCGATTAGCATACGATACGAGCTCGGTACACAGCTAGTTCCCATAACGCGAGATCCTTACACAAATCAGTACAAGCTATTTGCATAATCAAAGAAAAAAACGTATGCAAATCGATACGAATGCATCTTACCCTTTGTCCTTTGACATTTAATATCGAAATCGACCTATCAATTGGTAAAACAGGTTTAAATGTATGGAACTCTATTGTGATACGTCAATAGGGAAGGTCTCAGATAGGATTAAGGGTTAAAAGATTGTTGCCTACCCTCAAGTTTCGGTCCAGATGTCAATGTTACATTGTACGAATTCTTATTAAGCAATTGTTGAATTCGGAAATGTGTTTTCAAATGTGATGCGCCAACGTTTACGCATTAGTATACGAGTTTTGATTATTGTTGGTTTGATATATATTTTTCTATCTATTTGCATTTTAATTGTGCGTTTGAAATTATTAATCTTAATGTCGTTTTGGGGAGTACACTTTATTCAGATTCATTCGCGTTTCGCTGGACAATTTTGGTTCCATCTATATTCGCGGATTTTTTTATTATTATAAAATAAATTTAATAAAACATGTTTCTTCAGCTTTTGTCTATAGAAAACATAAGTATTTTTGTATGTAGAAAATTCCCGAAACAGAGCAACGGAAAAGGAATACTTAATAAGTATAACTGGTCTGTCAGATCAATCAACCCCTTTCGTGAGAATATCACCCTCAAGAAAATAAGGAAACGCTAATTATAATAATTATTATTCGCATATTAAGTAGCCGAACACCGAACCGGATTGGGAAATAATGTTAAATAATTATTAAAAATATGTGTTTTGAATAAATTTGCATATACACATCGATAGCAGTCGAATAAATCATAGAACAATTGAGGGGTCCTGCGATGTGTCGTACTTTGCGTCGTACCGTTTACAAGATAATTTAATCCTTACGCCTTCGATTTAAGATAGAAATTTCTTTGCTATTTTATGAAACTGTTGCCCAATCCAAGCTGCCTAGGTTGTACGAAAATAATTTATGCGCGATCGAATCGTAAGAAACTGGTTTCTTTAATGGGAGCTGTATTTTTTTTTTAATTTATTGACCTACATACAGGGCAAGGGTCGCGTCGTGTCAACCGATAGTTTGATAGGTATTAATTATTTGCATATTAAGATTTCTTTTTTACGGTCCTGTGAGAAAGTCTACGAGAAAGGGATGATTTTTGATTTATTACTTACGGTTCATCAGTAAAAATGATTTTGGATAAATCGTGTGTTACGGAATAATAATGTAAGAATCATGTAAAAAAATTAACTTCTAAATTTTAAATCTACCTCTGAGACGATGATTTGATTGTGATGTTTTAAATAAAATTGTTCAAAATGTTAGCCAGTGTTAAAAAAAAATCTGCCATTGAAACAAATGATTGAAACACCGGAAGTGAATTGTTAACGGTCATATTAAAAATAAACAATTAAAAAAGCGAATGAGTCGATGATGAGTCAACTAACACCTTTTAACGAGCCAGTATGGCGGATGTAATAATTAGGGACGAATGTGCGCAGATAAACTTGGCATTTTAATACTATACAATGGTATAGATTTATCACAGAGCGGTACCTTATAAAATTAAATACAACAGTCATAAATTGGGTAGCCCGTCTGGCGGCGGTAACCACACCCTTACGGAATACGAGTGAGTAAATGACGTTAGAGCTCATTAACCTATCGCTTCCTAATCTATACTAATATTATAGAGAGAGAATATTTGCATGTTTGTAATGAATTAACTCAAAAACTACTGGGCCGATTTAAAAAAAATTTTCACCTATAGAAAGCTACTTTATCAGCGAGTAACATAGGCTATATTTTGTGAAGTTACGCGGACGAAGTCGCGTGCAACAGCTAGTCCTTTATATATCCTTAATCCTATTTTGGTCGGCAGCGTACTCTTGAAGCACTTGTAGAGCAGCTTTGTGTTAATAGGTGATGGTAGAGCGACCTACCATCAAGTGGACAGTCAGCCTGTCTGACGACTTTTGTATTTAAAAAATTTGTAATTTATTAATTACGTTAAACTTTTAAATAAGTGACTAGGTGTATTTTGAAATAAATGGTGACTAAACTTGACTGATGCTTGAATGTAAAAATAAAATCTCTGCAGTCTAAGTTGAGCACTGACCGCCTAGTTATCTTAACCTAGCTTTTTCCCGCGAATTCGCCCGCGTCCCTCGAGAACAATACTTTTATTTTGATTAAATTGTCCTTGTATGTACTCCTGACATCTAGATGTTGGTCAAGCAGTTAAGGCGCGAAATCGTAACAAACAAACAAACTTTCTTTCGCATATATAATATTATATGAGGCATGGATGTTTTGTATTTATAATATGAATGTATTTACAAAAAAAAAAGTAATCTATGTAATAAGGTGGGTAGACCATGGAAGGCCACTGTAACGAATAAACAGTTTTTATTAGTTAATTTACTGGATAAATGAAAGAAACAAATTATTAATTAACACTTTGTTTTATTGTGTAACATATAAATTACTTTTTTTTATTCTAGATGTAATCACTATTTCTTAAACTTAATTTTTATAAAGCTCTTCCAAACGGCCTTGTAAGGAACAGGGCTCCATACAAGGCCAATATTATAAATCAGTCGTTCTACTTAAAACTAGAATTGTAATAATCAAAATATCCGCTTTTACTAAAACTACATACAAAGTTCTTTCATTTAAACGAAAAATTAAATGCTTAACATATTATAATCTTCTTTAAAAAACTCAACGAACATTCCTTGTACACCATCGTATAACTAAGAATATATTAATGGAAATTATTTAAAAATTATAGTAATGAGTATTATATCGATAACAAATAAGTTGCCAATGCGTTTTACAATTAAATTATATATTATTTTTTTTACCCATAATGGCCTTCTTATGGGTCCGTTCTTTGTAAGGCCAAAATGTTCCTAAAAAGGCCAAACTAACAATTATCATCAATGACAACCTTTTTTATATTTAATAAAATAATAATAGACACTACAGACTAAGTACTCTAATTACTACGAACTTGTAATGGTACATAGTCAGTCTTGTAGTCAGGAATATTTAAAATCAACGATTCCTAATATTAAAAACTAAAATATAAGAAATATAAGAAAACTAGTAACTTAGTTAATGGTTTCTAAGGGTGCGTCTTGGAATATTAAATTTTAACGCTGCAGCATTTGTATTAAGTTGATTATTTTGTACTGCTTCCATGGCACGTCCTAAACTATCTTCATCCCATGTACTACCTCTTTTTCTAGGTTTTGATCCTGACATTCTTGAAATCTGAAATTATGCGTGTAAAATTTAATCATCAGTTGAATTATCGACTTATTCTTATAGCAATATTTACAGACATAATCCTTTCATAAAATAAATTTAAAGATATCTGTAATATAATAATTTTAAAAGAAATGTCTATTCAGTCTAAGTTAAAAAGTTGAATAATTCTTATAAATAATAAAATTATATACATAAAACATTGTTTCAGCTTTCCCGGTACGTATTTATAACTAAAAACTAAGTGTTCATATTTTCATTATTTGTAAATGTTCCTAGTAAAGCCCCATGTACCCTAGCAAGGCCAACGGTTAAATTTTTGATTGGCCTTATAAGGAACCACCGGCTTTCGTAGGAACACTACCGATATTTTAACTAAAATCGAAGCAAAATTATAATTTTTTTCTTTAGTACTATAAAAAATCCTTATATGACAATTTACAGTAAAAAGAATAGGATAATAATAGGTTATTCACATAGAAACTTACCTTTTGCTGAGCGCGAGAATTACAATTTTAACGTCGACGACCGAAGTCTACGAAGCGAGGGATCGCACTGACAAAATAACGACGCGAGCGAATCGCCACCCCGTCTGTGTCCTTAAGTTTGATGGAGCTTTGTGTAAGTGGAAGGAATTTGTCATCACAAGACTATAACTATGACTTTTTTATAGTTGGCCTTCAAAGGAGCATGGCCTTCCATGGTCCACCCACCTTATATCAACTGTCTGGTATCCATAATACAAGCATTAGTTGCTTAGTGTGGAACTAGATGGTGCTGTGTGTAATGTGTGAAGATATTTATTTATTATATGGTTTTTTAATAATTATATTTACAGCGATTAAAATGTCTCGTAAATTGAGCGCTGATAGATCATAATTAAGCAGTTATGTTAATTTCTATTTTCTATGATATTGTATTTTTTTAAAAATGTATTCTTTATGTAAATATATTATGCACACAGACACATACCTACTGTGATATGTCAGTCCAAAATCCATATTTACTGGTAGCGTTAAAAAAAAATTAAAATTACTTGGGAAATGGCTGTAACTACTACAATGAAGATATCCCGCTGTTTTATTGTTCATGTCCCAAAGACAATGGGAAATTTTAGACATTCCCAAAATATATACAACAAAACATCAGTTGTTTCCATAAGAATTTTCACTCGCTACATTTTTTTTTTAATTAATTAACCACAGTTATAATCAGTGATTCGAAGTTCAATTGGAATTTCGTTCTTATAACGAAAGCGTTAAGGTTGGGTTCGGATCGAAAACGATTTTTATTTAGAATGATTTTCGGCCATTGAACAAGCACCATTATTGTTCGAATTTATACAATTTGAATTTAGAATTCCTTGGACAAGTGCACGCCCGTAAACAATAATTTAAATTAACGCGTTCCTATTGTATTGTTTTAGAGTTCGTTGCGAAAAACCATTCTTTTTTTAAACTTTTTTTGTTTAGAAAATTGCAACGAAAATTTTAGACACGGAGATATTTTAAATTGAATCAATAAAAATCAAAATGTGTATAATTTTTGAATTTTAAAATTAATTAGGTCTTTAAGTTTACTTCTATAATTAGTTGGATAAGTGATGATAACAAAATCGGGAGATATAGTTTAATGCTGTAGCTATTTATATATTTATCATCTAAATCTGAAATTTAATTAATTACACTCGGTTTACATGGTAATTATATACATGGTACATGGTAATATTCGAATTCGTTGGATAAGTATATAAAATACTCTCGAAGGAAATATCACTCGTAACGTACACGTGTCCAAGACACAGCTAAACTAATTTTTTTTATATAGAAAATCAGACTCTTTTCTTGAGGAGAAATTTTAACTTGAATTAATATGAAAGTTCAAATGAACACAAATCGAAAAGTGTGTGAATTCGCAATTTGAGTTGATAAGTTAAATGTTTTGTACTTAAAAATCACATAACTTTACTAGTGTCTATCCACTAATTATAACTCGCTTGAGCAGCTTGTCGTTATTTTATTATAAAACAATTTCAACTTGTTTTATATTACGGCAATAGACAAGAAATCAAATTGACCATCTTTAGAAATTGCTTTCAAATTACTAACTGACTATTAAATAATTGTTATCATTGCGTAAATACTTCTCTATAAATATTATTGTATGAAATAAAATATTAATTGTCTATGTACTTATAATGAACTATAATTAAGTATGTATGTTTATGAATTATTTAAAATTATACTTTATTACATAATAAAATAAATAAAAAACATTGCGATGTCATTAAAAGACAATATTATTATGAAGAAACACTAGAATACTATAAAATTAAGTAGGAAGGTCTAAAATAATGTCTCTGTCTAGAATCTAGTAAATATAGAGTAAAAAAAAAAAGTTGATAGAGATTTAAAAAAAAGTGTTGCTACAAATAGGCGGAACCCTTTTTTACTTTTGTATAATTCACTCGTGACTGAATTTCCAAATTTGAAAACGGTTGGCGCGTTCGTATTGGCCGCGACGAAAACGTACGTTGAACCGGTCACGGTACACTTAGCGCCATGTTTAATTAATATAAATAAAAATTATGAACGTACATTCGGCCGCATATTAATTAAACAACCCTCCCAATTCTCGATCCTATTTCGAATGCGATACGGACATAATCGCGAGTAAATTAGTTACGCGGTTGGCTGTACGTTTTTTTTTTTAATTCGCCAGCTCATTATCGAGTTTGGAATCTAGCGGTTTGGGGGCCTCGAATTTAATGTTTTATCTACCGTGTCCATTATATCTGGTCAGATATATAAATGTTATATTTGTAATGCTCCGTTTGCGGTGCATTAACACTGCTTTCATGATATTTTATAACTATCTATTTGATTTTTTCCTTCAATCTATTTGGAACTACGGAAATACGAAAGACTCGTTCAAAGTTTGAAGTTGAAAGGTACTAAGTATAAAACTTTAAAATTTTACCATTGAAAGACAAAAAATATATTTTTTTTAAATTAATTTTCTTGACCTTTTCAGTACATAAATACATAACTAATAACTAACATAACGGTTTTTGTCTTTTATCATCGTTTATGTATAAATATTATTATAATAAAATTCATGACAAAGTCCTATACAGTCATAATGAAGACAGATGGTCAAATTGGTCAAGAAGCGACACCACAGATTGACACTAGTGAAGCCTCTAGGATAAAAGAGAAGGATAGATAGATTATCTATGTAATTACAAATACAAAACAGGTATGATTTGTCATTACAGTAGCATTTACACTGTAAATAACAACACGTATCGTTTTGTATCTCCAGTGGTGGTTACTACCGCCATTCAAGTTTTTTTTTTTAAATAAATAAATAATATCTTCACACATTCCACACAGCACCATCTAGTTCCACACTAAGCAACTAATGCTTGTATTATGGATACCAGACAGTTGATATACTATATTGATATACTTTTTTCTTGTAAATACATACATATTATAAATATAAAACATCCATGACTCAGGTACAAAGGTAAAATGTTAACACATAAACATTTGCCCCTAGCGGGATTCGAATCCGCGACCGTTTGGTTAACAGCTAGGGTTACTAGCCACTAGACCAAACGTGTCGTCAGTTGCCAAGTTAATGGCAGAATCAGTCCTACTTATTTAAAGGATTGCCTCTAAAATATTAATACAATATATAAACCAATCAAAGGATTTGTTGTGCAGTAACATTCAAATATTAAAATAAGCAATTAAAAAATGTGGCACGCAAGGAAATGTTCTTTAAAAAAGGGGAAACAATAGCAAAGTGCCTCGTATCAATGACGCCCCTAACGACTCAATCTACGCACATTTAAATTGCCCTTTCCGAACGCAACCTCATTACTTCCCGAAATATAACCTCCATGGAGGCAATAAATAACGTAACGGCGCGCATATTTCAAAACAAGAAAAAAAAATAACATAAAATTTCTTTACCCCACGCGTCTAATGCTCGTATGCGTTTCCATTGACAACAATAGTGACACTTGTCTGAATGGAGATTGCGTGAATGAAACAAAAATCAATCAATCAATCAAATCATTTATTTGCAAATTATGTGTATTGCAAATTATTACAAAAAGATTAACATCTACAAATTATGTGAGTACTGTGTACGTGTAAAAGTTTCTAATAAATATTATTAATTATTGCTATCTCATATTTGTTATAATTTAATTTATAGGTACTTCTTTTGGTAGAAAAATCTATCATTTAAAAAAAAAATTTTTTTTGACCAATACAGCAATTTTTTTTTTTCAATATTCTTTGAAGTCCGAGGAAGTTCTTATGACGAGTAAAATTAGAAAAAAAATCCTAGATTTTTTTTGTTTGAATTACACGAACGACGAACGACGTCTGTAGGTTTAGCTAGTTAATAATAAAATGAATAATATATTATAGATATTTGCAATGATGAATTGTACAAAGCATACTTTATATGTATATTAAATTAAAAAAATATTTTTGCATCTAAAGGTGTTTGTTCGTCTTGCGAACCACAAAGTGTTTATCGTGCGACAATGGAACCGCGTACCGAGTGCGTTCCGCGCATAGATTTTTGCATTATTTTAGTATGCAAATGTTCCGAGCGATAGCAAGTCACACTGTAAGAGCAATTTAAATTATTTTTTATGGCGCTCAAGTGTATTGAGTGTTCGCCAACCGATGCGCACTGGGACCTGATAGGACTATTTACAATTTTCTTGTCATAAATTTCGAATGAACTTTGAAACATTTTAAACGGCTTTTTTTTTCGTGATTCATACGCTTTTCTTTAACCGTATCTAAAACATTTCAATTTCCACAAAAAAAATAAAAATTTGAGAGCGCAATAAAAAAATTTGAATTCGTTTTAGTGAAATTGATTCATAAAATAGACGCACCGTAGATAATGGGGGATGAAAAAAATTCGAAACAAAACTAGTAAATTATCTCGATTTGATACCTACCTACCCTGTTTAATCTCGAAAGCGTTTACGAAATGTATGGAGCAAGGAAAAATCTGATTAGCTCCGATGATATATCGCCGGGAATTCCTCGCCTTAGTGCCTCTAATTTGAATATTAGACGCGTTATTGAAAAGAAAACTTCGGGAACGGCCCTCCGCAAGCTTTTAATGGTTATTGCCTTCCTTTGGCTGTCTTATTCGAAAAAAAAAAATCACAAACGGTTCAGGTGTTCCAGAACGATGGCTCTTTAAAATTTAATTCAATTTTCAAACTGCAAACGAACGCGTCCAATTTGAATTGTATCGTTATCGTTATTTAGAACGCGTTCTTAATTCGACCGCAGAATATCGAACGGAAGCGGAAACGGTACTGATTCTAATTTCAAACGAAATATCGCAATGCCAGTTCTATTGATAAAAATTTTTGTCGGAGTCGCGCACAATGTTGCGTTATTGTATTATTGAACGGAAATTTACGATAATGACAAATAATAGGTCACTCTACTGCAATTTGTTCTAATGACGCATCACCGTTTGACAACTGGATTGACGGAGTCACTCGAGAAATGTCACCATGACATTTACCTTAGGCTCTTTTTTTAAAGTTTAATAATTTATTCTTACATTTATTTATTATGTAAGAATACATTATTAATATAATTATTTATTATTATTATTTATTTATTTATTACAAATAATCCATCCCCCAGCTCTGCATATACCTAACGCTTCGGACCTTAGTAAGATTAAGGTAAAAGGGATTAGGAGGAGATAGGGAAGAGCAGGACTCTGGCATCCTTTACCTAACTCACTTACAGAAACACAATATAGCACACATGCTGTTATTTAACGGTGGTCTTCTGTAAGGGAGTGGTTACTGCCGCTAGACTGGCTACTCAATTTATGTAGCGAAATATTAGTTATGTATGTAAAATAAAGAGCTCTACGCTCTACAGTTAAATAATAATAACTGTTGTCTATTTATGAATGTGTATCGTAAATGTAACCAATTTAACTTTTTAACTGCGATACGTGTCAACCAATGGGGGCGCCACATTGTTATATTTTGGCGGGAAAAAACTCATAAAACATGATTACCGCAATGTCGTGGATTCGTTCGTTTTTTGACGTTTCGTTCGTTCTATTTCACGTTAGGGTTGCGATGACATACTTAAGTTGTTTACGCTTTGATTATAATAATATATTAAAATGTGAACATTGAACATACTTATTTTATTACTATTAAAAGATATAATAAGCATTCATTTTAATTTGATTAAGAACTATTTCATCGAATTTGAGAGGAACTCATTAAATTGTGAAATTTATTTTTTATAAAATAAGCCTAGATTCAAGGGCTTTAAATCTGTAAATTGGCTACAATTACCTACGTTTCATTGTTTTTTTTTTCATTAAAATGCGATTTTCATGTCTAACGAGAGGATAGAGAAAAGCTAGCAATCAAAGAGAGCCCATTTTCCTAACCCTTGCTGATGATTCAGACAGAGCACCTGTATCATCTGTGGAAGGTAATACTACCTTCCATCATGTGGACCGTCAGCCTGTTTGATGATTTTTTTTTAAAGTTGTAAGTTGAATTCTATCAAGTGATCTAGTATACGAGGGTTAAATGCATAATGCGTCTTTGTAACAGTAGATACAAACATTCGACTAAAGCCGTTGTAACGTACATTCGAAATTGGAATTTCTAATGAGTGCGTAATTAAAACAAAACACGGCCCGGTGTAGTGCTGCGACGGCGACGTTCGGTGTTACAATCGAGAATCATCGCTCGCATTCATAATCGATCGATTATACCGCGAGACAAGGTGACGCGGCGCAGGGAGGTCCGACGGAAGGATTACAAGACACATTTACATACGTAATTTGTGAGCACATCTGTCCCGTACTGTGCACGTGGGCGACTCTCGCTTTCTTATTGTTCAAATATATCATTTCTCTCTTTTGTGCACGCTCGAATCGAAACTCGATTCCAGATAAACGTGCGCGCGTAATACGGAAGTTGGAACTGTCAATGTGACGTTACAGATTGTGTTTTTAGATATTTATTGTCGTCGAAATTGTCATAATGAAGAATGTTCATTGTGTTTCAAAATACAGCTGCACGATGATTGAGTTAACAAACTTTAGTTAAACTATTACAATAATTCAAACCGAAATAAGTACTACTCTGTGTCTTTCGATGTTCGTCACAGAGTAAATCAATACGTTCGATTCCGGAATTAAAAATTCAAATTTGTTAAGACAAAGCGTCACGGCACGAGTGTGTTCCACTTAGCCCTTTGATATTCTGACGTAACGTTTACATTCTTTGACAAAACTCGATGAATAATAAAATTCCATTCAGTCCTCATTAATCTTTTAAGTGAATGACGTTCTACATGCGACAAACTCTATTAGCAATGGCATTTTTGTATTTAAGAAATGTCATTTTATTAATCCAAGTCATTTCATCCTTCAGAATACACCCGAATAATAGCCATGTCTTGGATTTTGTCTCTTCCGCGAATTTTTAGTCACTTGGCAAGCTATTTAAAGAATATAATTGATAAAGTATAACTGAAGAGTGTGGTTCCAAATGCGGAGAATCAGCAACAAATCAAAGTGTTCGATATATTCCAAAGAAATTTGAATAGGTAGGTTATATATCGTGAAACCGTTGGACAGTCCATTGATCGAGGTATAATCTATAGATCGAAGACGATCCCACTCGATTATCCGCTGGAATACCTAAAAAATAGCACTGGACGCTTGTAAAATGATGCTATCTGTGCACATTATATTGCAATGATATCTCCTTGGGTAGATGCCAACACAGTTGATGCATGATTTGACGTACAACTTTGAGTTTTTCCGTGTGTTAGACTCTTCATGCAAAGTGGATGTTTGTACACAGAAATAATATGTAATTTGTATAAAAGCTGATAATATTAAGATAGTTTGGAGGGACTATTATAAAAGGCCGCATAGGTACAAATCGACATGTCGCCTAATGAGCCAATAAGTTGCGAGACAATGGCCGGCCGTGGGCGTTCTGAATTCAAAATTATTACAAAAGAATATTAATGTAACACTTATTCAAATAACAACGACACGATACATATTCAAAAATTACATCTTGACGTTTAATTTGAATGGTGACAATATCTGTTCCGTTTTGAATTTAAAATTCAATCCTTCAACGGCTCGTATAATTTTAGCTTTTTTTTTTTCTAAAAGATTTCTCTTCGATTAATACGTTTATGATTCTCTAGCGCAAGCTTTATTCCGCTTCCTGTGCTGTCAGCTTTAATGAATGCGGTGCAGATGACATATGACGCACACATTCGTATTAATACCATTTACTTACATATAATTTAATAATAATGTAAGTATATATATGTTTATAAAAAAAATAGATTACTTAATGTGTATTTTTTTAGTTGGAATATTTTAATTAAAGTATGGCGTCCCAACTTTATGCTAAGTAGTGCGCGAAATATTAATTGTTACAAATAAATATAGGTACCTACTTCAACGCTATAATTACATAAACTGTATAATTATACAAGAAATTTCATTACTTACATGTATAGTTGAGAAATTTACATAAAAAATAAATTCTATTCACTAAACTAAAACATTATCGAAATGTATGTAAAAATACCTACTACATAAATGCAATTTAACTATAATTATATTAAATTATTTTTAAATGTAATTATATATTCTGTAATTGTACACAATAAATTAATAATTACCTATCTAATGAAGTACCTACCTAACAGTTATCATAGAAAATAGTTAAGAATTAAGATAAAGTCTTTTGTATGCCAATAATGGTAGGTCACATACTTAGATCAAATGATAATAATTATTGAAATAAATCAACAAATAAATTATTATATACTTAAAAAATAATTCTATTCTTGTTATCCAACAGATAACTACATATTTATATGTGTCTAACGATGTAGTCTATGTGACTAACAATAATATTCTCTATTTAAAAATAGTACAAGGATACCGGAATCGAAATTGGTTGATGGCATTTAATATGAATGGGGCGAGCCGCAATCACGAGTGAAATTCGTCTCGATCGAGAAACTCAAATTAGACGGATGGCGGTCGGACGATTTCTTTGTCTTCGGCCTAATGAGTTTTTAAGTCGATTATAGCAATTTTTCATAGAAAAAAACGCGTTTAGTGATGTATCGCTCGAATCAATCACTGTACACCTCTCAAATAGCTCTTTGTGAGGCCCGCGCCTATACTATCGTAGACGGGACGTTATAGGTATAGAGGATGGCTTTTTTTCTTAGTTAATTTAACTTAGTTTGTATGTTGAACATTGTATAGGTTAAGTAGGTAAATGCTTACCTCTTTATCTATACTGAAATAGGTAAGATTTAAGTGTACTCACCTAGTACACTAAATAGACAGGGTACTTTTCTACTGACTAGCCAGTGTCCGAGATTTCGTCGGCGTCTGACATTATACCTTTGCCTATTGTACCTATTGAAATAATTAACCCCCTAATATAGAGAATAAGGTCTATCACGAAATTCTATTATAATTTATAAAAGATTTTTTTTTTAAAATCAGATAAATATTTTGGAAGCACAAACAAACATGCGAACTTTATATATTTGTAATATTAGTAATGTATCTTACCTATAGGTAGGTACTGTTTTCACTTTATACTATAGGTACATTTTTTACTGATAAGATTTAAAAAATCTTATCAGTAAAATTCTCATAAAAAAATTGTGTTATCAGTAAAAAATAAGTGAACATATTCGTCGAAATCGCTTTTAACAGAAGTGTGTACAATAAAGAGCCAATCGGAAATGGGTTAAATTTAATGTCAAATGAAAGGTAGGTAAATAAATCGAACGCACCAAAATAAAGTGTTAAAAGCGTGAACGCGCCCGCTGTGGACCTGTCCATCACATTCCATATTCAAATGGGCTGAATGGCTGTATTGTTTTAAAATTCGAATAATGAACGCGCTCCAAATCGTCGTTAATCGGCCTCTTTCACTTCATTTGCTTTTCGATCATTCATTTTTTCAATTCCAATTGTCCCGTTCCACCAATTGGAACTGCATAGCATTGATTCAAATAGTATACGAGGCTCCAATTGTTTTTTTAAAAATGGAATTGTTCGCAGCGAACACAGAGTAAGTAATTCAATACGAATTAACGGAAAACGCCTTGAAATGTCAACGCTTTGTTTTTGCGCATGCATTCATTTGGACATTATTATACTTAGTTATACCTATTTGTCTACCTATTAGTATACCTATGTCTAGAGAATTACCTGAAAAAGACACAACATCTTCAGTCGCTCGCCCTGAACGTACCTGAAATGAGAAAACAGTAAATTTATTCGCTCGTAACGGATAACGTAACGAAACGGTCAATACAAATAGCTACTTGGTGAAAAACCTTCGCAGGACATTGTCGAAGGAAATGCTTTAAAAAAGTCACTCCTTATTTTTCCACATAAGACATGGGCGTGTCTGTTCCGAGGGCACGCCTTGTGACATAAAACCTTTACGCTCGCGAATAGAGGTGTTTTTCCAATAACGTTTTAATATCGGTCTTCGATCGGTTCCGAACGCCCTCACTATCTTGCAAGATATCGAGAACGCCTTCTTAAAAACATCCCTCGAGCCATTATCGACTTTAACGCGTAAATTCTAGGACCCAATTCACATGAAATGGAGCGTCGTAAAACATATTGATGCGATATCGGTTTTCCATTAGTCCGCGCAAGCGAAAACCGACTCTTTTACTAGGTGCATGTAGCTTTTTATTGTATGTAGGTCGGTCGAGGAATGTATTGACGTGTTATCGGAGCTGGTTTTGTCTCGCTCTCGTGCGCGGTTTCCACGTATGTGCGTCCCTCTCGGCAGCGCAGCTCGCTCGGAAGATGAGCGACTTGTTCTTTGTCTGCGCATTTCTTTCTTATCAAAGCTATAATAATGTGTATAAAATGTTAATACATGTTGTTATAGATTTATGGCCTCCTGGTACTTGCAACAAGTATTACAATAAATATAATATGTATACTAAAATTGTTTAAAAACTTTACAATACTTAAAAAATTGAATGTTATTGTTATTATTGTTATTTTAGTTTTAGCTAATGAGCGGCTAAGATGAGACTGAAAATGCGCGGCAAAATATGTTTGTTAATTTAGATGTAGGTATGAAAATATTTAAATTATTTCTAAGTGGTTTAAAATTTTTACAATATGTCTTTTGTATATTTATTGTGTGAATTTGTAATTTAAGATTCTATTTAATAAATAAATATTCTATTTAAGAAAAATTTTAATTTTAATAATTTGATTTTTCTCGTGTTCTTGTATCATTCAAGTTTCTTATAAAATAGGTAAATACATCGAAATTACTACTATATCATTGTTGAAGATATTAGAAAAAAAAAATGATTCAAAATTGATACAAAATCGATTTATATTTGATAAGAATGATGGAACTCAAAGAGTGTGATTCCAAGTCCAACAGATTTTTAAAAATTTGAAGCAACCTAACTAATCTATTCCATATATAATTATGAAAAAGAGTGAATGGAACTCAAAGAACGATGTTCCATGTCCAAAAGACTGTTATGAGTAGAGTAGCTGAATGCAATAACTCATAAATATAAATAAACAAGACATCAATTTTCGAACGTCAACCGTTCGTTCAGAAATTTTATTATGTTATCTTATTATGAATTAATATTTGTGTAAGCCCGTTTAATGTTATTTCGGCTCCACTAGAAATAACTTTTTAAACATAACTATGATACACGTGGCGTCTCAATCGTCTCTAGTTTTGTTTCATTTTGTATAGAGATTTATTTATGTGCGATGCCTGTCTATGGACAGATATAGTTATTCTGATGCCGGTAATTAGTTACAAACTTTATTTTTAATGATGCAACTTTGTTTATGGGATAGTCGTAACTGAAATACACAAAAAATAATCTAGGGTAGTTAAATTTTTCATATCCATTATAAACATTACCAACTTATTTTGTTACTTTGTAAATAAATTCATTTTTACACAATGTTTCTTTTATATCACTTGATTAGTTACTATACTGACGCGCCCGACTTCATCCGGTGCAATGAGTGAGTTACCGTAGTTTACAAACATAGCTTTATCATGTATTTTATAATAGTGAAAAAATTTCACAAATATCTAGGTGTTGTGGTTATAGAGTAAAATCCTTCATATTTACATGTTACGTAAACAAATTTAGAAAAATGGTTCTCTCTTTCTCACTTTATAATCTAACTAGCTTGTGCCCGCGACTTCGTCCGCGTTGAACGATGAAAGGTACCCTATGTCCTTTCTGGTATCCCAGACAACGTGTATGCAAAATTTCATGGTGATCGGTTCAGTTGTTTTTGTGTGAAAGAGTTACAAACATCCATACATCCAAACATACTTTCGCATTTATAATAATTTTTCTAATATTAGGTATACGAAAGTGAGTTTGTTTGTTTATTTGTTTGTTAAGCACGCTTTCATGCATGAACTACTCGACCGATCCTCGTGAAATTTTGTATTCGTACTACACATTGTCAAGGATACAGAAAAGGTCATAGAAAAAAGTAATTTTTCTATGACCTTTTCTGGATCACCAAAAATAAAATAAAAAATTCAACGCCTAACAAAAATGTGTGAGCAATAAAGATTGAATATGTGTTTTAACACTTCAGAAGAAGCGGCGCGCATGAAGTCGCGGGAAAAAGCTATAATAACGACATAGATAGCTCAAATTATATACCTACCTAGGTACTATTAAAAGTAAGAACAAATTACCTTCTATTAAAATAATAACGTACCACAGGATACTTTTATTACTATAGTATATATGTATCTACTTAATCTGTGACAAATGACAGCTGTTAATGCTCTGTGCTCATCTGACAATTGGTGACATTACAAAGTTATAGAAAAAAACAATCAGAAATTACAAAATAGTTTCTTAAAACACTTAGGTTTTATTTATAATTAAAATAAGTATAATTAATAAACTCTGTTAAAACTTTACCGCAATTGTCCTTATCTCGATAATAATTAATTATTAAATAAACAAATGAGGATGCCATTAATACGGTAGCTTTAAAGATTAAAATAACCTGGCTGCAATGTGTCGTATTCAACTCAATCATCTTTATTGGCAATAGTCCGATTCAGCCATAACATTAATAAGTAATATCCGTTAACCTTTTCTTAAACTGATTGCACGTGTCTAATATATGAGCAGGCAAACTTCAACTCTAAAATTATGGCAATAAAACTTACACTTGTATAATAGTACTATCTTGTTTTTAGGACATTTTTTATTGGCGCGGTGTTCACGATCGATGATCAATAAGAATTGTATTGGAATTCGTTGCGGGGATTAGCTTTTGAGCTTTTAAAGTTGTCCTTACACGTAGTATATTTTTAGTTTTTAGTTTGTATAGTGTTGTTCATAGCTATACTTACTTTTATTATTAAAGTTCTCGTTTTAAAGCTTTACATATATTTTATACCTATATATATATATGTCTGTGGCCTGGAGCTAAAAGGGCCAATATCTATATTCCTATCTTTCGGTAATAAGCATTAGAACAATGAACAAGAATTGATAGTTATAATTTACATGTTATATTGTAGTATTACTAAAATATCTTTTTGTTATTGTTAGGACAAATAAATATCATTCTTTTTCAACAACTTTGCTGTTAAATCCCATTTTTCACAAAAAAGGACTTTGGCCCTTTTAGCACCAGGTCACAGATATATAGGTAAGTAAATACCTACTTATTATTATTGAACCTAGTCCAACTGATACAAAAACAATTTTTTTGTATCAGTTGGACTACCTATAAGTAAATAATTAAAAACGTCTTTTTTAAATACTTATATTACAAATTTTATTAACAAAACTAGCTGTTGCACGCGACTTCGTTATAGCCTATGTTACTCGCTGATAAAGTAGCTTCCTATACTTAGGTGAAAGAATTTTTAAAATCTGTTGTTTTTGAGTTAATTCATTACAAACATACAATCTTCACTTTTTATAAATATTAATATAAGTAGATACGAGTATACTAAACCTACTTAAAGAATTAATAATTTTTTTAGTACAACTTTTGTGGGACTTTTGGCAAAGAATGCTTTTATTATTAAATTATGTTAAGTCTAGGACTTCAGGTATAGTGCTTTTACACCTATAAATACTATTTCTTTGTTTACGTCCTCTATAAGTTCTTTAAAACAACTCTTAGTTCTAGGAATCATATAGTATTGTGTTATTAATAATTATTTTTCTGTCCTACAAAACTTGGCTACCGCTAACCCGATCACCTGCCCACATTAAAGTTTATTAGTGTTATACATCATTTTATATTAAAGCCTACTTTGGCTTCCATTTTTAAATTTATACTTATCCTTTATTTGTGTGCCCCATTATAATAAACTAGCTGGCGCCCGCGACTTCGTCCCCGTTCAAAATGTTATATAGCCTTTCTCGATAAATGAACTATCTAATACAAAAATAATTTTTCAATTCTAACCAGTAGTTCCTGAGATTAACGCGTTCAACCAAACAAACAAACTCTTCAAGTTTATATTAGTATAGATTATAAATTAATCGGAAAAATAATTTTTTGTTTAATGTCTGTCAACTAGTTTTTTTTTATGACAAACGTCTACAAGTAGGCTACAGACAGACAAGTTGACGATCCCTTTGTATGGTAAGTAAGTACCTACATAAGCAAAATCAAGAAGTTTAGGTAAAGAAGTAATATCAGTCTCTTAACTCATATACAAAGAGACAACGGCACGCATAATAATTGCATTTTTAATAAAATAATAATTAATAATTTTAGGTGTGCGCTTTCTTAAATGTTAAAACATTTATTTAATATTTTTTGCTCATATATTTTTGTCAGGCTTTTTTTTATTTTTATTTTTACTTACTTTTTTCTTTGATGAAAGTTCCCCTGTATCCTTTTCTGTATCCCTGACAACTCGATGAACAATTTTACTATGAACGAGTCTATTTATCTATCTCATTTCTAATATTAGCATAATAATTAAATAAATAAATAAATAATTTATTTATTTATTTATTAAATGTACTATAATTAATTGTGTATTTACAATTAATTATAGTACATTTAATTAATTGTAAATACACAATTTTTGTCAATTAAATAAAGTAGGTAAGTTTGACAATTAAATTGATTGTCAATTAAATAAAGTAGGTAAGTTTGACAATTAAATTGATTGTCAATTAAATAAAGTAGGTAAGTTTGACAATTAAATTGATTGTCAATTAAATAAAGTAGGTAAGTTTGACAATTAAATTGATTGTCAATTAAATAAAGTAGGTAAGTTTGACAATTAAATTGATTGTCAATTAAATAAAGTAGGTAAGTTTGACAATTAAATTGATTGTCAATTAAATAAAGTAGGTAAGTTTGACAATTAAATTGATTGTCAATTAAATAAAGTAGGTAAGTTTGACAATTAAATTGATTGTCAATTAAATAAAGTAGGTAAGTTTGACAATTAAATTGATTGTCAATTAAATAAAGTAGGTAAGTTTGACAATTAAATTGATTGTCAATTAAATAAAGTAGGTAAGTTTGACAATTAAATTGATTGTCAATTAAATAAAGTAGGTAAGTTTGACAATTAAATTGATTGTCAATTAAATAAAGTAGGTAAGTTTGACAATTAAATTGATTGTCAATTAAATAAAGTAGGTAAGTTTGACAATTAAATTGATCATGAACCTATATTGGAAATATTAGATGAGATTAGAAACAGCGTCAGTAGATGTCAACTTGAGTATTTATTTAAATTTAGAATTTGTTAAGTAAACGAAAGTGCCCTCGAAGCAATCGAAGGCGTTGGTTAAACTAACCGACAGTTTACATAGTGAACTCGGAACTATTGACCCCAATTAAGGCGATGGCCCGTGACAGGATACAATGCTAATCCGGGATTATCCCAATAAAACACCTCTTGAGCGGGTCCGGCAGGATCTTTAACCCACTGCCCATTTAATTATGACCTCCATAACAAAGGAACGCCATGGGAATAAAATTAACATAGACATATAATTAATCAGTTATTAAATGTCAATGAATCTTAAGCTTGCAGTAATTAAATAATCATACATTGATAATATTATAAATGCGAAAGTTTGTGACGATGAATAGGTGTATGGATATTTATTATTCCTTAAAGCAAAAATCTTCTAGACACATTCTGATGAAACGTGGACGAAGTAGT
The DNA here is from genome assembly GCA_944738685.1 of Synanthedon myopaeformis. Lineage (NCBI taxonomy): Eukaryota > Metazoa > Arthropoda > Insecta > Lepidoptera > Sesiidae > Synanthedon > Synanthedon myopaeformis. Next base: position 7,905,040 of record OX122933.1, on the reverse strand, counting down.
GGGCAAAAGCTAGTAGGTATTAAAGTTTGTGAGTATAAGTAGTTATATATTTATTACTTTAACACAAAAAATACTGAACAGATTTTGATGAAACTTAACAGTAATATAGTTTTTTTTTTTTATATTTTTCATATAATATATTTTTCAAGCAATTTTGTTAAAATTATTCTGTCAAAATTCAGAACTATAAAGTCTACTTAATCTAAACTCAATTTTCAGATATATCAATAAAGTAAATAGTAGGTAATAAAAAAGTCCTAACTAAACTATCTGATCATGGCTAGTCTTTTAACATAAACCTAACATGCAAATGTGGACTTAATATCTCACATGTTTAAGGTTAAGTTTGCATAATCAGTTGTCCACTGTTGCGTATTGTAATTATCGAAAACACAAAGTTTTCATACGGGCTTCAAATATACATTATCAAAGCGAATTCCCACTATAAATGGAGAAATTCAAATACAAAATCCACCCTCACGGACCCTCCCTGAGGGCAAAAGATCGAACAGCGAACATCCGGTCAAGTCCCTCAAACCGATACTATGAAGTATTTATTGAGTTGCGGCTGACCGAAAGTATTTTATTGTTCGGTTACACCCTTTAGCCCGATGCACCCTTTACTGTTTGCGAAGGAATTTGACACGTAACACCATGCAGTAGAGTTTAAGTTCGAACGGAAGCGGTTTCAAGGAAAGTGTCAAAAAGTTCCTTCCGAGCTAATTAGTTGGTTTTGTTTCTAATTTGTTATTTCAGAGGAACCGCATTTTCTAGTATAGACACTTTTTTTAAATGTTTTCTTGTATTTCATTTACACACGATAGGTAGACAGACATAGGATAGGTAAATTGGATATTTAATTATCTAATTTCGCGCGTGTTGCTTATATTGTAAAAAATATTAGGTCAAACAAAGTCACAGGTCTATACTCATGTGTTAAGATGTAAGAGCTTCTTTCCATCATGCTATCCTAGTAAGTATTGAAATGTCTATGATTTTGCTAGGACGGGCAGGATTCCTGACGATTTTTTGCTTCACCGTTACTGACATTTATTTTTAAGTAAAGTTCGGTAATAGGTTATTTTTAAGTAAAGTAAGTTCGGTAATGCCATAGGAGATGCAAATGCACCTTGCGAGATAAGTATATGGGAAAATGAGCGAATAGATGTTTAAAAGCATGGCTTAAACGTTCACTGAAACACAACAGCACTAGTGATTTTATTTCAAATCATTTGTAATTTACACATTGCTTTTGTTTTTAGATATATGTCTCACAGCGCCCGCCATCTAGCCCCAAACTAAGTAGAGCTTGTATTTTTAGAACACTAAAAAAATATATACTTATGTACTTTATATTCGCAAATATATTCACAGAATATATAGAAGATACTCAAACAAAGACAAACAGACATATTCATAAATATAAAATATGTTTGTGTTAAGCGGGGATCGAACTCACGACTTCTGGCACAGCAGGCAAAGCTACTACCGCTTGGCCAAGACAATGACTGGAACGATGTGTGCGAAAATAAACTGTATTGCAAGGAAATAAAATACAAATGAGGAAAACGGGTACACGCGGCCAAAGTAAAATATCATGTGACGCCACTAATGGGCGTAATCGAAGAGTTTGAAAACAACAGGTGCAGGGAATCAAACGGTGACAGTTACTGAACGCATCTGCCGTTGAGCTATCGGCTACTTATTTATAGTGACGAATTATATATTTATAATACTTAATACCCACGCTTATATGATATGTTCTTTTAAATATCAATTTGTAACTTTTTATTATTTTCTAACAGGGATAAAATAAAATAATAATTTTCACTGTATGAACATAATTATTAATTTCAAAATTCGGTCAAAATAAGTTTAGTTTCTAATTAATTTCTAATTTTTTTTTTTTTATTAAAAAATGAAACTATGTTATGCAGGTAGATAACATTTACCTATAATATATACCTACCTAAGTATTTAGTGAAATTATTTTTTTTTCATCGCTTTTTTTGTTATTATAACAAAAAGTCGTGTTTTTTTCCTAAAATAACTTTTATCAAAAATCAAAGAGAGAGAATGAAAATAGAAATAGACTTTAAAAAATAAGTATTACGTACGTCCAATCAAAGTAATTTTACACGCTTCTGAAGCTCTAATTATTTTGGACATGTGAATAAAGCACTAAGTATTATAGATTTTTTGTTATAACCAACAACTCTTAAAAATAATTATTCACCAAAACTTAACAAGTATTGTAAGTCGCATTTTGACATGACGGCACACATGACTGTGTTCATTCGTTAATCTATCGGTAACATTAAACAAATATCCGACGAGACCGCAGCGATGGGATACGAACCCCGTACCCCGTAAACCACGGGCTGTTTGTGACCGCAAACCCACCGATTGTCACTCTCCATTGACGGGTTAACTAAAACGTCGCATTACTGCGCAACCAACGACCAGTTTAGGCTTAAATAGTCCCAAATAAAATTCGAATGTGTCGTAAAATTTAAAATATAAGTTAAAAAAAAAATTTAAGTTTAAGAATAACAAATTTTGAGGTTATAAAAATAAAATATATATTCACTAGCATCAATCTCAATAAAAATCCATTATTCGTAGTCAATAATAAACACAAAACAGCTAAAATATGGGCGCTGAACAATGGCTGAAGAAGAGTCAATGGCGCGAGGGCGTCCAATGGACCTATCTTTGTCAAAACTCATCCGATTTCCGAACGCAACCGATAGCACTGACACCCCACCGGAAGTGCGCTGAGCGGGAAAATAGGCGGAAGTTTCCGAGAAAAATTTCAAAAAAAGAATCCCCCGACAAATTTGCATTCGGAAGGGCACTCGGCGATCGGTTCCAAATTTGTCAGTTTGTCGATTCGGTTTTGTGACACTTTTGTCATGTTAATGTTTTTCACGAAAAAGTTCTTCCACTTTTTGGGGTTACGATGTTTTGTTGGGGCGATGTCTTATTGTCATTTTACTCAACGAAAACTTCTTTAGTAGGGAACTTTACACGTACAGGTAGTTGACTATATTGGCTGGTTTCAAACTAAATAGTAAGTATTTTCAGAATATTTATAATAAAATTAACAAATGTTTTTAAAAAATTAAACAGGTTTAAATTTGGAAACAATTTAAACAAAATTAAACAAAATTGTTAACATAAATTAACAAAACAAAATTTTTATTAAAAATTTATTTAAATAAAATTAGGGACATTTTGCAACAAGTAAAAAAAATCAGAAGTGACTAATAAATTGTTAATAAGTATTATAATGTTACATTTTCAGAAAATAATGAAGTCTTGCTTATACAAAATTATATTAAAGACCGCTTAATTTTTTCATATACAGGCGTTTTTAAGAAAATCAAAATAACATTAATTAGACAGGTGGCGGGTTGTTGAAGAATTCGCTTTAATTCCGCGGCAAACGTTTCCAATCAGGGTTGTCACATGATTTTGGGACGAATTCCATACTTGATGTTAGGGTTCACACATTAATGTTAAATGTGTTTTAAATATTTAAAAAATTATGTAAATGAGAATTTTATCAAATTTTTTTGATAACGGATTTTGATACGGTTTCACTAATAGAAAATGCTATAAAGGTTTGTATATATATTTTGCAGAAAATAATTTGCAGAAAAAATCCATGCGTGTGAAGTGGGGGACAGGTCGATAGTTTAGTTAAAATTTAATGTTATCACATGATTTGTAAGTATTCTGTCTTAACTTATATGTTTAAAAGATCGTAATTAAAAATAAGGTTTTTAATAATTGAATGTCAATTATCATGTCAAGAAAATTATTATATAAAAAAATTATTAAATAAATTTCAATTACTTATATTTTTCTCCATTTTTTTTTCTATTTTATTTAGAGATATTTTTATAAAACATAACATGAATGTTTATTACAATAAATGATTGACATCCCTAGTTTAAGGGCGATCACTCGGTCACAGGACGCGGTGGGAAAGTCACGTAGGGCAATCGGTATTTCAACAAAAAGAACCGCAAATGTGTCCACAGTCCATCTCAAGATGGCCCTTCAATATACGTATTATTATTATTTACTTACGAGCCTGTCCGCAACAATTTATTATAGAAAACGTAAACATTTTCCTTCAACATTAGATCAAGCGATTATTATTTGTAAATTAAAGTGCCAATGTGATCTTTTTGCGTCCCTATATAATTTAAATAAGGTCGATATCTTGATTGGATCTCAAATGGTTGATATAGCATACTATAAAGTCATAACAGATCTGTCTAAAGACGGCCATGACCTTATGCTCTATAGTCTATAGTGTGTGTGTGTGAGCGGGGCATCCGTACGAGCCGAAGGAAGTGGGGCCGGCTGATCGATCATAGCGATCGTTCATTCATATTATATCAATTTGCATTGGCGATCTATACATTTTTTTTTTAAATAAAACATACACAAAGTCAAAATTATTTCAACTAATTAAATGTAGTATCTTTATTTAGGATAAGCTGTTGCACGTGACTTTATAAAATATAGCCTATGTTACTCTCTGATAATGTCCAATAGTTTTTGAGTTTATTCATTACAAACATATATAAATATATAAATCTTCTCTCTTTATAATATTAGTGTAGATACAATGTATTTATTTTCATTCTTAGATTTAATTTTTTTACGATATTATTTAACAAAAAACAAATATTATATAAAATTTAAAACTAGTGTTTCGCAAGAGAGGAGTCTCCTGCCTGACAATAATTCGTGCCGTGTTAAGAAGTACCGCCTTCTGTATAGTGATGTGCCGGATATCCGTATCCGTATCCGCGGATATCCGAGGGAGAAGATCCGTATCCGTATCCACATCCACGGATCTTGACACCAAATATCCGTATCCGTATCCGCGGATCTTTTTAACGATTTAATTTTTAACGATCCGGCACATCACTATCTGTATTAGTCCCAGACCCAGCCATCTAGTGAGAGCCTCTGTTATTTTATAATAATAAAGAGAATATTATTATAAAATGTGATTCACCAACTACAAGTAAAGTGTTGATTAGTTACTTTTAGAAATAATTTTATTATTTCTTCATCCTTCGATAGGCGATTTTTTTAAAATTATTTTCTTTTTAATGTTTGTGACTTTTACAGTACAAACAAAGGTATATCATCTCCTTCGTTCCCGGTTACCGGTGACTTTAAATGGCGGTTAGCCTACTTGACACATGGTGAAAGAGGCCCTAGGATTCAAATTAAAATAGTAGCAGTAAAAAAAAAAACGGTGTTCGATTATGAATCGAAGGCGGTTCGGAATTTGTTCAGGGTTGTCGGTAGTCGGCGACATCAAAGCGCTGTTGAGCGCAATTTTGACAATTAAAAGGCTGCGCATCGCGCACATTGTGTTCTCAAGACAAGACCGCGTGTCCTTGACAGGAATTTCGAATCCCATTTTCTCTTTCAATTTTCGCAACCGGTTTCATTTGCGCCTCTTTTTACCTTAATGTCTTGTGTGAAAGGTTGGTCGCTGTCGCCAGACGAGCTGTCACTGTACATATATTTATTTAGAAACTAGCTGGAGCACTACGTCCGCGTTGAAAAATATAAATATATATCTCCTGATATTTTTGCTGTATGTCTGTATTTCTGTATTTGTATATTTTTGTATTTTTGTAATTTTGTTTTTCTGTATTTTTGTGTTTTTGTATTTTTGTGTTTTTGTATTTTTGTATTTTTGTATTTTTGTATTTTTGTATTTTTGTATTTTTGTATTTTTTGTATTTTTGTATTTCTGTATTTCTGTATTTCTGTATTGCTGTTACACTTTTGCCAGGCGTTAGATATTTTTTTTAATTTTAAATGATCCCCGGGTACAGTACTTTTTTCTGGATGAAAGGTACCCTAAGTTCTTTTCTTTATCGCTGATAACGTGTGTGCAAAATTTCATGATAATCGGTTGAGCAGTTAAGGCGTGAAAAGGTAACAGACAGACAGACAGAGTTACTTTCACTCTTATATTGGATTGAAATATGGACTACTAGAGATTTATTATTATTTTTTTACTAAGAATTTTTTCCAATCTAATTTAACTTCTTAATAGCTTGACTATTTTTTAATGATTCTATCTATCAGTAGCTATAAAATATCTAAGGTTGTACACGTGAAAAGCGATAAGTAGTTTTAGAGTGACTTAAAACTTTTATAACCCATAAACCTGCCACATTTGGATTCTCAGTATTTTGTATCGATTTCAACATTCAATTAAAAGGTTCAACATTATATACTTAAAAGTATAATATTTTATCACGACTGTTCTTGTCACTGTTCTTGATACATTATAATATTTTGTCACTGTTCTTGATACATTAAAAATAACCATAAAAAAATTTAACAAAATCTCTAAATATTTATAAACTTAGTTAAGATTAATTTGAAATAATATTATAATTATTTATTTCTTTGAACAATTAAACAATAATGTGCTTATTAAATCTACGTTTTACAGTAATTTGGGCAGCCAGTATGGCGGCAGTAACTTTTGGGTTATGGGAAGCAATGAAATATGGAATTTGTAATAAATGATGTTATTTAATTAGTCACTTTGAGTATATATAGTAGAAAGGTGTATTTTGTATTTACTACTTTTACTAGTAAGGGACGCAGTTAGAACAGAACTGAATCAAAGTCAAATGTATAAGACTCAAAAGAGACTTTGTTTCATACTTGTATGAAAAAAAAAACTCTTTTGAGTTATTGTAATAAATTTAATGTTTACATGTGTGACGTAGAAAGACTCTCAATCTACTTGTTAGAGTGAGACAGATTTATCTATACTTCTATACTAGTAATATTGCTTTTTTTAAAAATTTTCAACGCGGACGAAGTCGCGAGAATCAGCTAGTTTTGATATATTCCAACAGTAACCACCCCCTTACAGAAGACCACCGTGAAAAAAAAAAAAACTTATATGTTTCTAAGATAAATATAATTTTACAGAGCTTAATCTATACAGTCTATATACAAATATTATAAAATGAGAATATTTGTATTATTGTATTTTTGTTTATAATAAATAAACTCAAATACTGGACCAAATTTAAAAATTATTTCACCCATAGAAAGCTACATTATTATAAAGGTACGCGGACGAGGTCGCGTGCAACAGTTAGAATGCTTATATACAAATACAAAAAATACAAAAATACAAAATAATTTATTCATCTATTTAAATCTAGGTACAAAAAGCTCTATCATGATTATATAATATCATAATCTGCATTAAGTACTAAAAAGACGTGTACTGTGTACTAAAGCAGTACTAAAGCTCTACACAGAGCTTTCTCTGCTGTCGACTGTACCTTCAAACGAGAATCAGCAATTAGACAAAATAATATTGAACAGTTTATACGTACTTTGTTCATGAATTGAACATTGTAGACGCACAGCGATGTTGACTCGTCTGCCAGTTGCTAAATCGAGTTCAATTGAGTAACGATTGATTATTCAATCAAAACAGATTGATCGGTATTATCTTGTAATAGGCTCACAATTGACAACCACCGAACACGACCTTTACGCGTGACATTCAAATCAATACATGCTCTACATACTGAATGTACATATTATAAAATAACTAGCAACCCGCCCCCGGCTTCGCGAGGATTTTTTTTTGCAAATTATTTAAAAAAAATATCTTCCTCGTTTAACGCTCTATCCATTAGTGGAAATTAGTAATTAAAACACTTCTTAAAATATAACAATACAAGTCATTTAGGAAACACCTAATGAGACTCTCGCTAGATGGCAGGGACAGATACAAAAGGCGATACTAGAGTGACATGCTCCCGGCTTCGCACGGGTGCAATTTTTTTTTGTAAATTAAATAAAAAACCTTCCCCGTTTAACGGTCTTTCCATTAATGAAAACCACATTAAAATCCGTTGCTTAGTCTAAAAGATCTAAGCGTACATACAGAGGGAAGCAACTTTTGTTCTATACTATGGAAGTCACTGTTCGCCGCTGTCCGTTTCTCCGCTTACTTCTTTTAAACCACCCAACGGATTTTGATACAGTTTTCACTAATGTAAAGAGCGATAAACGAGGAAGGTTTGTCTAAATAATTTGTAGAAAAAATTGCGTCCGTACGAAGCCGAGGGTGGGTCGCCAGTACATAATTATTATAAAATAAACTCGTCATCTCTGTCTGTCGTTAATTTCTTCTTATCCACTTAAGCTATTTTCATGCGGTTTTCACTAATAGAAAGAGTGATAAACGAGAAAGTTTTGTGTATATCATTTTTACGGAAATCAGAAATCTGTACAAAGCTGGAGCGGGTCGCTAGTATTACCTATATGAACTTGTCTTCACAGCTAAATCACTGTAGCAGTTTAAATCACATTTTAACCATATTTAGTTTAAAGTTTCCTTAAATCCTGATGAAAATTTCAACTTATTGTAATTACATAGGTAAATAGGACACACACACACACACACACACACACACACACACACACACACACACACACACACACACATATACACAAATATTAAGTTAAGTGTAACTTTTACAAAGCTCCGTAAGTTCGCAAGAAAGATTCGACGCAACAAAATTGGTTCAAGTCCTGAAAGCAATTTGTTCAACAATCGATTCGCTTGTGGTTGCAATAATCGTAAGGAGGGCGAAGAAAAGATGTCTCACTTAACGCTGAGACTTTGGAACGTGATCTGTTTGCGAAAAAAAAATATCCCTCAAGTACTTACATCTCTACCTGTTACCTGTAACTGAGGGGAGCCAAGTTTCGCTTTCAACTTGTAAACATTGGGCTAAAAGATGTCAAGAAATCGGCTTTAAAGATTGCCCTTTTGTTGTAAGTAACTAACGCGATTTATTTTGTGTGCAAATCAAAGTTTATTCCAAAATGATAACAGAATTATTAATAACTTATTAATAATAAATAATATTAAAATAAATTCTCCTCTTTTTCTTTTTCTTATTATTATTATTATTATTTTAATTAATAAATAAATGTAAAAATATAATTTTTATGATTATTAAGGCCTATTTGTATATAATCTATAATATATATATTTTTTAAATTTATGGCTGTAATATTATATATTTTCTAAATTTAAATGAAATAAATAAAATAAATTATTTCAATAATAATAATAATAATAATAATTTTTATTCTATTAATCACGCAACTGATAAAAGAGATTATAAAAATATTTAAAAAAATAAAACTAACTAATTACCCTATTTTTTTATCGAATATTATTATCATTTTGTTCTGTCAAATTACAAAGGTATTATATCATTGTAAAGAAATATTTCATTCAATAGAAATAACAATTAAATAGAGATTTATCTTAAAAAACTCTCCTAAATAAAACACAAAATTATTTTATAATTAATTTCTGTATAAAAATGTAATTATCTCAACTTTCACGGGGCGACATTAACGATGGAATTATAATGCTTAATTTTTGTGTTTTCTAAAGAAATTTCAGTTGAGTTGCGTTCGTTTTCCATTTAGCGAACTCAGGTGGCCATTTTGTATTGCATTTAACGCACACATCTTATTGTAATTGACACTGTGTTTAACTGAGTGCACACACGTAACGAGAGGAATCAGTGTGGATGAGAAACGTTTGCGATTTAAAAAATTTCGGCGGACATTTTGAATTTTTGAATTCGGAACAAGCTCAGCAACACGTGCCTAACCGTTAAAAAACTCGTCCTTGTATGGAATTGTATACGAATTTTTTAAATGGCGAATTGTTTTCATAAACGTCTCGAATTAAATGGGTTTTTTTTTATACGTATAATTTTACCTACACAAGTTTCTGCACAATAATTATTCAAGCCCTGTGTTTAAGTAACTTTAAAAATATTAAGATTATTAAACAGAAAATTAACCAATGGAAAGAAGGAAATCAAAGTTTAGCTCAGCACGAGAAACAAATAAATAATTTTTAAAACTATGTAAATACGTATATACGTTTAGCATGTCATGAGAATGGTCGATAAAAACAAAAATTATCGATATATCGACAAACTTTTGACACCCCGTCAGCGCTAATAAAGTTTACAACACTTTGAACTCACCCTCCGAATACAGGGTGATGGCAAATTTTACGTATTTTTTGTTTACCTATAACGAGATATGAATGGAATTGAAAATATTTCAAAAAAAAAACACATCTATATAAACTTTAATTGAAAATTTATACTAATTTTATAAATGCGAAAGTATGTTTGGATGTATGGATGTTTGTGACTCGTTCACGAAAAAACTACTGAACCGATCACCATGAAACTTTGCATACACGTTGTCTGGGACACCAGAAAGGACATAGGGTACCTTTCATCCAGAAAAAAAAAGTACTATTCCGAGGGATAAATAAAAAATAAAAAACTAACACCTGGCCAAAGTGTTATAGCAACACGAGGTCAAGCGTTATCTTGCTTTTTTTTTAAATTTTCAACACAGACCAAGTCGCGAGCACCAGCTAGTATGCTTTATTTTTATAGATCGCCAAACACAATAAAATTAAATTAGGTAGTATATAAGGGTTCAGAGGTTAGTTCTTGATTATAATAAAATTATGTAAAATTAAGAGTTTCCTAATTTTTATTAATTTCTTAGAAGTGAATTACACAATAATATATTTAAAAAAAAAAAAAAAAAATTAAAATCTTTTGATAATAAACTTCCTAATATTGTTTTCAATTCTACATGTCTAAGGAGTTGCTTAAAAAGACTGTGAAAAAAAAAACAATATTGGAATATTTTAAGCATACTGTATTTAAGATCACACACTGAGCCAATAAAAAAAATTTGGAGTTCCCTTAAAACTATTACAGTAGGTATTCTTTGATGTTTTTTTACAACTCCCGACACGATTGAAATGTCGATAAGTTTCTCATACTTTGAATATTAGAAAAAGTTATTTTATTTACTACTTACTAGCACCATTTTAATATAGTAAATATATAGATTTGTGCTCTTTGAGTTTCCTAGAGAAAAGTTTTTATTAATGTCTGACCAGTGGACTAAAAATATTTTTTAATATAACATTATATTGATATCAATCTATTCTCAAAAGTAATTCCTGCCTCGTTCGCGCCATCTACATACTTAAATATTTTCAACTATTTACCAATGTTACCGAAATGGTTCTATCTGGATAAAAAGTTTTATCCAAATCGGTGATCGAATTAACAAACATCCGAACTCTTAACAAACTTTTAACGTTAACTATAAAACGCGTTTTGTCTAATGGCCAGTAACCCTAGCTGTTAATCAAACGGTCGCGGGTTCGAATCCCGCTAGGGGAAAATATTTATGTGTTAATATTTTACCTTTGTACTTGAGTCATAGATATTTTATATTTATAATATGTATTTATTTACAAAAAAAAGTAATCTATTTAGTATATCAACCTATCTGATATCCATAATACAAGCATTATTTGCTTAGTGTGGAACTAGATGGTACTGTGTGGAATGTGTGAAGATATTTATTTATTATATGGTTTTTTAATAATTATATCTACAGCGATTAAAATGTCTCGTACATTGAGCGCTGATAGATCATAATTAAGCAGTTATGTTAATTTCTATTTTCTATGATACTGTATTTTTTTTTAAATGTATTCTTTATGTAAATATATTATGCACACAGACACATACCTACTGTGATATGTAAGTCCAAAATCCATATATACTGGTAGCGTTAAAAAAAAAAATAGATTTACTTGGGAAATGGCTGTAACTACTACAATGAAGATATATTTATTTTAAATAAACAAATAAATAAGGGCACACTGCGCTACGCAGTCATAAACAGCTTAGCCCAATGCTATCACAGTGAACTAATACCATAGTAACCACATCCTTACCGAAGGCGATAATAGCATGTGTGTTCGATGAGTGATTGAGGGATGCCAGAGCCTATTTACCTATCCTCACTTATCCTATCCCCTTATCCTTAAGGCGACGCAGCGATAAACAATTAATTTAAAATCTAAGGAGGGACTCTGGGGCTGTGATTCCATACATAAACGAGAGCGCGCTTGCTTATGTTGTAAGGTCGTGTGCGACAATACGATTTTTATCGTTTAAATAAAAAACTATAATGTATTTTAATAAATCCAACCGATAAATTAAAGTTTATGTTTATACTAATGTACATAGAAAATTTGGAGGTATAAATTGGTCCCGTTTGGCTGTAAAATGTAAATCTGTGTTTTAAAAGAGGTTTCTTTGAATTTGTTTTCTATCTTATAAAAGTTTACCAATGGTGAAATCCAACCGACGAAATGAAGTCAATAACATGAAGAAACAGATTACCAAACATCCCTTTCATATGTTTTGTAATTGTTGAGAAAAATCTAAATCCCTGCCACCAAAATGTCCAATGCGTCGTCTTAATGCTAGTAACATTAGCACCTGTGGCGTTGCTTATGTTATAGGCTAATCTAGGCTGCCTATGACCGGTCCTATTAAAATATTGAATCCACTTTAAGGCATATTGGAGGCCTATGCCTAGCAGTCTAAGGTTGAAATGATGATCAAGTAGACCGTCAGCCTGTCTATCGTGAGACTTAAAAAATATATATTCTTTCGTGTTTCAGTGAGTAAGAAAATGATGGCACAATTTTTTTTATCCTATCCAACTTACATGTTTATCAGGCGATAGTATCCACCTACCATCAAATTGAATGTAACAATCAACAATCAAATGCGAAAGTATGTTTGGATGTATGGATGTTTCTGACTCTATCACGCAAAAACTACTGAACCGATCATCATGAAATTTTGCATACACGTTGTCTAAGACACCAGAAAGGACATAAGGTACCTTTCATCGTTCAACGCGGACTAATTCACGGACACCAGCTAGTATGTGAATAAGTTGCAGTAAACAAGGTTTCGCAATCAAAACCTGGCAAGCAAACTAAAGGGACAATCAGCAAGCTTGCCGTCCTTTTTAATAAAAAAAGATTGCGTGTGATCCAGTGAATGAATATGCATTTGTAATAAATATTATAGAAATATAGGTTTGTTACAAATTGCTTTCGCAATCATTGAAGCGTTGAAAATTTAAAAAGAGAATACACACGTCTCTCCCGGAGACAGGGGCAATGGAAACAAATTAATAATTAATTTTCACGCGGGAAGCACACGACGGAGTCGGGGAGGCATTTGTTCAAAATTCATCCGACCACTTTCCAAAGTTAAAAAAATTGTCTCCACACCGACTGGTACGGCTCCCTGTTTTGTTTTCGGCCAGCGCTATTCGACGTATCAATACGTATTGAATTTTTAATGACGAAAAAAAAAATTTTTAATGACGAAACATTTAAAAAAAAAAAACATATTCTATTATATTGAATATTTTCCTTATGTATTTATTTTATGTATTCATTGAACTACAAACTTACAATATCATAAAAATAAGACTTTAGGCTCGAGTTCACCAACAGACGGTTATTTTTAAACAGCTGTTTAAAATTTAAACAGCCGTTTAATAATATTTTGTTGTTCACAATCGCTTAAATGCGGGTTAAACGCCCTAAACATCTGATTAACTTAATGATTAATTTGATATTTAGGGCGTTTAGGAGTACAAATACAAGTTAAATATGTTTGAAAATATTTATAACCGTCTTTTCAATTGTATATACTTTAGGTAAATGTTTCTATGTCATGGTTGGACACTGTGTAATTTTCTTATATTTGTAATTTGAGTGCAAAATTGGAAGGTTTAAGAGCAAGATGGCGAAGCATTTTAAAAATGGAACGGGTTGCCACATTTTCGATGTTTGTGTTAAGGACGTTTTTTTTTTTTTTTTTTTTTTTATATATATATATAAAAGATGGGTTTGCTCTTGACCAACAACCAACTGTGTAGCAAGGATGAGGCCTAAGATGGAGCGAACCTCATTCTCAACCCAGAAGATTTCTATTCACTCGAACTTTGAAAAGATGTGGGTTATATGAGCTCGGAAATACAGACGCAGGGAGGGAGTTACCTAATAAAGGGGGGGTGGGGGGGATAGGGAAATGGACTCTAGTATTCTATAATCAATTGCAGCAATACGATAACATATGTAGTCTTCTGTAAGGGGATGGTTGCCGTCACCAGGCAAGTGCATATTTAATGATTGCGTAACGCATTGTGCCCTGCAACTATAATATGTACTTAATGCTTAGGCATAGGTACTTACAGTATTGATTCGCTTCTACGGGACTCAATTTACCTGTAATAATTTAAAAAAAAAACTATAGTCAGTTAAATTGATCCAAATATTCAAAGATATTCATTGTTTGTCGTTTGTGTCGTATTAGGTATAAGTTATTATAAGTTTAGACAGAATCTGTAACTAATATTATAAATGCGTAAGTATGTTTGGATGTATGGATGTTTGTGACTCTTTCACGCAAACTCGATCACAATGAAATTTTGCATACACGTTGTCTGGGACACCAGAAAGGACATAGGGTACCTTTCATCGTTCAACGCGGACTAAGTCGCGGGCATCAGCTAGTGAAATATATATATATAGGTCATTTATATGCTCTAGTCCATCATTTCCAGCCATCATCATCAGCTTCTGTCACTGCTTTATGTACGCCCGGTCTTCTGTCCTGTCTTCCAGTAAAATTCGTGAATTTCATTCGAGAATTCATCTCTATACAAAAGGAAATGTAGTATCTACATCCAGACATTAATACTTAATTAAAATCGTTTTAGATTAGTTTTATAAGAACTTGTATTATGCGGGTGAAATCGTAAAAGTGGTATACAATAATGACGACAGATTATATTTATTTATGGACGTCAATTCACTATATATAACTCACTATAACTTCCCCTTGCGTGTTACCTAAGTTAAAAGTAAATGTAGCTTAAAATTTCATGTGTCAAGTTGTTTGAGTAAGATGTTTCATCAAAATCGATTAAAAAAAAAATTATATACAACATTGCTTTTGAACAAAACCAGTTGTCACTATAAATTATTATATTAAAAATCAATAATATTTACAATAATTAACAAGAATGAAATATCATTTGCATCCCCAACTCCTCAAGACCCACCACCGAGTTTTTATATCGAAAAAACGGGTATTTAAACATCGCCAACAATTATACTCAAAATCGTTCGCGGTCCATATAAGGCGATGACATTAATAAAAAGATTTTATTCGTCTATAAATAACAATAAAAACAACATAAAATAGTTTAGTTGGCCGTGATCAATACCAACAATTTTACTGCCATTTTTATTGGTCGCTGATGGGGAGCCGAAAAAGCCTAATTTGACTTCATTATGTGCTCGAGAAACAATAAAATTATTTTTTATTAGTTTTCGTTTAAAAACTTTATACGCATTCACTATAAGTCACAGGGCCAGCTCGATTTATACAGCCGAGTTTTTGAACTACTAAAAAAAAAAAAACTTTGATAAAACAGGAGCTCAAAAAGCGGTTCGCTTTTTAAATCTATATTATATTCAAAATCAATCCTTTCACACTTGGAACAAACGGCCGCGACGGTTGATTTCCGTTCTTAATTCGAATAGAATCGCCTTTTATTCCAATGGCATGCACTTTTTTTTTATTATTATTCCTTATTTAAATAAACCAAAGGCCACAGCTCAATCGGTAATCCGAACGCTCGAATGAGATTCGAATTTCGATTATAGATTTATTCGATAAGTGACCTCGTTTTGAGTCAAAGGATATAGCTTATTTTATTGATGGAATATCCAATGATCCAATCAAAAGGTACCTTTACAACCCCCTTTAAAGTTAAAGCCACAGTTGGCTTAACTTTATGTCATAATACGGTCTGCAACAACTTTTATTATCTTAAGATCTGTCGATATCTCCACTGTTTTTATGCGAAACCGGGTCATTAAAGTAGTTCGCTGTAACCGCGGGTAATAATATTTAATATTTTAATTGGCATTTAGAAAATCTTTATTAGAATCTCTTCCGAGTGTGGCAATTCGATCGTCGGCCGTAAAAGTCCGATGTGTGGCGCTGTCATCGCCCGAGTGTAAATAGAAAAAGCGAGTCCGATCAGAAAAGCGGAGTGACATTCATTGGATTAGAAAAAAAAGTGTATAAAAAGTCATAAAGTGCTCATAAACACGAAGGAGGTAATAAAAAAGAGTCCGATGTCGTTTCTCAGCTGTCGCGCGCTATTTCCGAACGCGCCGCTTTCAAAAATCGAACTCCCATCGAACCGCGAGGGGGATATCGTTACGATTTTAAATTTAGAACGCTCGTTTTGTTTCCTCATCGTACCATATTAATATTGTCGCATCGCAATAAAAACAAAACCGAATCATATTGTCATATTCGAAATAACAGACGCTTAATTTTTCAACATATTTCTTTTTTAACGTAACATTAAGACTTCAATTTATATTACAAAGTAAAATTACTTAGGTATGTATAGACAAAGATAACTATATGTAGTTGAATTATTATAATAATAATAACTACTTATTATGTTTTTTTAATAATAAAAATTTAGATTAGGGTAATGTATTGTTTTGTTTAGTGACATTCCCTAGTATACCTAAAAGTTTCCATAATGCGTGCCAACTAGGTGAGTGTCAATGAAACATACGAATGTGTATTTTTGTCTTACTTACGCGTTACATAATTAATGCAAGAACAAAACGCAATAAAACACAATCCGAAATTAGCTTGAGTCGTTTTTAAACGAATATTATGAAATTATAAATATTTTACGACGAGATCTGTGTATTACATCTTTCCCTGAAGATCATACAAAGCAGACATTTATGATTTCTCATATTAAATTATTGTATACTCGTTATACATAGCTATTTTTACGTTTGATTGTTAAAAAAACGTAGGAAAATATATTCGTTTGTTATTCTCGGAATTTAGTTGAGTTGTTGCAAAATTTGAATCACCGATTCGGTTTGGAATCAGTACGTTGAAAGACTTAACGACATTGTATCCGATGATAAAATGCGTCACTAGATAATATAGGTATATAGGTATATTAAATACTAGTGACCCGCCCCGGGATTGAAATGGATGCAATTTTTTTCTGCAAATTCTGTACAGAAATCATTCTCGTTTCAATGCTCTTTCGATTAGTGAAAACCGTATCAAAATCCGTTGATTTATATACGCTATTAATGCAGAACTATGCATTAAATTAATCTCCAACTTTGTTCTTTGACAAAAATTATAAGTAAAATATATTACAATATACTAAATATTGTTTAATATAAAGTCTTAAATGAGGTATATAATTTAATATTCATTAAATTAATTGAACTTTATGGCGTTCGGGACAAGTGGACCTTTCAATGTCAGAACTGATTACCGAAATGTCACCGATACAAATCCGACATGTCAGAATGATCGAGCCGCGAATTAGAGTGTCACTCGAGACTATGGACAAACTATCGAAAATTCTATTTACAAATCAAATTTAAATTACTCCTAATAGTTCTTTTTGTAAATAATTTATAGCTAACTTTTGAGACCTAAGTTTTGTCTTCAATAGATGTGATGCAAAGCAAAAAATAAATAATTCATTAAACAATATTTTATCTACATATTTGATTGCAAGAGTAAGAGAGGCCATAGATTCGAAACATCCTTTCTGGTTACTTATATTTAGGAAGTAGACGTTTAGCCTGTCTGCAGCGTTTTATCATTAAAAAAAAAGCTCAGTCAGTAATTAGAAATATAGCTTTATTTATCTTCGATCGTATTTCTTATAAATATTCAATATGATAAAATGAGAGTAACATTAGAATACAAATTGCATTAATTATTTATTATTGATCGAATCCGCTGCACATCACTAGTACCAAATAAAATCATTAACTGACAAACATCGTAAAACGAAAGAGAAATAGAACACATTCCGCAGGATTTAAATTTAAAAGTGAACGCGCGACATATTTTTAAAGTTCGAACGGCGACACTCACGACTAATCGCTGTTTTCGATTCCGGTGTGTTTCAAAGAGTTCGAATGTGCGTTCTAAAAATGTTCCAATTTTGAATACCGAACGGCTGTCGGCGTATGTCAATCGAATGGCCAGTTCAATATTCGAATTTAGAACAATTTCGAAACACAACGAATGTTACATACAATAACGACAATGTATGGTAACATTGTCGTTAAAATAATTCCTACAGTTTTACAGACATCGCGAAATCGTCAAGTGAGTATCTATTTGTTTCTCTCATGTTAATCACCGATGACATTTGTGTTTGACGTCCTCTATGTCTATGGGCTACACGCAAGGGTTAGTTACACGTTGTCTATGGGCTACAGGTAGCTGGCGTGTGAGCAATTTCAAAAGATGATTATCGTGCTGCAAACAATAGGCGATTTTACTTACGCCTCTTGCATGTACGGTCAGCAAAATACCACGAAAATAAAACATTTAGAAAAAGGTTCGTTTTGTTATTTTTTAAAACTGCTTGTATTTATTTCGCATTATGCTCTTTTTTGTAACAATTTTTTTACACATTTGAATAGTTCAATAATTACAAATAAAAGACATTACAATAAAATGAAATAGTTTATTTTATAATCTTGTTTAATTTTATTTGTCCCACGAATAAGTTGAACTATCTGTAATAACTGAATCAGGTCTGGTTTATATAATTATTGGTTTCAGAATGCTACTGGCCACATTTGGTCTTTCTTCTAATGACAGAATTTAATCTTCTAATCCCTAATGCACTATAATGGCAACTCCAAAAGCATTCTAGTTAAGAAATTGTTGAACTAAGAATTTTTTTTAACTTTTTAATTAAAATCTTTAAAAGGTATATTACTGTGTAACAATAATATATTATTCAGATTTAATCGTACTTATATTAACCATAGTTCATGATTTCTAAAAAATAGCACATTTTTTAACTAATTTGCCGACCTTACTTTATATGTAAACATTTCGCATCCCGATAGCGATCGTTTAGAACTATTGTAAAATGACATTTTCTAAGTAAGATTACAAAATTGTTAACTTTGTCATTTAACTTTGTTGGCGTAAGGTACAAATTTGTTTGAAACTAATTTCTAAGCAAAAATTTATGTTGAAGTAAGTATTTCGTAATATTATGTGACCACATGCAATCTTACTTAATCTTCAATTGACAACTTAATATTTTTTCTCAACCCTTTTTATATCATCAAAGAAAAGTATCTACTTGTGATATATAACTTGTATGTATTACCTATTTAGTTTATTTTTCGTGCACCTACTCACAGCCGCCGTGATATAAAAAAGCACGCGTGCTTTTATGTTTAAAGTAAGCGACATAAGATCCATTTATTTTCCCTTATATATTTTAGACGTCAAACATACACCAACGGGGCGTGCTGCTTGTCCATCAATCAAAAACATTTAAAAAATCTAATTAATTGATCTTAAACTCTATAGAAACAAAAGTATTTTGAATAGTTATCTATTGTAATGAAAACATTTCTTTAATCAAAATTTATCATATAACTTGAAATTATATAAGATATACATTTAATGCAACTTAGTTTACCTACCTATATTGCCCTAAATATCAGTCTATCTATACAGGTTTATTGCCATAAAGAGACATTAATATAAATTACTAAACTCACTAGGTACTTCGATTTTTTTACAGAAAACATTTCTATAAATAACACAGTTAAATTAAAAAAAAAGTGTACATAATTTCCTCCACTTTCGCAGTCCTCGTAATTGCTATACTCATTCGATTTCGATTCCGTATCGGCGCATCGAATATTCGAACGGAAAAATCAACCACTCGATAAATTCGAGAGGAGTTTTACGATTGCTTATTTTAAGTCGCTCCCAATTAACCTTTTAAAGCTGACGCGACATAAGTTTTAATGTCGTTTACAGTAAAGCGACAATAAATCTCCGTGTTGCAACATGCGCCATTTGTACCTGTGAGCGGCGTATCGGTATCGATCGATAATTAATCGAATCTGTTAAAACGAAAGCGCTTGCGCGTTTGTTTCGAATTCCGAATTCGAATTTTTAAAAATTACTCTTACGTGTCTCCTTTGAACGCCGCCGGCTTGAGATTTAAATCTTCAATGGGTCGTCTTCACAGTTCTTTTCTTTAACCTTATAAGTATAGAAAGTCTAGAACAGACTAGACTTCTATAGGTACATATGTGTAAAAAAATCTAGTCTGTTTAACCGCTTAGGTAAGTGGGATAGTTGGACAATTATATTCTATACAACCACGTACAGACTAAGTAAATCTATACTTTAGAGTTTAGATTAACTAAGTATGAATGCACAGCCATGATTACCAAGTTCAGAAACGTGAAATTTGGAACATAGTTCCACATAGAACAACATAACGTAAGAATCCGTTAAAGAAATGATTTTTGAAAATATTAAACCGAGCGATGCCGGTGACGGTTTGCTAGTGTATTATATACTTACTATGATTGTACTATAATATATACTTACAATAATTTTTTTGTTTTTATAACCATCCTAACTAATATTATAGATGCGAAAATTTTTGGGCGTTTTTGCGTGATATAGTACCTAACAAACATTCCTATATCCATCTTCACACAAACTTTCGCATTTATAATATTAGCAGCATATATATATGTATATGACTTTTATTTTAAAAATTACCAATTTACACGGTCATCTATTTCTAAAACATAACGAGTATTTACAAAATTATATGCCAAGCCAAATTATATAGGTAGGTATATATCACTTCAGCTTGGTTCCTCTATTTTAGAACAATTAATTGTTCTATATAGTTGATACTATTTACAGTGAACGCTGAAGCGTTAAATGAGCTGTCATCGCGAAAAAATGATTATCAATTATCCGTCGACGTAAAAAGGTGGCTAATGTTACAAGGTCATACAGGCGTATCATTAGTGTGTGTTCAATACGTGTGGAGTTCACTCATTACTGAAACTGAACTCCAATGACGCAGGTAATTATCGAGTCGTTTGAAAAAAGAATACAAAATACTGGCCGATAGAATACTATCGGTATGCGTCCAGCAAGTGATGAAGTATGATATCGAAATGTGGTTTCTCACGGCAGGACTTCCCACTTAACTAGCTGTCCCGCTCCCGGCTTCGCCCGGGGTGCATTTTCCCGGGGATTATCCGTCTATCCATTGGTGAAAACCGCATGAAAATCGATGCAATAGTTTTTGAGTTTATCGCGAACATAGAGACAGACAGGCGGAGGACTTTATTTTATAATATGTAAGCATATCTGCCATACAGAAGTTAACATAGTTTTGAGATATGGTTTAATTTATCTAAGAGTAGTAATTGTAGAATTGAAATTGAATTTCCAAGTAGGTAAGTTATTGAATTACAAAAACTTGTATGCAAATAGATTATTTCAAATTTAAATAAAAAAACAAGTGATGGTAAATGCAAAATAATAATTCGATTACTCGATAGTAGTTACACTCTCGATCAATCATCATTACCCCTAGTTGTATCGATAATACAGTCGCGTGATTCGAGCTCCTATTATTGTACAGTCGGCCACAAAACTCTTATGAAATCGCGTCTTATGTCACAAATTATTATAATTTCCTATATAGTATTTATTGGATTTCCTACAAAATTAATTTAATTGAATTTAAGTGCTTTTTGAACTGCCTATGTGATCGGAATTTCTCTGTTTTCGGAATATTTTATTGTTGTAAATAAAATGACATTTTGTAAGTGAATTTGTAAATATCATGTTTTGAACTGTAAAATTATCAACAATATTTTTTTTTTATTAAAGTTTAATTTTTTATATTTTTGATTTATTTGTGTGCCTTTATTGCATTAAAAATATTCCCTCATAGATATCACTTTTGTGCGGTACTGTACTTTTGGTTCAAGTTTTTTTTATGAAAATAATATTTGTGCGAAACAGCGACTAAAAATATATTTAATTTTAAAGTCACTTCTTCGCACAATTCGTACGAAACAAAATTGTGCGAAATCTCTACTAAACCAGTTTATTTTGGATAGATTTATAGAATTTAGTAGTAAAATTCACCTTTATAGAGACTTTTTTCGTCTTTAAGTAATCATACAAAATGTTATTGTTATCGCATCGTATGTAACTAGATGTATCTCGAAGTTTCAACCTCCTCGGCTTTTAAGAGATATAGTCATGATAAATAATAATCTATAGTCCTCAGGAATGAGACTTTCAAAATTCTAGAGCTCAACGTTCTAGAGTTTAACGCGTTCAATCAACCAAATAAACTCTTCTTTATAACTATACAAGCTGATGCCCGCGACTTCGTCCGCGTTGAACAATGAAGGGTAGTCCTTTCGGGTGTCCCAGACAACGTGTATGCAAAATTTCATGGTGATCGGTTCAGTAGTTTTTGCGTGAAAGAGTTACAAACACACATACATCCAAACATACTTTCGCATTTATAAGATTAGAAGAGTACGGATTTCTTAAAGTGAAACGATTTTTTTGACAATGACACTTGTGTATGTGAGTATACTATGTAGGGTCAATTGTTTTGTTGCTTTGTACTACAAAGACAAAAACAGAACTATATAGATATACCTAAATTATAAAAAGTTTAATGAAAATAATAAATCTTATGAATATACTCTGTTTTATTTATTAACCATACTTTGATCTGAATTGAGTTCGTTATGGTAGCATTAAATAAAAAAAAAAAAACGATTAGATATGATTACATTACTTAGATATTTATGTTGTTTTTATTTGAGATTTCTCGTCATCAAATAGATAGGCAACGAAAAATTCCAATAATAGGTAATAGTAATTATATTATGATACTAAATAATAATGATGTCTAGAGGCATTCTCGTCTCGTCTATAGTTAGGTACATCTAATAACGCCAATGATCGGACCGATTGTGAAAAATATCATTAAAAAACCATCAGCGTCTGATGATTTGAATGCTTCACAGATGAATCGTGCGGCCGGCCATCAACCACAATCGATTCTTTATTTTTTTTTTTTAAACTTTTATTATTAAATTATCGAGAGACGCGGAGTTCATTCGTTTAATGGCCGAGCTTTTTGCTACCGCGCGTCTCGGAAGCTTTTGCTGAGAGCTGTGTGTGACACCTGTTAAAATTATTCGTAATTATTAAGCGAAATCCTCAGGAAATGGTGTTCGGTAATGATCTAATTGAAAGATCGATAGATCACGCCCACGCCATAGGAACTAGGGGAGTGGCGTAAATCGAATTAGCGGCCTCGATACATCGATTAGTCTCGAATGTATCGGCAAAAAACACGATTAGCCCCGAAAATCATCGACAGCCGAAAAAAGGTAACAACCGTCGGTTAATGGCGGTTTTTGTTCGAAATACGAAGATTTGAATTCGTAATTTCAACCGCAAGGCGTTCGAATCATTTGTCAGTGACAATTTTTTGGTTGCAATCGATTTTTAAATACAGGTTAAAGTTTTTTGTCTGGAGGCGCGCTCGAGAAAATTCCGAATTTTCGGTGATGTTTAGTGTTTTTTTGCTTTTTGTGCGCTAATAAGATAATTACAGTACAAAAAGCGTATGTTACACGGTCCGGAGGGGAGAAATATTTTATTTTTAGACACATTATAAACTGGCAAGCGTCAGTATGAGGTCCAGAGATGACAGTCATGGGAAAGCTTGCGATTTTTTTTTTTTTCATTGAGCCAGGGACACATTCCAGACATCAAGGTTGTGGGAACCGATCGCATACCATTCGGAGTCGTAGGGAAATGCGCTTTTTACGATCCAAACCGATACGATCGGTCGATGGATCCACTCGATTAATTGCGCGCTCGGATCTCGTTCGAAATTCGAATATTTGTGAATCCGCGGCCACACCACTAATTAAACGGAGAAAACTTTTAAATAAATAATTAAAAATAAAATGCATCGGATATCGCTTACTCTATCTTATTAATGGAATGTTTTCGTGTTTTTAAAATTTTTAGTGACGTCTCATTAATCCTGTAACTCTCATACAATGATCGCAATTTGAAAGAGTAATTCCAAAAAATAATATCGCAACATAGTAAGATTTTTTTTCTCAACTTGAATTGTTAGTTAAATAAAGTATTCTAAGACTGTTGTGATTTAAAGTGTTATTTTTATAGGAAATACAGTTTCCTATATTTACCACCTAAGCCTTTTTAGACAATAATTTTGATGAATGACTTATACAAGCGGACCCAGTAGACATTGTCCTACTAGATAAAAAAAAAAAAAAAAAAAAACAGTAATCCGAATGCAGCACCACCTATCGGGTCCAATCTGCTTGTGCTTTAGTCAACCAAAACAAAAGATGTCGAAATGGTGTCTCAAAAAAAAACTAACTTACACCGCCATCTGTTAGAAACTTACGGAACTTACAACCCTAATGTCCCTAAGTCAGGGAATTTTATATGAAAAATAGATAATCTTGAACTTATTCTTACTTTGTTTAAACGTTTAAATTACGGAAGTCACTATTTATCTTAAAATTGTTAATTAAAATTTTTAATTTTACATTTGCACATAAGTATAGGTACATACCTAGATGTTGTTTATTAATATATTTTCTAAGGTGATTTCCTTTTCTCATAATAAGAATGACGGCGGCGATTGTTCCCGAAGCAATCGGTCAGGTTTATTGATGTTAATTGTTACTTTTATTAACATCCTTCTGAAGGATCGTTCGCTGTTTTTATGACATCCACTGGGTGGCTAATGATTCCTATATTAATATTGGTTTTGTTGGTTTCAACAGCGACCGAGTTCGATTTTGACGGCTATCATTACAATCAATAAAAATTGAACAATAAAATCTAATTTCAAAGCTTTCGTAAGCCTTTATATGTACCTAAGGTAAAGGTGTTCCATAAAATTTTACTAATTCAAAATACACCCTCAGTTATTACAAGACAAATAAATTACGAAATTATTTTATAATAAATTTCGTAATTATCTGAATTAATTTTGAAATCATTGCGTCCCAAACGTATAGGGTTTTCCTGGAATAGAACCCGGAACCCAACTTGGCAGTTCAACACATTAACAGAGCCAACTGATTCGACGAATATCGACCCCATTATTATGTATATGTTGCCGTTAAACTATGAACTATTTAGCAAATTAACAAATTTCCTATATATACGTTTTTATCTCAAAGAACCCTATCGGTATGACGTCATCTGGTAAAAGTTGCTTTTGTTGATTTTAAATTAGGCCAATGAAGGGCATAGTTTGAGATTTTAATTAAAACCTTGACTTTTATCTAAGTAATATACTTATCTAATAAGTTCGTTTAGAAAATAACACGTCAACTCTACGAGTAGGTTAGTACTTGTTACATTCCACAGAAAAAAAAAAATGTCAAAATTAAAAAAGATAAATAAATCTAGTCAAAAAACAAAAATCAAAAATTAAAAAAAATTCAAATGTTAAAAATTAATGAAAAATACATAAAACCATGAACAGTTAAGAGTGTGACGAAATGGCAGCAAGAATCTTCTTCTTATGTTTATTAATTTGGTCAAAGTGAATATCTAAGTTCGCGTTGTAAAAAATTACAGCGGTCCTTAGAAGATACAAACATAATAAAAGAAACTAAATATTGGATGATATTGACGACACGTTTGGTCTAGTGGCTAGTAACCCTAGCTGTTAACCAAACGGACGCGGGTTCGAATCCCGCTAGGGGCGAATGTTTATGTGTTGACATTTTACCTTTGTACCTGAGTCATGGATGTTTTTTATTTATAATATGTATTTATTTACAAAAAAAAAAGTAATCTGTGTAGTATATCAACTGTCTGATATCCATAATACAAGCATTAGTTGCTTAGTGTGGAACTAGATGGTGCTGTGTACAATGTGTGAAGATATATTACATTATTTGGATGATTTGGTAATGTTACCAACTTTGTAGTTTGTCTGCAACATTCCCAGAGAAATACCACCAATAAAACAAGTGAAAAGCACAATGTCCTTGCCTCTAAAATCGATAAGTGCAATTCAAGGCACGGTGTATGCAAATTTTAATGTAAATATAACCTTTAATCAATGTAAACCTTATTTGTTTAGTTAGTAAGAACAATAGTATCGGACGTTGAATTCAAATGCGCTTTTAGTATCTGCTGGATGAATCGGTGCTCGTACTGAGAGGATGAATATTTATAATAACCCTTTGTTTCTATTTACTCAACTTATACGAACTTATTTTTTTAATTATGTAGCTCAAAAACTTTGCAAGTTAATACTACATTTGTAAACATAGGTATATATATATTTTTTAAATTTTAAACGGTGCCTGTAGATTCAAAAATTTCAAAATATTCAAAAATTTTGAAGGAAACATAATTTTAAAATTAAATATCCTTTTCAACAAGAAATATATAATCAATAAATAAGATAAGATCAATAAAATATACTTCATTGATTCAATGTATTATATGTATATGATTTATCTTAAGATTTCATTAAACAAAAGAAAAAGAGTTATCTTTGTGTGTCGCAATTCATTGAGGTATAATGATTGCAAAATTAATGCAGTATAATTGACTTTGATCACATTTAATATATGCATAAGTGATAAGTGCATATGTCAGAGATCATAATATGCAGATAAATGTTAATAGTTGCCAGATCGATTGACCCCTTTAAATTTAAAACGATTATAATTCAACGACAAGACAGAGGGATAGAGTACGACATTTCATCTGGACGATCGTCATTTGCATGAAGAAATTAGATGCAGATATGTCTGCATCATTTTATTGACAATGACAGAAGCTGTTCACTGACATTTAATTGTTTTACAAATAATATATCTTATGCTTTACGGGCCTCTTTCACCAACTACAAGTAAAGTGTTGATTAGTTACTTTTAGAAATAATTTTATGTTTTATGCACTCGGTTTTTAGTGCATCCATCGATAGGCGATTTTTTTAAAATTATTATCTTTTTAATGTTTGGGACTTTTACTGTACAAAAAAGGTATATCATCTCCATCATTCCCAACCGGGACTGGTGACTACTGTAAACTATTTAAACTATTTAAACTAACTAACTATGTAAACTATTTATGTACTGCCATTTAAAGTCACCAGTGGTGAGTAACCACTGGTGACTTTAAATGGCGGATAACCTAATTGACAGATGGTGAAAGAGGCCCTTGTCTTATTTAAAAATATACAAATATTTTCCAGATAAATTTGACAAAATTCCGGATGAAATCAGGGAAAAATTGTCAACTCTATTGTGTTTTGGAGTTTAGGATTGACTACTCCATCCTCGCTTGTTCTTTGTAAGTAAATCTTTAAGTTTTTGATGTGATTTCTTCATCAAATCAAATCTTTCATATGTGAGTAAAGATTATTTTCCTGCTATCATTAATAGATGTCCCAAAGCTTTTAATAATTGTACATCAAATAACTACCTAACGAAAACATACATTTCTATGATATGGTCCCATGTCATATTCATGCCATAACATTATACAAACTAAAAAAAATTTAAAACTCGTAATAACGGCTCGTAATACACGTATGATGATTATTTGAATGATGCAGCTGCTGATTAATGGCTGATTTCTCAGTTTATTATATACTTTTACAGAAAATTGATGTTAAAAGAGCAACTATGAGGTTTCTTGCTACTTCGTTACTGTGGTAAATGAAAAAGAATTTACTATTTTAAGAAACTGAAATATGGTCCAAAGCTAAAAAATATATTTTATTTATTATTTAAGAGTTTGAAATGAAAGAATCATAACTTTGTCTGTAATTGTATATTTAATTCTATTGAAATCAGCATATAAAGTGGATTGATTTTTTGTCTATCTGCATTAGTTCCTTGTAATATCGCAACATCCTCCAGCCTTCCGCCACAATGAGTAGATAACCATCGATATTACGTACAGACAATGAATCCTCCGATTAACCTCTAGATGCGATCAGATATTAACATATGAAACAATAGTTGGACTCCTGTAATTGTTTGTGATTTGCGCAAAGAATAGACCATGAAGATGTGACGTTTCTTTAACGTAAGCTGCAAGAGAATATTGTGGTAATTTCTATTAACATTCTGACCATTAAGACTTCAACGTTCAATAGTACAATCTACAGAAGCTGTTCGTGAATGCTTAGATTATTTTCTTGCATAATTTACTTTCCTACAATACTTTTTCCACTATCGTCACTAACTGATACCACAGCCTTCGTAAAAACCAAAATGTTCTATTGTTGGTACGCAAACTCATCAGGTTTCTAATTGATAAGTGCCTAAATATTTCCACGTATACATACTAATTATTTATCCTTGATCCATAAATTAAGGTCGTAACTCTAGCTACATACAAGTCAAAGATCAAAATGTCAAAGAACGTCGAAAGAATGAAAGATCAATACATAACGTGCACCTCTAATGGTTAGGCAATGATTGTGCCCACGTCAGGGGTAATTTTATCCAACAACTTTGTCGATAATAATATTAGCATACGAAACAATAGTTGGAGCAATAGTATAATTGTTATGTTCGATGGAAATCGGTTCAGATAATACGGGACCATGGGTTACAGGTTAATTGAGGTTTAAGCGAGAAATGGTTAATTGATTTTGCGATTGTTTTCATTCGGGATTCGCTTCATCCGCTGAATGTGATTCGAGGCGTTTATTGGGAAACCTTATATTCAAATGAACAATTGACTTTTTGGACATATAAAGTGAAAAATATATAAGTACGAGTTCACTACATCAATAGGAGATTCACTTTTAAATTAGGATCTCAGTTTTGTGACTAATTCAAGATTTCTTATGGAGGATAGATCCGTAGGTGTATCTAAGAGTGGGACATAATATTGTTATGTCGTATATTCACAGCAGTTTTACCTGTTGCCAGAACTGCGCAAGTAGATATATCCTCTCCTTCTTGAAGAGCCAGTCCATCGAGTGCATAGCTTGCACCTCCGCCTCAGGTGCGGCGGGCAGACTGGCCGCTCCTGTCGGGTGCATCCGGACGTCCGCCCAGACCTCAGTCTCGGCGCATACTGACGATCAGATCATCGCACACCGCGCGCCAAATTCGAATTCCGAATGCATTTTTTAAAAACTCGCAAATCGATCGCCAATGCGAAATGGCGTTCTGTATTCGATTATTTCGGTTCTATGTCGTATCGCGTGTGCTTTTTTTTTCTTTTCTTTGTTTACTTTTCTTTTCTTATTGTGTTGCGCCCCCGTTTGGCCTGAAACAGAAAAAAGCGAGCATTGAAAGGGGAAGTTTTGATCGATCCTATTGTCGAGTTTGGGCAGACAATCGAGCACTCGGTGTTTCGTGTCGAAACTAATTTGGTTATTTTTGATGCTTACTCCGATAGCTTCTGCAGGGAAATTGACAGGTTCGTGAAAAGAAAGCGGAATTTACACGTGAGACGTCGCGACGTCTGCTAAGTTTTTTTTAAATTATTTTATACTTGATGGAAATAACATTTTCTGTCAGCTAGAATTATACTTGTAGGATATATGTAGTATACGGCTTTGTTCCAAGAACAATGTTTACGTTAAAAACTTTGTCAAAAAAATGTGACAAAATAATTATCAGGTAAGTAGCCGTAAAATACACCAAATATAATTTTTTTTTCAACTTACGTAGCCACAGGTATGTACACAAAAAATATAAATGGCGATTTCGTTGGAAAAGAAATTCTAAAACCGAAGAACCAAATATCCTCCCATTCACTTAAACTTCTATTTAAAAGATCAATTTCTAATTTAATAAGGAAAATACTAAATATCTATTTCCATAATATGAACAAATAAGTTTAAAACAATTAAATAGGCTGAAGGCAGTGGGCAGTGCTATAGCTTATTAGCTAGCATGTACGAACGAACACGGACCCTTAAACACCTAAAAACTAAGTTATCGCCACCTAAAACAAAGAGCTGTAAACCGCGACTTGTAAATTTTAAGTCGAATCTCAAGCTATAAGCGAAAGCGGAAATCCATAAATTTAATTAAACGGAGTCATGTGAAATCGTTAAGTTGAAATGTCAAATAAAATAAATTTAAAACCTAAGCAGCCTCTGATGCACTTATTCCTTATACTTGGATAAATATCTTTGGTATTGGTGTAACCAAAGGTTTGGTGGTATCTTTGGTATTGGTGTGGTATTACAATGGCCATAAGTTACCATAAGACTGCGAGTACATAAGCATATACTTAATTAATTAAATACACATATACCTGGTATACAATAATTTATAATAAATACAGAGCAAAACATTTTAGTATAATAAGGGAACATATATAAAACATAGAAGACATAGTATTATCAAGCAAGAAAGCAAAAAGTGATTTAAGCAGCCACAAATTTAAAAATCTCACCTGCATTCAATGAAAAAAAAAAACAAAAAAAAAACGCCTCCGCTTATGAATTGTGCCGCTGAAATGTAAGGTGGCGTCCAGTGGGGTTGAACCGGTGAATTACTGGCGTGTCAATCAATAAACATGATAAGTGCGGGAGTTTCGTGCCGGCCGATATGCAAACAGGATTACACGCCGCACGAACTGGTCCGCCCAGTGGATCGATCCTAACTCGATTCTTTCACTTACACACCAACTATCGATTCAAGTTGCGAATAATCGATGTCGATGTCATTGTTTTTGCAAACTAGACCAAACGTGTCGACGACACGTTTGGTCCAGGGGCTAGTAACCCTATCTGTTAACCAAACGGTCGCGGATTCGAATCCCGCTAGGGGCAAATGTTTATGTGTTAACATTTTACCTTTGTACCTGAGTCATGGATGTTTTCTATTTATAATATGTATGTATTTACAAAAAAAAGTAATCTATGCAGTATATCAACTGTCTGATATCCATAATACAAGCATTACTTGCTTAGTGTGGAACTAGATGGTGCTGTGTGAAATGTTTGAAGATATTTATTTATTATTTTATTAAATGTACAATTAGCTAATATTTGGCATTTAACTGCCATTCACTGAACACTTGAAAAAAGTATAATATAGCATTTTTGTCTAACAATCATAGAAGGCTTTATTTTTATATCCTTGTATTAATAATTGATGTTAGAGCCTATTGCAAACATTTCTATCTAAGTATCAATTAACCAATTAGGGCCTCTTTCACCATCTCTAAGTAAAATATCAAGTAAGCTAACCGCCATTTAAAGTCACCGGTCACAGGGAATGATGGAGATGATTATACCTTTGTTTGTAAGGTAAAAGTCCCAAACATTAAAAGGAAAATAATAAAAAAAATCGCCTATCGAAGGATACAGTAAAAACCGAGTGCATAAAACATAAAATTATTTCTAAAAGTAACTAATCAACACTTTACTTGTAGTTGGTGACTGTCCCTACTTTGACTAATCTTGTTATCCTTAAGGTGTAGTTTACATTCGAAAACGCAGCCACATTATAGTCGATTGGATCACTGGTCTGCCTGCCTGTCACTCCTTATCATATAAAAAAAAAATGCAGACCTTTTAACTGGGAATGTCAAAATATAAAATTTAAAAAAAACATTACAATTTAAAAAAGTAATTCCTTTGCACTATCTAAAGAGGATATTTAAAAAATAATAATATGTTTCTTCAATTACTGTCGACCCATTTGTATTTCTTAAAAATACCCTCTGTCCTCAAATGAAAGGGCATTTAAGGTAAGTTAATTGCGGACATGTGTGTCTTTATTGACGTACAGTTTACATTGTAAAGAATGACATATTGCTTAATCCAAAATGAGTCATACAATGATTTCCACTTTATTCAGACTACTTCACGAAACAGTTTTATATTAGTTAATATTCATTAGTGGGGGGACGGCAGATGTGGTAGATAACGGTAGTGTATAGGGTGGTCACTCACACAAGCCCTTATTGACATTGATAAAGTGAAATAAGAATGTATTTCTTTAACTTAATAATCTGTACTAATATTATAAATGCGAAAGTATGTTTGGATGTATTGTATGGATGTTTGTGACTCTTTCACGCAAAAACTACTGAACCGATCATCATGAAATTTGGCATACACGTTGTCTGTTACATCAGAAAGGACATAGGGTACCTTTCATAGTTCAAAGCGGACGAAGTCGCCGGCACCAGCTAGTAATTATTTAAATTAAAAGTTAACAAAAACAAAAAGTTGAAACTACTTAAAAACTTAATTGTTAATAATATTTTTAAGGTGGCAATCAAATTGAATAAACTTAATGAAACATTATTAAATATTATCAAAAAAAAGTTAATTATTTTTATTAGTTAATCTTTTATGATTTTCTCGACAAGATTTAGACATTTTGGTTATTCTTGGTTTATTTTCCAAATGACACTAAACGCCTGTTTATTAGTGTAATAATTAAAAAAAAAAATTCGTCTTTTTACACTAATTTATGAATTTAGAAATAATGAGTTTATAAAATTTCTGGGAAGAAACAATTAAAAAAAAATACTACTAATGGGTACTATTAAATTTTGTTCGATTAGATAACAAAATATATATATTAATAAAAAAAAGACAGGTGCTCTACAATCGAACAAGAACCGCAAACATTTTTATCACTCATAAATAAACTAAATGTTAGGAACAAGCGTTAAACTTGAAACAAAACAAATTTAAAATATTAAATCCACAGAATCAATAACAACCCCTAATAATAAAGCAGTAAGGTAGAGAATAAGGTGACATGATAGTTAAAGAAATTCGATTATAATTTTGTAGTAGAACTGAACCGACAACTAAAGCCAGTAAAAATCTATCGTGCATCGACAAAGCCTTCGTGACAGAGAACTTTGATAGTTCGAGACCAATCGATGAATTTAGTTTGGCATTATTTTAAAAGTTTACCTTTGCCTGTTAAAAATATCTTGGGATTTTCGGTTGTTTTCTTTTCTTGAGAAATATACAAATCTACTAGCGACCTGAACCCGGCTTCGCCCAGGAAAAATTTATATTAAGTTTTATTGTATTCGTATATATATAAATTCGGTGATAAATTATCTAAATGATGGTAAAAATAAAATTTTAAATAGTAAAATAGTTTGTCATGACTGACTATCAACGTACATTCAAAATTACATAGTCACTCAGCGTAGAAAGCACAAATTTGGAACATATATTTATTTTATAACGTCAGTATCCGCTAAAAAAAAAGGTTTTTTGAAAATTTACACTGTGCAAAGCGAAGGTCGCTCAGTTATAGACATGTCTGTGTGATTAAAAAAAAATACAAATGTCATCTTTGACAAGAGCTGTCCGATTTAAACGAATTTCAAAAATAGAATCCTAAACAAATTGCATTGCTACACTCATTTCATTCATACCACCATTCGAATTCAGTTCGTTCCTTTTTCAAATTTCGAATCCTTTCCCCGCCTCTGTGTCTACCTCCTTTTGTTGCAATAGACGAGCTATCGACACGGCAACTTTGTGTCCAATATTAGTCATATTTCCAAACTTTTTTTTAGGACTTTTTCGTTCTGAAATCTGTTGCGGTTCCTCGTTCGTGCCCTTTGAACTGCACTCCTCGTTCGAAATTCGATTATTCCTCAGTTCTTTGATTGATGGTATTTTCGTTTTCATTCTTTCTTTGCAACCAGTTTTTGAACACGTTCAGTGCTTTTGTCTGTAAAATAGGATGACACACACACAAGAGGATTTCTATTCGATGAAGTTTTCTATTAGAATAGATACCTTTATACACTCAATGGCGGAGTACATATTTCATAATAGTTGTGTGACACTTTTTAGCCATTGATGAATTATTTGAAGAGGGTCACAACAAAGACTGATTATTTAAGTTTGTTGAAAGTTAAAATGAATTTGACCCTTATCCTTAAATCGGCTGATAATTATGATGATTAATTATCACTAAGTATCGTCATCGTCATCGCCCACTGTGGGACTGGGTCATCAAATTAGGTTCTCCGCCAACAATATTGCCATTTCCAGCCACTCTATTTAGGTCATCGGTCCAGCAAACAAGTATTTTTAAGTCTTTGTAAAACACTTATTATGCTAAACATCATGTCTGGACATTGACAAAAAAATGCCCCACTGAGGACTCCCCTTCAAAGGGCGACTAATGATTGATACTCCGCCCGTAATAAAAGCCACATTTATCGACACAGCTAATCGAATAATTTCAATTTTGTAAAACAAAGACATCTATTTAACGAGCGAACGAATGACAACGACTCGATTGTGAGTCCGATAATCGATACAATTGATTCGAGACATCGTGCGTCGCGTGTCCGGTGTCGCGTTTATTAAATGGCAGGTGTGGCACTGGGGCCTTTATTAGGGTTCCGTAAACTTAAACGAAACTTTGCTAAAAAATATAACTTCTGTTCTCTGCTCGAAGTAGTCATGAATGTTGAGGAGGTTGTTGGCAGGTTCTTTACAGAGATTTATTCTGTAGTAATAATTCTTCATCAGTCTGCTTATTATTTATCTCATCTTGAGGCCACTGCGATCTTTCTACAAGGTTCTGTAATGCTGTTGGACCTTATCTCTAGTTCGACATATTATTTATGACTGTCATAAAAAATATTTATAAAAAAGTGATATAAAATACGATTTCTGAGAATGTTTTTTTAGAACTCAAATTGTATGTTATTCCTCAACTTTCTTATTCCTAATTTGTACGATATAGATCTGAGGTTTGAGATCTATATCACCCCATACATAACATATTATTATATCCCATAATGATAAGCAGAACTAAGCAATAAAGATTTTTTTATATAAGAAAAGGTGACAGGCAGGCTGACGGTCCACTTGATGGTAGGTGTTTACCGTCGCCTAAAGATACAAGTAACACCAGGGAACACAAAAACACCGATTGAAGAAGCAGATATTGTAGCTAGATAGAAACACCTCAGAAAGTACAATATACAGTACAGACAGTACAATACAGACTAATAAGTACAGACTAAGAATAGAACCTGGGCTCAGTGGTAGGTAAAGAGTGTGACGAACGTATATCCCACTGTATAGCACTACGAGTACAAGAGAATACCAATACACTACCAGAGGTTTATATTAATAATGAAAATAATAAAACACTAACACCTCAACCTTACTAGATGGCTGGGTCAAGGGACAGATACAGAAGGCGGTACTTCTTGACAGGGCACCAATTGTTAGGAAGTTCCTCACTCTGCAGCCCTAACCACCGGTAGCTTGGGCCTTGCCCCTACTTGCGCTACTTGTCGCTACTTGTATAATTATATTGTAAAAAAAAATTGGATTAATAATGAATGAAGAGAAAATCAGGTTTTTTTCTACGGAACCATCAAGTTGTTTACACAGTCTTTCTTAACTGCTTACGAATACACCCCGTCCAGTCATTATACAATGTGTTAGATTATAGTGACAACTTTGAAGTAAATTAATTGAAGTCAAATGTAATATAAATAGCCTGTTTAATGGGTCACAACTACATGAAAATGATTGGTCTAACTCTAGAACACAGTCAAAGTCCGATGACTTAAGCAATTTGTTGTGTTGGCATATTTTTATCACTAGCTTATGGAAGCTCTATCTATTTTATATCACAAGAACACAGCAAACCACTTGGATTTGTATACGTGAGGAATGCCAGGGCCTATTTCCCTATCCCAAACTACCTTTTACACTTCATCCCATCGTGTGTTCGGTAGTGCAGCAACTGTACGTATACACCTACGGCCTGAGGGCTATCAACAAGTGGATCTCAGCCTTCCTGCATCCTACTCCATAAAAAAATTAATACGATTTTATTGAATTTTATGGGATTTCCACAAAAATTCAATTTTATGGGATTCCTACTCGATAAAAAAACGATTTTATTGAATTTTATGGGATTTCCACAAAAATCCAATTTTATGGGATTCCTACTCCATAAAAAAACGATTTTATTGAATTTTATGGGATTTCCACAAAATACCAATTTTATGGGATTCCTACTCGATAAAAAAACGATTTTATTGAATTTTATGGGATTTCCACAAAATACCAATTTTATGGGATTCCTACTCCATAAAAAAACGATTTTATTGAATTTTATGGGATTTCCACAAAAGACCAATTTTATGGGATTCCTACTCCATAAAAAAAACGATTTTATTGAATTTTATGGGATTTCCACAGCCTCAATACCAATACTTATCTCGAATGTCAAGGCCTGTTAACATGATCAAGAGAATCTAAAGTGTTTGCATTGATTGATCTTAAGAAAAGCTGTGTCTCTCAAAATATAGATTTTATTTTCATATTTGAAACGTACCAACAATGTTTAACACAATGTCAAAATAAAAATATTTAAAAATTAACTTTTTTTTTTAAAATCTCCCTTAACTTTTACCGTGTCATCGCCGTTTATTTTGAAAGCAGCAGTCTATTAGTTAACTCACATGGGGACAGTTACAACAATTTATAGTTAAAAAGGGTGTTTAAAACAGTGAGATGACATAATTATGTGGTTAAAAGCGCCGTAAGAAAGGGACAAACAGATTGAAGTAGAGACAAGAACGTTGTTTACGTGGCCACTCAACTGTTTAGAAACGGTAGCACCTTAAGTTAGTGTGTACGTTGTGAATTGGTTCATCTTTAGTGAATATTTAATTTTTACAAAAGGGTCGGCAGACAGGCTGACAGTCCACTTGATGGTAGGTGGCTACAGTCGAATATAACACAAGCAACGACATATGTGCTGCAAGTTCAGTATGATTAAAGTGATTATTAAGCTATTCAATTTGTAGAAAATCTATTTAGATATATAATTTTTTTTTTTTAAATTGATCAATTCGATCGACTGTTCAATGTCTCCTTATTGTGTCTTTTTAAGTGAACTTGCAACTTTTAAGTGGTTTTACCTTTAAGCACTAGCATCCAAATTACTTTTAATGTAATAAAAAAATTACCAAATCAAGTTCAAAAGATTAACTGGACACACAAAGCACAGTTTATAATAAGATCGAGTACGTGCTTTACATTCATATAAAATCAACTAAATCATAATTATGCAGCAATTTTTCATAAATTAATATTAACTTTATATTTAGTGAGAAGTCTGGTTAGCAATATCAATATATTTAATACAAATATTTATTTTTGTAGAATTTATTTTAAATTGAATTTAAAATTATTATTATTATAACTATTACATATATTGTGGTTTCTTTGTATGGAGTGTCAGGTGGCTGACTACAGTTTTGTGATGCAGTGTTAGAAAAAGTACTGAATTTTGAGAATTTTGAGAAAATATCGACGGATTGCTAATTATATTAAATTGGATCCAATCTATTCTAACTGCGATTACACCTTCCGAATTCCTAGTTAAATTTTCTACAAATTGAATAGTGTAATAACTGCATAAGGATAAAGGTATGGATGGGGAAGGATAGGGAAGTCTCACCGAAACACAAAAGCACACGTGCTGTTATTTCACTGTGATCTTCTGTGAGGGGGAGGTTTAGTTCACGTGATTTTATTTTATTTCTATACTAATACTATTAATAAAGATAAAATATTTGTATGTTTGTAATGAATAAACTCAAAAACTACTGAACCGATAAAGAAGCAACATAATATTTTATAAAGTTACGCGGGCGAAGTAGCGTGCAACAGCTAGTTATAAATAAAATAATTATTAATTTACAAATATATTAATTTACACTAGCTCTGTTCCGAGGTTTCACCAGCCATTTAATTTGAAATTGACAAAGGCATGTATTAAATAAAATTCATAATTCGTTTCATAAAAATCAATAGGTATGATTTTATGACAATACTCAACAGCACAACTATAAAACTACTATATTACAGTCTAAAGGGGGAACTCGAAAAATACACAAGAAATATATTGTGACATTTGAATGTGTTTTTTGCCCCCAAGGGGATTGATTCGTGTTCTGTCTCTTCACTTAATACGTATAACGCAATAGATTTTAATGTTATATTTTTGGATTTGTGTTTTTAATTAAATTTTACAAAAATTCAATTAGTTTCAATAAATTTTATAAGTTAATTTTAGATTGACGTGTAACGATAAACACGTACGTCGTATATTTAAAAGATTTTCTTTTATATTAACTAAGTTAACTACCATTTATATATCAGAAAAGAAAATGTTAAGACTGTGGTATCATATTTTTCAGTTTGTATCTTATTGTTGCCGAGTGATCGTCTAAAAATATAAAGAACTAGCTGGTGCTTGCGACTTCGTCGTTGAACGATGAAAGGTACCCTATGTCCTTTCTGGTGCCATAGACAACGTGTATGCAAAATTTCATGGTGATCGATTCAGTAGTTTTTGCGTGAAAGTGTCACAAACATCCATACATCCAAACATACTTTCGCATTTATTAGTACGGATTGGGCGCCACTGTCGCTTGACGGCAGTCACTATCCTGTGACGTTGCTTGTATTATCCACACTAACTAAGTAGGTACTTCAAGATTTTTATTTTAGTACTAGCTGATGCACGCGACTTTGTCCGCGTTGAAAAATAAAATATATGAGTAATAACGCCTGACATCGTTATCGCTGTGACGACGGTGGCGCCGCCACGCGACAGTGGCGCCCAATTCTTTATATTTTTAGACGACCACTCGGGAACAGTATTTTTTTTCTGGGTGAAAGGTACCCTATGTCCTTTCTTGTATCCCTGACAACGTGTATGCAAAATTTCATGATGATCGGTTGAGCAATTGAGGCGTGAAAACGTAGCAGACAGACAGACAGTTACTTTCGCATTTATAATATTAGTATGGATATAGTATTTGGTCTTACCCAGCACTGACACAGCAGCTTACTAATTTTTTGAGCTATTTTAGTGATATTAATACTCCTAGTTTAACACAGTCATATCTATTTGGATTTTCAATATTATTATTAATATTATTTTGATCTATTTTGATTATTAACTCATATAACTCAAATATTTTCAAAGTTCGAGTGAATAGGCTAGTTGCTGGCCAAGAACGAACACCATTCTAATAAAAAGTTCAACAAACAAACCTTTCTAATAAAATTTAGTTTTAAGTCACGTTGGTACATAGGCAGAGAAGATAGGTACCTACATTTACTACCAATATACTTATATATTCTTTGAGGTAGATAGGTACTTTGCTATTTTGCGAACTCTGCTGCCCAATCGAATTGGTATTTATTGTTTGACTCCTTCCACATTGTAATAAGACTCAATTTTCATTAAACGTCGTATCACAAAATCTATAAATATATTGGCCGATACTCATCCCATTACTGTCCCGTCACCTGTTAATCATTATATCAAATGTTATTAGGAAATTAATAATAGTATTTTGTATATGTAGTTTATTCCCCAGTAACCAATATTATGGTTATCAAACAATCCAAACATGTGGCGAAATCTTTGCCTCTAAAGTTTTATAAAAAAGATATCGCTGTCTCGCTCTAACGTATGGCTGCGTCTCTGTCTGGCGGTACATGTGTCTCCCGTGTGTGATCAATGGATATTGTTTTTTTTTCTCAATAGGTTCATGAACGAGTTAATGTTTGCATCGTTATGGGGAGCTGATGTCGGCATCAATTGTAAATAAATTTAAGGAAATACGGTCTTCACATGGACCGTTATTTTTCGGGATAATATAAAATGTTGAGGCGCTTTTAAAATTGGAATTTATTCATTTATATTTAAACAATTTTCTTATGAGGTCATAACCACGCTGAACTTCAAATAGCAACGAATAATTCTTATATATAATTATGTTTGATGAAAAAGCTTACAAGTTCTAAAATAATACATTTCTGTCTGTGAGGCATTTTGTGTGCAATTGATTTTGATAAGTGCAGACAAAATAAAAAAATGATTTGATCATTTATTAAATAAAATATCACTTATTTTGAAATGATTAAATATCATTTATTTTGAAAATAGAAGACAATTTCTTGGCTAATCAATGATCTCATTGGCAATATCTCCGAACTCGAACTTTGGCATTTAAACGTTGGCAAACATTCAAAACGATCGAACCAATTGGCAGGTCGCAGTCACCATTAATTATTAACAATTTATGTCAGATTTACGATATGTCAGATTAACTAATAATATATCAGATTTACGATCTACTTTTGACTGATGCTGATGACTGTTTCGGTTCTGAATTCAAATGCCAATTGGTTATAAATAGAATTAGTTACCTTAAGGGCAAACACAGTCGAAGATTGTCAATGTTATTTCATGTTATTTCCAATTTTGATATTAATTATTTTGACAGAATATTTTGGATCACCCAGTGATTAATAGTTCCAAAAAATTAACAAGGCTTACAGTAATAATATCTCTCAAAATATCTGACCTTAAAAATGCATTTACATTTAAAACTGAAGAAAAAAAAAACAGTTCATTCGCCTTAATGTACGTAAAAAAAATCCAATAAAAAATCGTATACCATTTATACTTATTATTTACAAAAAATAATGTTATTATTTTTGAAAATAAAACAAAAAATTTGGGTTACATTAAATGAGTTAGAATTCTTAGTTTATATGAAGTTTATATTTACTTATGCTTATGCAGCAGAAACAAAACTTAATTTCAAATTCCATTAACTTACAAACTTACTAGCTGTTGCACGCGTCTGCGTCCGCGATACTTTTTAAAATATTGCCTATGTTTACTCCCTGATAATGTAGTTTCCTATATGTGAAAGATATTCTAAAAACGGTCCACTAGTTTTTGAGTTTATTCATTGCAAACATATAAAAATACAAATCTTTACTCTTTATATTATTAGTATAGATATATAAGCAGATTTGTACAATATTAAATAACATCTAACATCAAAAACATTACGATATTTTACTCCAAAATATTTTTAGTTGAATATTTGAATTATAAGTTACTGTTGAAAAAGTATACACAGGTACACAGGTAACACTTAATAATCTCTTATGAAATAAACAAAAGCGTCACTTAATTAAATAACACCAGGTTTTCTAAGAAGAGGCTACAAAAGTAGGTTGCGCTCTTATTTCGTTATTAATATTGTATGTGTTATCAAAGCTCAATTGATACGTTTGGACAAATCTTCTCACGCTAATAAACCTGCCAATGTGATCCTTATGCTTTTCGTAATAGATTTCAATACAGGTAGACTTATATTCAAGAGGTTGTGGCACAAAGGATAAACGAAAGCGATTTTTTTATTAAAATTCAATTCAATGTGTTAAAACATTGACGGCACGTTTGGTCTAGTGGCTAGTGACCCTAGCTGTTAACCAAACGGTCGCGGATTCGAATCCCGCTAGGGGCAAATGTTTATGTGTTAACATTTTACCTTTGTACCTGAGTCATGGATGTTTTATATTTATAATATGTATGTATTTACAAAAAAAAAGTAATCTATGTAGTGTATCAACTGTCTGGTATCCATAATACAAGTGGAACTAATTGCTTAGTGTGGA
Organism: Synanthedon myopaeformis; assembly: GCA_944738685.1. NCBI lineage: Eukaryota > Metazoa > Arthropoda > Insecta > Lepidoptera > Sesiidae > Synanthedon > Synanthedon myopaeformis. Next base: position 7,863,553 of record OX122933.1, on the reverse strand, counting down.
ACTAGATGGTGCTGTGTGGAATATGTGAAGATATTTAAAAAAAAATTGAAAATATCTTTGCTAAGCCATTAGTTAATTTAAGTCCCTATATAATACATAGGTTTATTAGGTATTTATATATAATTTCTAGTTACAGCCACCATGGAAACAAGGCAAATTATCTTCACATGTATTTTAGAAATACTCCGTTACATTTTAAATTTTAAATTTGATTTTGATTTTGTGTAATAATTGTTTGATTTGACTCAATTGACATGTCATATATAATATTTTGCACACCAAATGTGGTAGTACATGATGGGACGTTGGCGATAAATAATTTGATTTGATTTGATTTAATTTAATTTCAACTAAAATATCACAAGAGTTCATTGCTTTATCAGACCATATATGGAATTGATGGAATTTTCTTCGTATAATAAAAACGGTTTTGTAATATTTTTTTTTCACAAAAAATATATAATTACAAATTATAATTATATATTTTCACAAAAAATGAAGAAACAAAAATAAACTCCTCAGAGAAAAAGTAAAAAATTTAATATGAAATCTATTATAATTATTTTCTAGTTACGTATTTGATTGACTGATGTATCCGCTGACTTCCTACAACTTGGACCACACAACCGAGTGTAGGGTATCCGAGTTATTGCCATTGTAAACAATCGCAACGGCCTCTGATGTATCAATTAACTGTAGAGTACTGTGCTAGTACTGAACGTTGGCATGTCACGTGGTTAGCTTCATGACACTTCATGACGCTGCAAAATGATCTTTTACTGACGTACTCATAATAATATCAGTTACTCTTTTATTTTTATGCCTTATGACTTGACTTATCAATGATTATTATTAAATAAAATTTCACGACATTTTTCTGTAATGTTAATGGCTGATGGTCCATTTGATGGTAGGTGGCTACCGTCGCCTATAACACAAGCAACAACCACAGGTGCTGCAAATTCCCCTACTCTGGCGTCCCCTACTCAAACACCGAAACTCAAAAGCACATATGCTGTTATTTCACGGTGGTCTTCTGTAAGGATGTCAGTGTCCATTTTCCCTTATCCTTAATCCCACTATGGTCAGCTGCTCACTTGCAATTTTACTTGTGTTATGGGCGACGGTAGCCACAATAACATTAAGTGGATCCTTACTCTTCAGCCTGTTAGGATATCTATACAAATATTATAAAGAGGAAAGATTTGTTTGTTTGCATTGAATAGGCTCCGAAATTAATGGACCGATTTGAAAAATTCTTTCACTATTAAAAAGATATATTATCAGCGAGTAACATAGGCTATATTTTATAAAGTTACGCGGGCGAAGCCGCGTGCAGCAGCTAGCTAGTATTTAATAAACAATTTCACGAGGTTCACGAAGTTGGTAGCCACCTACCATATAAGTGGACAGTCAGCCTGTCTGTTGATATTTATATTAAAAAAATACTCAGGTTAATAAGTCTATACGTATATTAAGATATTCTTAAATAGACTTATATGTAACGGAATTTCAGATAATAAGCAGCAATATTATTCACAAACAGAATAAATACTTATCTACCTATGTTTTGAAGTAGTTGAATTTTAAGAAAGCTTTATTGTGATAGGTAGATTTTTTTCCCACCGTATCTCAAAGCTCGATGAGTAATGTTATTGATCTAACGTCCGGTTAGTTATTATGTTCATACGCATCATATAGCAACTCGGCACTTGTTATAAACAATATCGTCTCTAGATATTTATACTTACATATTGTCTATGGGATATCAAAAGATATGACACGTGTACTTTGCTAACTAACTATTTATGACAACTATTGATATTGAACTATATATTTTTGTATTTCTTAGGACCTCTTTCACAATGTTTCAAGTAGGCTAACCGCCATTTAAAGTCACCGGTAACAGGGAATGATGGAGATGATATACATACCTGTGTTTGTACGGTAAAAGTCCAAAACATTAAAAAGAAAATAATAAAAAAAAATTCGCCTATAGAAAAGGATGCAGTACATAAACCGAGTGCATAATTTAATAAAACATAAAATTATTTCTATAAGTAACTAATCAACACTTTACGTCTTGTAGTTGGTGAAAGAGTCCTTTACCCATATAAATAATTTTAAAAAAATTGAGTAAAATATCTTACATTACCCATAGGTATAGTTTTTTATCCGATAAGAAAGGTTTTTGCCACTGATTTGTGTAAAACTATAGTTGTGTAAATAAATTTTATTTAATTAAACATAGACAGATAACTAATAAATTAATTGTAAAAAATACTTACAATTATTTACTTATTTATCTTAATTTTTTTACAATATTTAAAAAGTATTAAACAAAGTTGGTTTCCGCCGTCTGTCCGTCTGTATGTATGTACGGTTAGATCTTTTAAACTACGCAATGGATTTTAATGCGGTTTTCACTAATGCAAAGAGCATTAAACGAGTAAGGTTTTCTTATTTAATTTGCAGAAAAAAAAAATGCACCCGCACGAAGCCGGGAGCATGTCACTAAGTATCGCCTTTTGTATCTAACCCTGCCATCTAGCGAGAGCCTCGTGAGGTGTTTCCTACATGACTTGCGTATTTTTGAAGAAGTGTTTTTGTTATTTTTAAAATAATACAAACTACTTATAAGTACATATGACCACAAAAAATCTTAATTTCTATTTGAAAAAAAAAAAATGTATGTATGTATTTTTTCAAACTACAAGTGGAGTTGTACTGCGGAAGTCATCATCTCAATAGTGATCTATTTAACACCATATGTGCTAGACGAAGTTCATTATCTATTATTTATGTACACTTTGAACGATTTATAACAAGCTCTCGGACATTATGATCATAAAAACATTTTCTGATTAGTCAATACCTAACACTGGGAGTGTAATAACACTAATGAACAATACAATATATTAAAACCATAGAAGTTATGTCTGTTAATAAACTACGTTTTACTAGCGACCCGCTCCATGCTTCGAGGGGTGGCAATTTTTTCTGTCAATTATGCACAAAAACCTTATCCCTTTTTCATTGATGAAAATCGTATCAAAATCCATTGGGTGGTTTAGAAGAAGTTAGCGGAAAAATAGATAGAAGTGGACAGTGACTTTATTTTATAATATACTAGCTGGTGCCCGTGACTTCGTCCGCGTTGAACGATAAAGGTCCCAGACAACGTGTATGCAAAATTTAATGGTGATCAGTTCAGTAGTTTTTGTGTGAAAGAGTTACAAACATCGATACATCCAAATATTTACGATTTATAATATTAGTACGGATTCAGGCCTTTTTTTATCACTTCTTTTTTGGGGCACGCTAATTCTCGAAAGTTGTAAGTCCATAATTTTTTGTAACTCCTCCCCATTCCTTGCCACTGTGTTTTGAGGAAATAATAGAAGTATATTTTTTTGTTTAAAAACATAATATCTTATAAAACGTGAACTTATATTTAGGTAAGTAACAATATAAAAAAGTTACTCCTTTGCCCCCACGTGCCCCCCCCCCCCCCCCCGCACATACATATAGAGATACATTTTGACACCTATTAGAGCCAGGGCACACTAATAAACTGGAAAGCAAGTCTGGCATTAGTAACCACTCCTTTACAAAAGACTATAGTGAAATTACAGCACGAGTGCTATTGAATTAGTAGTTAAGTGAGCTTATAAATAAATAAATAAATAAATAAATAAATAAATAAAAAAGTAAATAAATAAATAAATCTGTGCCACCTGTCAAGTAGGCTAACCGCCATTTAAAGTCACCGGTAACCGGAAATGAAGTAGATGATATACCTTTGTTTGTACAGTAAAAGTCCCAAAAATTGAAAAGAAAATAATAAAAAAATTCGCCTATCGAAGTATGCAATAAACCGAGTGCATAATTTAATAAAACATAAAATTATTTCTAAAAGTAACTAATCAACACTTTACTTGTAATTGGTGAAACAGGCCTTAAGTATAATATTGTTAGTATAGATTAGTAAGTACTTATCATTATAGGATATAGATAGATAGTAACATACTTAGTAATATATTTATATAGTAATCATATATATTCTTCTATTAAATTATTGATTATTTTTAGATAATACAAAATATGTAACACGAATGAAATAGTCTAATTGAAAACAGAATGCCTATTTAATAAGTCACTTAAATTACGCGTTCCTAATGAACGAACAATGAGAAATCGAGTCGCACGATTATGAATGTACTCGATTAACGGTTGATCGATTGTATTTGGAATCGATTATGTTTTTAGCTATTTTAATTGCTAACTGTAATTGATATATATCTGATATCTCACGAGTTTAGTAAATAATAAACTAATTTTTTTTTTCGAATTTCATCATATTTATATTACACTTCATCAACTATACAAGTAAAGTTTTTATTAGTTACTGTTAGAAATAATTTTATGTTTTATTAAATTATGCACTCGGTTTATGGCATACTTCGATAGGCGATTTTTTTTTTTTTTTTTTTAATGTTTGTGACTTTTACAGTACAAACAAAGGTATATCATCTCCTTCGTTCCCGGTTACCGGTGACTTTGAATGGCGGTTAGCCTACTTGACACTTTACTCAGAGATAGTGAAGGAGGCTCTTATTATGAGTAACATATTGTTCTATAATATTAATTATTATTATCTACTAACTAAATACTGGCTTCAGGCTTTGCATGGATGCAATTTTTTTCTTCAAATTATATAAACAAACATTTCTTGTTTGTCGCTCTTCCATTAGTGAAAACCGTATCAAAATTTGTTGGATGCTTTAGAAGTAAGTTTATAATATTTATAGATACCTATAGGTAGCTATAGATATGTATCTCAAATAATGTACATACCTTTAAAATAGTTTAAAATAATTCTAACTAAGATACTATAATGCCACTTATATTCTTATTAATATATATATTAATATCAAAAGATCAAAAGCTTTCGAAATTTCATAATATTTTTCAATGATACAATGATATGTTGTTTGACGATCATGGTGGAAAAAAAAAACAGTTACCAAAAAAAAAAAATATCGGTTCACACATTCACAAAGAAGTTTATACCTGATTTTTAAGAAAACAATGTTTAATTTTTTTTAATTTTTTTTAAATGATACCCAAACATTTAACTACTTTATTTACGACTTGAATGAGTTTTGTAATATTAACACATTCTACATACCTACTTAGTATCTAATAGAATTCCTATTGGAAAATTTTGGGGAAGACCTACTCGTATGTCCAAAAGTGGAAGTCGTAATCAAAATCAAAAATCAAAATCAAAATATTTATTTATCAATTAAGTTTCACCAAGAAACTCTTATGATAGTCATTATATATTTAAATTTTGGAAAAATGCCCCTATAAGACGATGACAATATTATTATGGTAATTGCAGATATTTTAACATAAATAGTTTATTACAATGTCCAAAAAAATACTTTAAGTAAAAAACATTATGTCATGTAATAAAAAAAAATTGACAAATTATGAAATAAATTATTTTTTAGAAATAGTTGTTTAATTCTAATATCTAATAATTGGAAAAAAAAAAAATCCCTAATTATCATCTAATAAGTCAAGTCAAGTTTGCCATGTATCTTTAGCTTACTTATTTTAGACTTGAAGACAAATTAAAAACAAATAAAATATAATTAAGTTTTTTTTTTAAAATATAATTTTAAAAAATTCACAAAACATTTTGTACATTACTACAACACAGAGTACTTAGTAAGATTTTATTTCGTTTTGCGTCTAAATTTAGACTATTACTTAGATATATCTCTAGACAAATCCGTACTAATATTATAAATGCGAAAGTATGTTTGGATGTATGGATGTTTGTGACTCTTTCACGCAAAAACTACTGAACCGATCACCATGAAATTTTGCATACACGTTGTCTTGGACACCGGAAAGGACATAGGGTACCTTTCATCGTTCAACGCAGACGAAGTCGCGGGCACCAGCTAGTAATATTATAAATGCGAAAGTATGTTTGGATATATGGATGTTTGTAACTCTTTCACGCAAAAACTACTGAACCGATCACCATGAAATTTTGCATACACGTTGTCTGGGACACCAGAAAGGACATAGGGTACCTTTCATCGTTCAACGCGGACGAAGTCGCGAGCACCAGCTAGTACAATATAAAAAGCAAAGTATAGAGTTTATACTTTTATGGATACTTATAGTTTATATAAGATGAGTTTATAGATATATATTATACCTATATGTAATATGTAACATATTATTACATTAAATAATAATATATTAATTGAATTTTATAAATTTCAAAATTTCGAAAAATATTGCGTTTCTGATTAGTCATTGGTAGGTCAATAAACTTTATATAGTGACGCCATCTGTACGAATTAGGCAATAAAACAGTTAGTACAAAAAAAAAACCACTATTATATTCGATTTTTTTTTTTAATTTACACTCAGTGTAAATAAAATAAAAAATTACTTTGTATTAAAATAGGTCTCAAAAAAAAATATTTTTTTTTTACACATAGGTATATTTAAACACAACAATTATATAGATTTAATATTAGTTTGTAATGATTTTAAATAATCATATTAGTTTTTTTTTAATGTTATAGTTAATTTGGATTTATTTACAAAAAAAAAAAATTAGTTACAGAACTTTACTTAAGTGAGTATGATATTGTTTAATATTTCTGTAATTTAATCAGATTAATTAATTATTTAAGTTTTTTTTTTTTTTTTAGTTATTTTGATTCGTATTAACAACACCTACTTGTGAGATAAATATTTAAAAAAAAAATCGGTTTCGTTTACATCCAATAATATTTATTTTCTATATACTAATCATTTTAAAAGGTACAAAATTCCATTTGATTCACGTTTAAATACTAACTAGGTCCACTTAGTCTATCTAGTCATAGGTCTTATCTAAATACCTAGGTACTTGTATAAGAAATAAATTGTCATCAACGAATCTCATTGAATTTTATCTAATAGATTAAATAACCTATTCTGTTTTAAATTTTTTTTCTACTAAACATTAATTTAACCATAATTGAGTCTAAAGTCTAAACTATATTTCTTTTATAATTTTGTGTGTTTTATAAATAAAATTAATATTGTAATAGAAATTCCATTATATAAATTATAAAAAGAAAAAATTGTAATATTAAAACTATTTGCAAAAAAATTGCCATAGATAAGGTAAACTATCCACTAATTGACACTGATAAATCACAATTCGAAATTCGAATCGGAACGTTCAGAATCGTCGGCACTTGGAGTCCGCCGCGTAACACGTTTATTTACTAATTAACTGCATTTAGATTGACTATTCTATTTATTGACCATTGACTATTTTCTTTCTACTTGCTGCCCACTTGCTAATGAGTCATTTAACTTTTTAATTGGATGCCTAAAATTGGTTAATATTTATTTGTGATTTGTTTAGTGAAAACTCATAAGACACCTAAATGAATGTTTAAATATTATTTAGAATCAATTCACTTTAAAAATTTTTTTAAGAATGTTTTTCATTGTTAAAATTATAAATGTATGTAATTTTATTATTAATTTCTAATTAGATATGTTTTAAGAGTTTATAGTTTAAAAAAAAAAATTCCTTATAGGCCAAGCAAAGGCTAGGTGTGGGTGGACAGAATATTGTAATTTGAAAGTTTTTTGAAATAAATAACTTTTTTAACTTGAAAGTGATTGTGGTATTTGTTGTTAGTTCACTAAAAAAAAAATGAAATATTTCAAATTACTCTTATAAGATTTATATTATTTTTTTAAGAATCTTATAAGTTATTAATTTTTGATGTTTCAAATTCCATAACTTTTAGAAATACTTATGTACCTATACCTAAAACGTTAGCTAAGTCGTGACTTGAGAACACACACTTGAGTCTTTAAACATGAAACACTCACCATAAAATTTCCTTTAAAAAGTTTTATATTTTTCAAAATGTGTCCACACAATCAACACTTTCAAGTCAAAATACAACACAAACAAAAAAAAAACAAACACACAATGTTTCTTATAATATCTATCGGCGTCTTTGCACTAACACAAAATATTGTCTCGTAAAGAAACCAAATTTTACCAAAGCGATACACAGTCATCTATTATCTACGCCCGAAAATATCTGTCCAAAGTGTGTGCTTGAAAAACAAAACAAAACAAAAACAGAATCTCTTTAGCACAGTGACACAAAACTGTTCACAAAATTACTAAGAAAATAAAAAAACAGTTAAGACACAATATAAAGTTCACTTAACACGATCGATTAATAATCGGACGTGCGATTTGGATCCGATTTAGTTGTTATTACGTAAGGCGATCCTTTGATGAAAACGGTACGCGAGGCGCGAACAATCGACGCGCGTCGTTGCCTCGCGACACCCGACTGCAGTGCGATCCTTCGATGTAGCCCCACCAGAACTACGCGCATCTGAGGCTCACTCCTTGGCGCGGCTCCGCCCATCGGGACGCCTCTCGCCCGCTAAGATGACTATCCATCTCCTTGTCACACCTTCGGCTAAATGCGAAGTGCGTCTCTCTCTCGCCCGGCGACAGTGGGGCGCGCCAATGGGATCGGTTCGGCGGATCGAGTCGAGACGATGAATCGAGATGTGTACTTAGGTATCGCTGCACAAGTCCTTTTGTTGTAGTCGATAATAGGATGCGCTTTTTTTGCGGCGCGATCGACTGTCCGATTCACTCCTCGGACCGGACACTTGTGTGCTCCATTGTCCGTTTGTTTGTTTACAATTGCAACTCGCGTCAAACAAAACAAACACGCCTCGTGATGCTCTAAGACTGATTTCTTAAGAAAATTTTATATTGACTAAAATATTTACACATCTATAAACAGTATACTGATATTTCTGTTAAACTTATCTTTTTGGTCATAGATAGAATAATGACTAAGATATTTCTTGGTTATAGTATACAATTATCTACTATGATAATTATTATAAAGCTATCGCTTTGGTAATAAATAGTACCTACCTACATATTGACTATGAAAATTCTCATAAAGCTACCTTCGTAAATCATTTTATCGTAGACCTAATAGTTGACTATGTACTTCCTTGGTCACAGATATTGACTATGAATAATGATAATTCTCACAAAACTACTTCCTTGGTCACATATATAACTTATACTATAAAAATTCTCACAGAGCTAGGTACCTCTATAGTCATCGGTAGTAACTTGTATTGACTATGAAATTTCTCGTGAGGCTACCTTTTAGTCATCTATAACTATTAGAATAATTGTTACATATACCTAATGTGAATGGAAAAAATGCGTTCACCTTGAAATAATGGTAAGTGCATGAGCAGAAACTCAAAGGGCAAGACGTGTAGGGTAAACGTCTCAGCAGTCGGCAGTCGGCAGGGGTGGCTGAACTCGGAGGGCGCGCGAATGTAGGTCAGTTTTTGTTTCGCGCCACAACCGAAATTCGGTTACTAGGTACGAAATTTTGCCGGAGTATTAATCTTTCCGATGGAGTCAATTGTTGTGACGTTTACCTTAATTTCGATGTTTGAACAAATAGCCTCGCACATTATCGAGTCAATTTGTGTGTTGTTGATAGTTTAAAAAATATTTTTTGTATATAAATATGTGTGTTCAAGCCGAAATAAAAAATATATATTCAGATGAGACTTTCTACTTATATTAAAGCTTAACTTAGGTATACGTCTACCTATTTTAAAATATATATCTACTCTTAAATAGATATATATTTTAAAACTATTATAATAATAGGCTAAATGTACATCTAAAAATATTATAAATTATAATTTTATAAAATGGGTATTATAATTAGTAAAATATTTCTGTTATTACTTTTTTTTAAGAGCATTTATTCACGCGAATGTAACTCCAAAATAAAGCTTACTAAATATTATCTAACTCAATAATATTATTCAATATACGTACATTATTAATAGAAATATAATTTACCAACCACTTATTTATTAACTAACCAACATTCCTAATATCTATTTTTATCACAAATGAATACAAAACCATAATATAGCATTCACGTGGAAAACTTTTCAGTATAAATTTTGGTTTCGCGCCGCTCACCAACAGATGGCGCACCGCGTCGCTTTTCACAGGTTTTCACTCATTTTCCGAGGAAAATAACCATTTTCTTGACTCCATTACAGGCCCGGGTCGTAATTTGGCATAAATTAGTATACAAAACACTCGTCTAATAAGTTTCAAATAAGTAAATATAGTTTTTTATGAATTTTGAAAAGTGAATTGATCTCGTGCTTAACTGATATGAAAAAAATACAAATATTTCTATTGTTCTTCGATACTTTCGAAAGATTAATTTTAATTTTTAAAGGTTAGGAGATTGGTGGATTTATTATAAAAAAAAAAAAAAACAAAATCCGTACTAATATTATAAATGCGAAAGTATGTTTGGATGTATGGATGTTTGTGACTCTTTCAAGCAAAAACTACTGAACCGATCACAATGAAATTTTGCATACACGTTGTCTTTGACACCAGAAAGGACATAGGGTACCTTTCATCGTTCAACGCGGACAAAGTCGCCGGCACCAGCTAGTAATTATCTAAATTAAAATCTAATAAATACAAAAAGTTGAAACTACTTCCAAACTTAATTGCTAATAATATTTTTAAGGTGGCAATTAAATTGAATAAACTCAATAAAACAATATTAAATATTACCAAAAAAAAGTTAATTATTTATTATTAGATAATCTTTTTAAATGACTACTTAAACTAGAGTCCAGCCTTCATCCCAATAGTAGGTAAGTACCTACTTATACTCTACAAGATATGCCAAATACTAATATTAGACATTCATCGTTCAATGCGGACGAAGTCGCGGACACCAGTCTAGTATAAAGTGTAAAATCCATTATCTGTCAAATGTTATATATACTCAGGTATCGTCAGCTCGTGTTTCTTCACTGTTAGCTTCTGTATTGTGTATTTCGCATCCAGCAGTTTCCTATAAAGCCTTTCATGTGCGTCTTACTTGGCCACAGGGCGTCCTATGTTGAGTTTTTCCAACATGTAGCCTCCATTCGAGAACTTGTCTATACTATGGGTCAGTTGTGCGGATATGACCTTGCAAATTTTCTTGGCTATATTATTGGCAACTTTGATTGTTCGGCGGCGGCGTAAAGTAAAGTCGTAATCGGCCTCAATTTGTTTGTCAAATGGATTTTGATAAGATTTTCACTAATGGAAGAGCGATAAACGAGCAAGGTGTGTGTGTGTATAAATGATTTGCAGAAAATAATTAGCATCTATAAGATGCGAGATGCACAGGTTGCTAGTTTTTAATAAAAAAAATATATAAATATGTTTTTGGCAATAAATATCTAAATAAATATGTGGGCTATATAATTTTTTCAAATATTTGTTATAATCCAAAGACGTTTTTTGTTAAAAAAAAAATTTGAAAATTTTTCTTGAGAGGCTTTGGAAAGGTCGCTATAGTTATAATTACTATGTTTCGACATAAAAATAAAATATAATATGTTTTCGATACTTTCAACCAATTGTTATTTAAATAAATCATGACATTTCCAATGAAGTGAAATTTTTGAGTAGTAAGATTTCGTAATAGACACAGTTTAATAGTAAAATTGTGCGCCCGAGTTGATCGTGCGAACGTAATTATTCAAGTTTGCGTAATGTGCGTAGCGCTCAAGTCATCAGACAAATAGGCTAACTATAAGGCCTATACAATATTTCGCATTCAACCTTTCCACTGGGCAGTAAGTGGCTACCGTCACATATTAAAATAATAAAAAAAATAAAAAAAAATATCTTCACACATTCCACACAGCACCATCTAGTTCCACAGTAAGCAACTAATGTTTGTATTATGGATACCAGACAGTTGATATAATACATAGATTACTTTTTTTTGTAAATACATAAATATTATAAATACAAAACATTCATGACTCAAGTACAAAGGTAAAATGTTAATACATAAACATTCGCCACTAGCGGGATTCGAACCCGCGACCGTTTGGTTAACAGCTAGGGTTACTAGCCACTAGACCAAACGTGTGGTCACTAGATCAAACGTATTGACAGAAGCATCGCCATAAATTCTGCAAGTGCGCTGGCGATTCTCTCTCTCTCTCTCTCTCTCTCTCTCTCTCTCTCTCTCTCTCTCTCTCCGTGCCTCTTCAGTCTTGAAGGTTAACCGTCAATTATCCAGAACCGCTGCCTTATTATCTAACAGCAGACGACAGCAGACGACTTGCGATCGCGTGTGCTGCCATACAGAAATGATGCACATTAATTTTAGTTAATGTCCGTAAGAGGCCTTATCGTAAACCACACCTTTGTTACGTGATACCAAAAATACGATTTAGTGTGATATTGCACAAATAGATAGACATTTTTCGCCTGATCGCAAGTCGTCTGCTGTTAGATAATAAGGCAGCCGGTCCTGTCAAGAGCCAACTGGAACAGCTGTTCGATGGAAACAATTCCAGATATTTCTCAGCCATAACTTCTCTTCCAAAACCTTACCCATCATAATCATAATATTATTTTTTTAAATTGTATTAAATTATTAATATAGTTAGATTTTAATAATAATTACAAATGATAACACAAGATTAAACCTCAGCGGTTTTTAGTGTTATATTTTAGTGTTAGGGCCTCTTTCACCAATTAGAAATAAAGTGTTGATTAGTTAATTTTAGAAATAATTTTATGTTTTATTAAATTATGCACTCGGTTTACTGCATCCTTGGATAGGCGATTTTTTTATTATTATTTTCTTTTTAATGTTTGTGACTTTTACAGTACAAACAAAGGTATATCGTCTCCTTAATTCCCGGTTACCGGTGACTTTAAATGGCGGTTAGCCTACTTGACACACGGTGAAAGATATTCAATATTGCATTTTTTGATGGTTTTCATCCTCGTTCTGGGAATTTTCATCATGACCAAAACTATAAAATTCATTTATACGCTACAAGTTTACAACTTGGACTGTGTAGAGAATAATAATTGTTCTATGGTCTGTTGGCAAATTTTTAATATTTGTATTACAATTTTACTGTCATTGGGTACCTGCGAACAGTTACAAATCTAGAAGAATGAGTTCACAAATTAATTGCTAGATATTTCTAATGTATTGCGTGGCATTATTATTTAAAGAATAGATTTATAGAATTACTAGCTGGTGCTCGCGACTTCGTCCGCGTTGAACGATGAAAGGTGCCCTATGTCCTGATGTCCCAGAGACAACGTGTATGCAAAATTTCATGGTGATCGGTTCAGTAGTTTTTGCGTGAAAGAGTCACAAACATCCATACATCCAAACATACGTTCGCATTTATAATATTATGTATATAGTAGGGACTTAAATACATATAATGAATTTTCATTATAAATAAGAACATTAATGCTTACCTAATTATCAGTATCTATTATAAACCTAATAAATTAAGTACTCGTAGTGTCAGCGCACACTGAGTTTCGCAGTCATCTGGGCAACCCGTCTGGCGGCTGTAACCACCCAACCCTCTACAGAAGACCACCGTATGTGGTGTTGTGTTTCGACGAGTGAGTCTAGAGCCTACATTTAAGATTTGGGTTATATGTTTAAGAACTCATATAACCCAAATCTTTTTAAAAGTTCGAGTAAATATTCATTTTCTGGGTTAGTTAGTTTTTCCTGCACGTTTAGATGCTGGCAAACCCATTATTAATAAAAATAAATAAAAAATAAGACACCTGTGTTGCTTGTGTTATGGCGACGGTAGCCAACTACCATCAAATGGACATTTAGCCTCTCTGCCGGCCTTAACATAAAAAAATAATCTAATAAACACCCTGTGCCAATGCTATTGTAATGTTTTCAAAGGTTCAAATAAAAGAAATTTGAGTAGTTAACAAACGTTCTCAATTTTTTTTTCGCCTTTAATTAATTCTATTGAAATAAAACGAAGAAAAAATACGAACGCAATTCTTTGGAACCCTTTCATCGGCACGTTTACGTTACTAATTAACTTTTATAGAATTTTTCATAACTCGTTCCTTATGAAAAGAGAGCTAATAAATCATTTAAAAATTAATAATTAATTGGACAGCACTCGGAGGCGACGGCGTGTTCAAATCAAACGTAAATATTAGAAAGGAGAATTTGCATAAGATGGGATTTTTTTTTTGATTCACACTCAATTTTTTATTTTAATTTTTTCCGCGTCTACGACTTTAATTTCCGATTTGGTTCACGATAGAAACATGTGGATAAGCCGATATCAATATTATGTTCCCTATTTCTTTGTGTGAGTAATTTCTTAAGTTAAACATAATATAGTGGAAATAATTTATCTATACTTACTTTTATAAACATTTTTAGTGTTAAATTAGTATTTGAAAATTAAAATATTTATTCGGGTCATTTGGGATCCCGTCATTCGGTTTGTTTGGGTAATTAAAATGAAATTATTTGGCCAACCCATCTGGCGGCAGTCACCACCGTCTTACATAATTTCATTGTGAAATAACAGCATATGTGCTGTTGTGTTTGGGCGTGTACGAGCAAGGGACGCCAGAGCCCATTTCCCTACCCCATACTAACCCCTTAACCTTAATCATACTATGAACGAGAGCGCATGCAGCTACTGTGGCTTTGCTTGTGTTATAAACGACGGTAGCCACCCACCATCGAGTGAATCGTCAGCCTGTCTGACGATCTACACATAAAAATAAAAATAAAACGAATTCTAATAAGTAGAAAACGAAATCCATCAATAGATCGGAATTACGGGAGTGGGAGAGCTGTTCCAAGTGATAGAGACTTTTTTTCGATCATGATCGCCAAAGTCGGAGAAACAAGTGGTTGGGAGGGAGTGTTGATAGTTCTTATGTAAATAAGAATATCAACATAAGATAAATTTATTTATCTTATGTAAGATAAATTTGAAAAAAAAAATGATAAAAGTTAATTTTGAAAAAGCGCGGGCATCCGCGCGCGAGTGCCGGAATGAACAAAATCTTATGTAAAGATGAATGATAAAGAAAAATTTTAAAATAAAACCAAAATTGATTATTAGTAGGTTAGTAAGTTGATAACCAAACCACTACTAACCAAAAATTATTAAACCAAACGTGTAATTTTTTTTCCTTTAGATTCTTACGTAATAAATATTAAATAGGGTCGGCCTATTCTTATATTTTCTTACATAGGGGGATCAAAAACTGTCAAAAATCATCTTACGTTATAAATGAATGGCACCTAAGGCACTTAGATATTAGATGTTCACTGTGCAGAGTGCTAATGTGTGCTATTATGTTTTCTACGATATGAATCGTTCAAGTAGTAATTAATAATCAAACTACCTCAAATAATCAGAGCCTTATCTATAAATAAATTTAAAAGTGTCATTAAAACTAAACTTTTATCGAAAGGCTATTATCACTGATTATTTAAGCGACAATGAAGCCTGGATTTAAGCTTTTCGGAGCTCATACTAAGTATGTTTAGTTACGTTATGTTTATATTTAGTATTAAAAAACTATACATTAATTTTGTTAAAATTAAGTGTAACTGTTGCAATTTTATATTTTAAAGATGACAAAAAGAATAGTACTTATCCTGAGTTTCTTTCGGGGTTTCTTCTCGGGATTGTCATCTTGGCTTTTTTTTTCCGAAACTCGGGTAAATTTAAATTTATAATGACGATCATAAGAGTTTCTTGTAGAAACCTAATTGATAAATAAATATTATGATTTTTGATTTTTGATTTTAATATTAAATTATTTTCGAACGGGAATGTCCACACAAATTCCTTTTTAACCCTCCAACGATCGCCGGGCGGCGGGAGACATTGGGCAACGCATCCGAGGGATACGAAATAACAGATGTTTCTAATATAAAAACAAAGACCGCTTTCTAATGTTTACATTGACTGGGTGCATTGTTTCAATTGCGATCAATACCTATGCTAAATAAAACTTTATAAATAAATCGAAAGCATGTCGAAGGGAAAAGCAGCACAGCATTTCACAAACTACAAATTATAATATGTAAACAAAATAAACACAGTTATGTAATTAGTTTAGACTAAATAATTTAGTAACTCAGACAGTTGTAAGGTTATATGATATTCTCTGTAAGACCTAAGCGTAGATTCCTGTATTCCTCATGTAAGACCTAATTGTTCTTAAACAATTCATTGATGAATTCAAAGTCTAGATTTTTTTTTATTATATTAAACGTTTGAAGCCATTTCATTTGTCGTCCGATTCAACTCAGTCACCCCATTATAGATACAATACAAGAAAAAAACACAATAGACATACACGTGCGGTTAACAGACAGACGTACAGACAAACCGCGACAATATGCACCCACTACTATGTCGCGCTAGAAACCAGTCATGGCATTTTGACGTGCGGTCCAAGTTACAAGTTTCATACAAATTACTTTACTAAATTGAAGGTGAAAGGGAAGGTGGACTGCCCAATATTAAAACATTGAGTGACATCACATATCACCCTTAATATAAAGTGATAGGTAATTAGTAGGGTTGTAAGCTATTTAGCTCATCCAACCGTTTAGCGTTAGCCGTTTAGCCGCTAAACGGCTAAATGTCAACAAAAAAACGGCTATCGGCTCTAACAACTCTGTCAGCTAACATGACAACTTTGACAACTACTATCGATAGTTGGTTTGGTTAATTACCTTTATGGATAATACCTTAACTGTGACAGTAGGTTAGATATTTAGCTGTCAGTTGAATTAGTTATCTATGGTTAATATTGTGGATTCTAGTGCTATTATATATAGCTATCTATACTATCATACAATATGAATTTTGCTTTATTTAACTGATAAACGAATACGTCGGACGATTTTTGACGTTATGCTAACGAAAATGTTTTTTTATATATTTTTATAAATGTTATAATTTCATTTTTATAACCTTTTATAACTATTGAGCCGATTTAGCTATTTAGCCGTTATTTAAGAAAAAACATGTAAGAAAAAAAATTTGCAATGCGAACATTACAGAAAGATATTAGAGATATATAATCTATTTTTTTTTTTATTAAATGCCACATACCCAACATCTAATAATTTTTACAAGTCTTTAATGTGCACATGGAGATGAAATCAGACTTCATGATTGTTGTGACAAAACTTGTAATACGATAAACTTAAAATATACCTGAATCAACCAAAGAAATATGTTTTTTGAATGTAGTAGAGAAATTTATATCAGCAAGTGTAGAATTAATTTTCGAAATTTTTACATTTAAGCATTTATGTTTATTAGTTGTAATCATTGCCGCTATGTCTCATAACTTAGCCCACATACTGTATCTACTAGGTACTTCAAAGAGCCGCGACCGGCTACCAGTGTAAGAATTCGTTTCTATATTAATTATTTATGATCCTTGAAGACTATTAAATCTAGTTTATGGTAATTATAAATACAAGTTTATTATTATATATGTTATATAGCCTTGTATTTGACTCAAACAAGGAAGACGAATCAGAGATTTTATAAATGTAAAAATATGAATAAAACTCGTATTGCTTCGTTGTCAATTGTGGGTTTTTTTAAGACAATAGATTTTTTTAAAATTAATCTTTGGGACACAAACAGAAACAAAACAAAATACAGTGAAAAAGACCAAAAAAAAAAAAAAAACAATTATGAGGTCATTGGTATTAGGTCATTATTTTTGAAAATATTCATTTTTATTTATTTCGAATACTTTTTTGAGAATTGAACACAAAAACACAACAAATTCTTAGGAAATTTCGAAACGACATGTCAACGTACACAACGTTCAGTTCAATAATCCATGTCGGGTAACATCTTGAATCTTTCATGGTCGCGATACTCAGCACAGAGTAATGCTGAGTGAACAAACCTTATACTTAATTCATGTAAAAATATTAACGTGCAAAAATGAATCTGAATTGTGAACTTTATTATCATCTATACTAATACTTAAAACAAAAGCTTTTAAACAATGTAACACTTGAATTACAACATCGTATGATTTTAAATGTAACTCATTGACCTTTTCCCTCGCACGTCAAAATGTCAGAGGCGGCGCTGTCTGTTTCGTTGTACAGGAAAGCGACCTTGACAACATTGGTCACCTTTTTATGGTAATTTCTTATGAATGGTTGCACTACTAATATGTAAGACTAGTGCTACTAGTAAAAATGCGTGTTAACTAATTGTTTTATTAAAAAAAAATAAGTTACGAACCACTGAAAGTTTGCTTACGTTGTCTCCGTGGCCTTGCTTCAGCTAATATTTATTTACTTTATTTAACTAATACCTAAATAAATAAATAGTACAATGTTCTCTATTTCTTTGACTACTCTGTGAGCTATTATCGAAATGCACATCGCGGTTTCGTAAGGGTTGAATATTTCTCTACTAAGCCTACCATTTTAACAGAACCCTTTAAGAGATCTCTATTACATGGACTTAAGGGCGATTTTCGTTCGCTTCAAACGAACTCTATAAAGTTGCCGGTCGATATTTATGAGAGCACCCGTTGCTACGATTTGCATTACAGAAATTGTACATTACTACAATGGGCTGATGTCTTTCTGTGTAGTACTACGTCTGATATCGATTTCTTCTGAAGACTGGAAGACTAATGACCACTGTGGAACTGACGAGAATTAAATCTTTTAAATCACCCAAATGATTTTAAATCAGTTTTTACTAAAGGAAAGAATGATAAACGAGGAAGGTTTTTTTATATAATTTGTAGAAAAAGTTGCATCCGTACGTAATCGGAGAGTTTATTATAAAAACAATTTTGAGGGCTTCAATAAGCTATCTTAAATGTTAAAATTAGATATGCTCAGACTTGCTTGACGCCCAGATGGATTTGCCCCCATATTAATACCGCTACTACTGACTCATTGTTTTATCACAATCGGCCATCATTAATTAATCAACATTATTATATTCTTGAAAAAAAAAAAAATGCCCCCGATATATTTATATCCATATCGTATGAGCTGCTTAATAGACTTAGGTAACTCGTAGATAGGACTTTCAGTAAATGTATTTTTATAGCTGTTAGGTTTTCGTGTACGTGTAAATGTGTAAATGTACGTGTTAAAATTGTATGAAAAATTTGAATTAAAAAGATTTTTTCAGATGTGTGGCCTCCATTGAGAAGATATAGAGGGTTAGCTAGCAGGCAAGCTTCAGCTAGAGAGTTTAACATTAATTTTGCCCTCTGGTTACACCAAACGCTTAATATAAAATAAGTCGGTTTCTCTTTCTCTTGGTAATGCTTGGTTTGTGCGTAGAGGAGCTTCTAACTTGATCATATTATGCACAGTAACTAGGTATATGTATTTTACTACGTAACATCAGGCGATGGACATCTGTACCTTTACTATGAGTTTACAATGACCGCACTCGCTAGCGAGAGCGTAAAATATTTATATGGAAAATTGTCAATTTGATATTGTCAGTTGACAGTTTTTCACATAAATTTTTTACGCTTTCACTATAGTAATAGCGATTGCGGTCATTGTAAACTCATGGTAGAGGTATTGTTTCGTTTGGTCATGGACAGGCACTAGTTTTCATAGTTTTCGGCCAACCTCCAGTTATTGAGAGTCACTTTAAGACGAAATGTAAATCATTTATCAAATAATAATAATAATGTAGGTACCAAGGGCTAAAATTCATTTGTCTAAAATGACTAAAAAGACATATTTGTGAATCCAATTCTAGACATTTGTTAAGTCTATGGCAGTTATGGCGTTGCAACAATTAAAGTGTTGATGATGCGGGCGCTCTGTTTGGTGCATGCACTCTCGTCTCGATGCATCTCCAACTTGATGCACTTGCATTACTTACAGCACTACATACTTATTCATCGAATTTCCAACTCATCGCTATTGTTGAGACGTGAATTATTTTAATTGTTTAATTGGTATTATTTAAATAATAACCGTTTTTTGATACTCAATTAACTTTATTTCAATACTAGCTGTTGCACGCGACTTCGCCAGCGTAACTTCATAGCCTATGTTACTCGTTGACAATGTAGCTTTATATTGGTGAAAGAATTTTTAAAATCGCTCCAGTAGTTTTTGAGTTTATTCATTACAAACATACAAATCTTCTCTCTTTATGTATAATATTAGACTTTTTTCCCTTTGAAGTACGAGTAATGAATGTAAAAATAAAAATTTTTTTTGAGATTTCATTAAAATTCATTAAGTTTATATATAATTTAACTAACGATCCGCTCTCGGCTTCGATGCAATTTTTTTTTATATGCACAAACCGTCCTCGTTTATCTCTCTGATCGTATTCAAATCCTTTAGGTTGTTAAGAAGTAGCGAGAAACAGGCATGATGGACGGATCAACATTCAACCAAAAGTTATTATATATATATATATATTTAGTATATATATATTATATATGTAATATGTAATATGTAATAATATTAATTATATTATATGTATGTATTAATATGTAATTATATATAACTTAGAATTAAATGAAACATTAAATTCTATTAATAATTAAAATACCAATATTACTAAGTCTAGAAAATTGAAAGGAACCTTTGGTTGGTTTATTTTAAAACGCAATTTTCTAAGAAATTATTTTTAAAAATATTCAACTCAGTGCAAAGTCGGGGGAGGGTCGCTAGTTTTTATTATATTTCTATTATAACCACCTTTAACTATACTTACCTAATGAATGAGATGCGTTATCACACAGAAAGAACGTCACAATGACTTTCGTTTTTTACAGATCGCCTTGTCAACTCTTACCAAAACCGGGAGCGTAGTTTTTTACGTTGATCTAAATATAATAATGGTTTAATTTGAATGAGAAAGGATGACATCTGTGTATATCGAATGGAAGGAAGTGACGAGATGACAAAAAAAATATGTAGAGGGTGTCTTTTGGTTCAGACCGAACGAATTGTCATCTCAACACGTTCTCAGATGCGACAAGAAATATCGGTTCTCATTCTGCTATTTAGGGATTATTTTATTTATAGATCTAAAAGTTCAAAATTCTATGTAACGAACTTAGTGATCGAAATTTTGGGGACTATTTTGTTTTTATTTTATTTTCAAAAACATTGAGGTGCTTTTTAAAAATCAAAATAAAAAAAAATATAGACTAGCTGGAGCCCGAGACTTCGTCCGCGTTGAACGATGAAAGGTATCCTATGTCCTTTCTGGTGTCTCAGACAAAGTGTATGCAAAGTTTTATGGTGATCGGTTCAGTAGTTTTTGCGTGAAATAGTTACAAACATCCATACATCCAAACATACTTTCGCATTTATAATATTATATATATTAAGTACGGACAGATTTGCAAGAGTATCTCCACACAGTAAAAAAATAAAAATATATATGTCACACTTATTTATGGGCCACAATATATATCTGTAGGTGTAAACTTCATTAGCTAAAAATATCTATAAGTGAACTTAACTGTGTTCTTATAAAATAGTTTTTTTATATATGGAGGGTAATCTCTTAAGTTTTTCTTTATCGCTTCTCGTTTATCACTCTTTCCATTAGTGAAAAACCGAATTAAAATCTGTTGTGTGGTTTAGAAAAAAAAAATAAAAAATATAGCTGAGAAACAGACAAACACAGAGAGAGTGTTATTTATAGACCGGTTATTACAAAATATCGAACTTCACTGTAATTGATAATTTTTAAATTAACTATCAGTAAAACTCAAACTTGTATACTAAATTATATATATTTACATATCTCTATATATATAAAGCGATGTGTGTTTGTATGTATGTATGTATGTATGTATGTATGTATGTATATATATATATTCTTTATGGACTCCGAAACCACTGAACCGATTTTGATGAAATTTTCAGACAACCTTCAGTTTAGTCCAGCGGGTGATACTGTGAAGTTTGGTAGCGATCGGATAAGAAAAATGGACGCGGACAAAGTCGCGGGCAAAACCTAGTGTCTAATAAAATGTAATAAGTTTAGTAACACATCTACCTATATGTTATACTTTTTAAATATTTCTTTTCGTAAAAGTTAGAGTAGGTGATTATATTTTATATATGGATATATGAAATTTATTTCGATCGCGTTGTCTATGTTATAACGATCACATATTTACATATTATTTCCGGCTGCGCTCGAGCACCTTTTACCTTTTTTTTGTTAGATTCGTTATTGACACACTTTCGATTGTTACCCTCAAATATTAAACTAAAAATACACATTAAAGTAGGTACAGTCACTCGATTAGAAATGATATCACTTTCTGTATCGTTTAAGGAGTGGCATATCCCAGAGGACACGATATTTTGCGAAAATACATTTTTCTTAATGAAAAAAAAAAAAAAATTAAAAAAAAAAAAACAAATGTTCTAAAGTGTCTTATTCAATCTTTATCGTCCACACATATAAAACATGTAATGTAATTAATGTTTTAAAAAGTATACCTAGTTAATATAATAATAATAATTATTTATATTAATTAACCTTTAAATATTTAAGATTAAGAATAAAATTAAGGAAGAAAATTTGAATTATTATAAAAATTAAGTTAATTCATCATAGCAAGTTAATAAATGGAGTTAAAATTATAAATTTACTCTATGTTGTTAAGTGGCACAGTTTAAGAGATATTTCGAAATTAGTATAGCAGCAAATTTTGATCAAGGCAAAACCGTTTGGCACAGTTAGTATAGAATATAGTTTTGTAGCTCTAATTTTGAATGGTAATTTTGAAACCCCACAAAATGTTCGTTCACAAAGAATAATGTAACATGGTGACGCCTAGTCAAAAATAATTTATTATCTATCAAAAAATAATTGTTTATAATTACTTATGCAACGCTGAGCTCCATATCTGCCGATTCGACCCTTCCTATTTAAATACACTAATGGCTTATGCAGCAAGGGTTGCGGATTCGAGTGTTTTTTTTTTCAATGGCATTTCTTAATGTTATTACAGAAATGTAATTTTTGTATGTCATCTTAAAATACCTATAAGTAGGTACGTGCTAACAATAAGATCGCTCATAGACTGTCATAAATAAGTACTTGTTATAATCAAGACAGTTATCTTGTCTGCAAATGTCTATATTTTCTAAATGAAGGCCCTGCCCGAATTTCTCCATTAAGTGCTTAAAAAACTACGTTAGGTATTTTGATACGGTTTTCACTAATGAAAAGACGATCAACTAGGAAGATTTGTGTATATGATTTGCAGGAAAAAATTTGATCCGTGCGAAGCCGGGGACGGGCCTCTTGTACAGTACAAAACAAGGTCACTTGTTATCTGCCTCCGATTACTTCTTCTAAAGCGATCAATGGATTTTGATACGGTTTTCACTAATGAAAGGAACGATAAACAAGGAAGGTTTGTGTAGACTTGAAGAAAAATATTAGTGGTCTTTAATATTTTTTTTTAATTTTATTAAAAATGTGTTTTCTCTTGGATGTGAAGCGAAGATGAGGCCTGTGATGGAGCGAGCTCATCCAGAAGATGTCTATTCACTCCAACTTTGAAGAGATTTGGATTATATGAGCTCGGAAACACAGTTCCAAACCTTGGAAGTGCGCGTTATTATTATAAAATAAAATAAAAAAGCTTTTTATTTCTTGCAAGTTAATACATGTAAAGCTTAATGTTGAATGGAACTGTTTAAATATTAAATTTAAACTTTAACTTCTGCAAGAAACCGTCCGCAGGTAAATAATAAGTAGGTATACACAAATCTTTTAAATGTAATATATTGTAATTATTATGACAAACATAAATATTAATAATACTAGAAAATGTAAAATAACAATGGTCCTTTTTGTTAAAAAAAATTAATAATCGAATCCGACCGCGTGTTTAGATCGAACGATTGTTTAAATATTTGAATGGCGAACGTTCGTTCCATTTTTAAATGTGATCCATCTTTAATGGTTATGTCAAAATTTCTCCGCTCTGTTTTGCATATGAACAGACTATATTCTCCCTTTATTGTTCCGATGTTTGGTTTGTGCTACATTTTTTTTTATTATCTGTTCTGAAAAATGGACGTTTTCGACAGGGATTTTTGGTGAGAATTTGTCATCTTTTATTAGTTGATATCGAGAGACCTAGTGCACATAATACGTCAATCTGAAATGATTTACTTAGTTAAATTACTTAAAATGACTATTAATAATAAGGTGCTTGTCTCAGAGGTCCCCGGTTCGATTCTCGGTAGAGTCAACTTCGGAAATAAACTTTTCATAGTTGACTCTAGTTTGGATCTGGCATGTAGTGGAAGGGCACACGGCATTTCGTAGTCATTTGGCGGCAGTAACCACCCCCTTTACCGAAAACTACCGTAAAATAATAGCATGTGTGCTTTTGTTTTTTTTTTTATGCTTAACATAAAAAAAACGTAAATATTAATATTTTCTCTAAAAAAAAATATAATTAGTTATTTATTTTTAAAAAGTCTCTCAACATTTGTCTAATTATTAAAACAATTTGAAAACGTCTCATAGAATATCTTAAACAAATAAATTTGTTATTCTCAAATGTTAACACGCACATACAAAAAATAAATAACTAAATAAGTACAATACAAATCACTGTATCGCCTGGTAATGATCTTGATGTGTAGCAAGGATCGCAGAGCGAGACACAAGATGTGAACTCGCGTACGCCAGAAAGGGACGGAAGATGGCTCGCACCGGAAACCGAGTAATATATGGTGCATTGTTAAGTAACGAGACGTGTTTGTCCGTCCAATAATTGTTCGTGGGCGGTGTGCGTTTGCCCTTAAATAGGTGTTGCCAGTTCAATTACGAACTCCTCGAATGCCATAGTGCAATAATAGCGATTTTTAAGTTCAGCCGATCACTAATTCTCACTGCGGGACACGTGCATCTTTTTTGTTTAAAAATGGCTGATCAAATTTTTGAAAATAATCTTTTAGAACAAGCAGGTTTAATTATAAAGTATTATTAAAGTCACTGTTAGAATTACATATAGACAAATTTAAGTAAACTTTTGGGCTTACACAATTTCTTTTATTAAAACTTTAAACTCTACATGAGCTATAAATCCATCAAATATGTTTTTTCGCTAACTACTTCTAAGCCACCAAACGGATTTTGATACGGTTTTCACTAATGGAAAATGCGATTAACATGGAGGTTCGTTTAATTTGCAGAAAAATTTGCATAAAGTGTCTCTACATGACGCAGTAGGTAGATATAGGTAGGTTTTGTTTTGTATATTAAGTTACGTTACGGACAGTGGTCAAAGCATGAATGAGCTGACTGACTGACCGATCGAAGGAATATTCTGATTATTTTTAGATTTCAACTTCTTTTATTTAGTATGTGGCATTTTTTTTAAAAGCGAATTAAAAAACCGACAAAATAGACTGTGTTGCCAGTTAGAAAAAAAATTTTTGACTAATTAAACTGTATACTTCTATACTTATTACAGATAGTTATATTAGTAATATTATAAAAATAATGTTATTAAAACAATATATAAGTTGTCGGCAATTCTAAATGATACTTTCTTGCTTAAAAAATACCATGAAAAACTTTTCAGAATTGAATAAAAAAGTTGAACAGCTGTTTTGAGTTAATCATCTTATAGGCATGTTGTAATTATTTCAATACATGATAGGTAATGTCATAATAAAAAAATAATAGGTACATAATAAGTAATAAAATGTCTAACTTAATTTTTTAATATATATATCCTTTTCTAAAGAGCGTTGAAGATATTTAACACAATTAATGTTATTTAAGAGAATAAAATATTGTTTTAAGTATGATATTATAATACAATGTTTAATAATAAACAAAATGGCTTCTCTTTTCAAAAAGCGACAAATGCCAATCGGAATAGGCCGACCGATGCTTCCGAACCATTCGAATGTATTTGAAATTCAAATTTGAAAATCCATTAGTGCGACTCGTCATTTTAATGTGACACCGTATTGAGTTACTCTAATTGATGGATGCTCCAAAAATGAATTCGAAACTGCTTTGTTATTCTTTTTTTGAACTTATATAATTTTAAATGTCAGCTAAAAATAATTATAAGCGGCCAACAACATCTGCTAAGATTTTTATCACATAAAATTAAATCATGCTAAGGCTCGATTTCACCAACATACGGTTATTTTTAAACAGCTGTTTAAAATTTAAACAGCCGTTTAATAATATTTTTTTGATCAAAATCGCTAAAATGCGGGTTAAATGCCCTAAACACCTGATTAACTTAATGATTAATCTGATGTTTAGGCCGTTTAACCCGCAGTTTAGCGATGGTGATCAACCAAATATTATTAAACGGCTGTTTAAATTTTAAAGAGCTGTTTAAAAATAACCGTCTGTTGGTGAACTCGAGCCTAAGTTAACGAGGAATAATTAATTTTTCTATTTTCTATTGTAATAAAGAATTTTCTATAACACTTTAGAATAGAATTTATTAATTTTGTCAACGCTTTATAAGATAGTTTCTTAGAGAGAGATGTTTTTTTTTTGTGTAGGCAAAAATAAATCGTCATTTCTACAATTCAAGATCGACAGTCGTAGCATGTAATTCATATTGATGAATGCGTTTGCAAGAATCGATTCGACATGTCAACCGATTGTTGTATCGATCATTAATCTACATTTGCAACCCGTTCGATCGATACGACTGCAAGTGATGTGAGCTTAATCGATTTTTTGTTTGCGATCTATCAATCTAAATTTTATTCACACATGCATATCTGTATTGTACAATCTGTATTGTATTTAACTATAATATTTATATATTTATCCATACTAGTCCATACTATACTAATATTAGAAATGTGAAAGTAATTCTGTGTGTCTGTCTGTTACCTTTTCACGCATTAACTGCTCAACCGATCATCATGAAATTTTGCATACATATTGTCACGGATACAAGAAAGGACATAGGGTACCTTGCATCCAGAAGAAAAATTCTGTTCTCAAGGGATTATACCTAAAAATGCTTTATTAATCCGTTCCAATTAGACGACTGCAATTCGATAAATAGAAGAAACTTTAAAATTGAAATTAAAAAAGAATGAATATTTTTACCGGAAGTGCTCTGTTAGACTTTTGTTCGATAATGAAACGGATGACACAAAAATCCATCCGCTAAAACTTTTACACAAGAGTAAGACGGTCATTTAATTTTTCTTTTTACAATTTCAAATAGATCAATTCGATTTATATTTGTTGTATTTATTCTTTCAATTATAAGTTTGAAAGTGTCCTTTATAGCAACAACGTATGTAATATAGTAATTAAATAAAAATATATCAATCAATCAATCAATCAATCAATCAATCAATCATTTATTTGCCTGCACATGGGTGCAAAACCAGATAACACAAACACCATTCAATACAACGTCCCAGCATGTACTACCACATTTGGTGTGCAAAATATCTATATGAACATTTCAATACATTTGTGTCCGCATTATTCTTATGCGTCGAGTTTCTCGACCACCATAGCAGTCAAGGCGGCGGCAGCGGGCGGGGAGCAATGTACAAACCAATAATCATCCTCCTTTATTCAATTCAAAAATCGAACGTCTAATTCCACATTTGAATAATGACGGCTTACGTACCATATTTGAATAACTGTTGCTTTTTAGTAACGTTTTTTTTGTCTGCATCGTGCATTTTAACTAATACAGTTAGACCATCAGACACATCTCGCTGATGGACTCAGTGTCCAATCAGAATAGAAAAGTAATTGCTCTAAAAACGCAATTTCTATTTTTTCAAATAGAATCGAATGCTAAATATTTTCCATTGTTGAGTTGTGTCTCTCTATTATTGATTGCTATTTTTGTTTTATTGACTTGATTGATTTTATGTTACTAATTAATTATAATAATATGTAAGTTGATTTAGGTATTTGTATTTTTGATCTCATTGACATTTGTTAATTCATTTATAATTTAATTAATCAAAATTAATGTTGTGCTTTCCTATAATTTAAATGCATACTTGTGATGTTCCTCTCTGTGAGTGTTGTATACTGTGATTAAATATGTCTTTAGTTGGTAAGCCTTTTTTAAATAAATAAATTAATTAATTAAAACCTCGAAAATGAAACTCTGTAACGGCCTAACCCACAGCACAGACTATATTTTATTTTATTATTGACATAAACGTACGAGGAACTGTTATCAATAGAATAAGACAAGACATATGTTCTATTGGTGTGTCGCGATGCGTGAATGTAAAACCGCCTTTACACAAAAGCGACGCAAATGAACCGAAACAGGGCACCTGTCGACAATCACTACTTCTTTGGACGCAATTGCTGTTATTGTGGAAGCGGCTTTAGTCAACAGTAAACATTAATGTAATCTCTATGACATAATGTCGTAATGTACTAAATTGAATATGACATAAACAAATTTATAATAAACAACATAACAAATGAAGGATATTCTAAATTGTTTAGAAAATCACAGGTTTACCCTAAAATCTACACAAAATTTTTGTAAGCTCCATTCTCTGAAATTATTAATAGAATTTAAAACATATATTTAGGTTTGATAGGCCAATTCTTAAAGACAGTTATAGGCTATTTAATAACATATGACCCATAAAAATATAGCAAAAAAATGTAGTTAAAAGCGAAAATGAAAATATTGCGGATGGGTGATGCGATAGATGGCGGGTCGAAAGCCGACGAGTATTCAAAGAATAAATAATATTACTAAAAGCAGTAGCGTTACGTAGTAGTCGTTCAACGAGGTACTATGTCACAGAATACAGTTAAGAGGCTACTATTTTTTCATTGAAAATATGCTACTGTGTCTAGATCAGGTTTTGAAAAAAAACCAGTATAAGTAACAGGTATTCGACAAAGGGAAAATTTTGCTAAAATACTGTTTTGGCCAAAGCGTCTAGCAAATTTAAATAAAAGCACCTGAATTTATTGAAAGATTTTTTCCAAAAATAAATTCGAGTGTCTAACGCCCTTTCCATATTAACTTATCCATTGAAATTAAGAAAGTTAAGAGCCGTTAATAATTGCATAGTAATTAATCGATTTATGAGCTATTTTTAATGCATTCTAAAATTGTTTTGTTTTATATTATTTTATTCTATTTAAATAGTTTTACAAAAACATTTTTTTATTTTTTGTATATTATCTAGTTTCTGGTAGGTACTATATAGTATTTCTGGATTTTTAGATTTCTAAAAATATTTTTTTGTAAATATATGTACAATATAGGTTTTGTGGCAACTCTCTCCCTAATGACGCCTTGGAGGTTTCAACCTCTTCTTCTTCTTCTTAAAGTGTCGCTCCTCTAACGAAGATTTGAGACCACCATGGCTGTCTCAACCTTAGAAGAAGCTCCATATAAGCTGGAGCGAGTAGTTAGGCAGTCATACCAAGTCATTCCTATTCTTCAACCAGGATGTCTTTCTGCTGCTTCTGCTACGTGTGCCTTGTATTTTCTCTTGCAACATTAATTGAAGAATACGTCACTTCCCCATTTCGTGACACTCTTAACTGTTCATGGTTTTATGTATTTTTCATTAATTTTGACTTTTTTTTAAATTTTTGATTTTTGTTTTTTAACTACATTTATTTATCTTTTTTAATTTTGACATATATATATATATATATATATATATATATATATATTCTTTTTAACATTTGACATAGTTTTCAATTTTTTTTTTTGTATTATTGTATTAATTTTGTTTAGATTCTATTTTCTTTTTATTATATTGTTTCGAATTTAAATTATTTTGTTGAAGCTTATGTACCTACCAGTGAATTATGTGTTCAGCTCTAATTGGCTTGCACACTGGACCTAGATGTTGAGCGGTAGGGTTAGAATGATAAGTGTACTATACTGTTGCTGTTTTGAATAAATAAATAAATAAATAAATAAATAATAATAAATAAGAATACGGTATTTTTCGAGAGAGAGTCCTTTGAAATGTTACAGAGTTTCCCAAATTTATTTTTGAAAGATTACATGTAGCGAATAATTTCCGATTCGGCTCGCCCATCGAAAGTGTAACGCTGTATGTAACACGATCCTCTGTTTTTAAACTAGACATCTGTCATCGGTGTATTGAATTAACTATCGAAGGGTTCAAATCTTCCGATTGACAAAAGTGGACTAAAAAAATTTGCATACGCATTTAAGGGTTAACAAAAAATTTGCATATGATTACTGACACATGAGACCATCCGATTTTCAATCTTATCACGTTAAACTAGAATAGAATTTAGTTAATAGATAGGTTATTAAAAAATTCTAAAAGGAGATGATCTTTTCTTTAACGCTTCACGGCTGTTAACTTTTAAATTTTAATACATTGTAATTAGATTCAATTTCGCTTGTACTTCCGATGAGAACGTTTAACCCTCAAATGGTTTATGGTAATTTTGTACAAGCGAGTTATTTTTGCTATCATTTTTCAATAGCTCATTAATGGACCAAAAGCCAATCCGTCTGTAAGTGCCGCAGTTTCGAAGCTTTGTGCTGTTTTCTGAATACATTTAAGGCATTGTGCCGGAACCGATTTTATGGCTACGATTTGAATTTCGATGACGTTTGATGGCTGATTTGCATGATTGTGATTTAGTTTGTTTTTGTATGGGATGTATGGGATTTATGGTTCACGTGTATATGCACTTAAATAAGAATCGACAGTCATTAGGGAGAACATTTATCATGTCCTGATGTGTGCTTAGCATAACTTTGTATTAGCAAAATAAGTTTAGCTTAAGTGTGAGTTTAGACCACAAATTTCATAAACAATTGCAGACGAAGACACTGTGACATCGTTATAGTGTAAGTAATCTCCGCAAATTGCTAATGAGCGGGGACTTTGTCACATTAACATCCACGTGACGTCATACGCAATAAAAAATGATGCTAACAAAACTAACGGTACTGAGTGTGTCACAAGATTACGTCATCAAAATGGCGGTCAATCGGTTTCGCGGGGCCTATAAAGGCAGAAGGACATATTAAAACTAAGTTTTTCTAATGTAAAACTCGACAAGAAGGCTGGTTAAAGTCCACTAACGCCATAGAAGTTACTTTGATGGCATAAGGAGTGCAATTCTTTCTGGCTTCACGAAAAATAAGACACTTGCTGTTGTTTAATATTGGGCTTCTGCAAGGGTCACCTATTGACATATTTTAGAGAAATCCCTCAGAGTTGGGACGTACAGTTAGCGGACCAATATAAAGCATCCTTTTTGTATTTAATCATCAAATTCTATGAGAATTTTTTAGTATATTTTCCCTCGTTCATATCACTCTTTAATTTTTTGAGATGGTATGACTTATATGTACTAACTATAGATAACTATAGATTTTGTAAAATGTTTACTAACACTTTGGGTCCAAGTAACCCTGTTAAAGAACTTTTATTACTATTAAGTATATTTTAGGTAAGTATAGGAGTGTGATAATATTTAAATTCAAAGCCTGAAATTATTCTGGAAATAAGTATGTGTTTAAAAGAAAGTTTAAATTAATTATTTTGTTTTTAATTGTTTGGGTAATTTTTTTTAAAATGTAATATGCTTTAACTAGGACTTTTAAAACCCCATTATTGTTATAGACGTTACTAACAGTAATTAGTGTTGTCTAAAATAACCTGTCACACTTAAAATAAGCCAGCTAGTTCTGAATTTAAAAAAAAATATCTAAACAAAGACATTTTTGAATTTCGAACTTATACGAAATGTTTGGGGAAAGTTCACACGACAAACAAAGTGGACACCCAACGCATATCAATACGCATGGCTTTATTAACTTCAAAAAGTAATAAATTGTATAAGACAGCATTTATCAAACCGACCGCATTTTTAATTAGTGAAATAAAAAAAAAAAAAACGTATTCGGCCAGTAAGCAGTGGTGCGTGCCAATCTGCTTCCGATCTTGGCCTGTGCGGCGTCTCGCTCGCACTAGTGCTTTCCATAAGTCTGTCCCGCTCACACATTGATAGTAATTAGTTTCTCATGTATACCAGCTTTTGTT
The DNA here is from genome assembly GCA_944738685.1 of Synanthedon myopaeformis. NCBI lineage: Eukaryota > Metazoa > Arthropoda > Insecta > Lepidoptera > Sesiidae > Synanthedon > Synanthedon myopaeformis. The sequence goes on along the minus strand of OX122933.1, from coordinate 7,831,481 downwards.
TAGAATGACATGTGGTGTCTAACAATTATTGTGGGCATTTTTAACGACTCGATATTATCGATTTTAAGCCGACTTATTGACTGTCTTTAATGACAATAATTTTGCCTTACGATAATAAGAGCTATTATAATGTCTTTTAAATGTCACATTGTAAATAGGTACACTTCTTCAGTAAAATAATATATATGTATTAAATCTGCTTAAACCTAATTTTAAAGGTGTTGTAAAACAAAAAAAATGTGTAAGAAAGGCTTTAAGTTATAAAAATTATAATTATAAATAATAGAAAGGCTTTGACTTATAGAAAGGGGTACTTAATTATATAAATAAAACTGAATCGCCAATAAATGTTCTGCTAAGCGTAAAACTCGAGAATGGCTGGTTTAAATTTTTTTCCAAATAATCGTTGAAGTCCAAGGAAGGTTTTTGTCAAAATCTGGGACTGCGCAAAAATTTATAAATGATATAAACTAAGTAATTAGTATCCTAGAATTTTTTATGTAGGTAAATGCATTATTTGTGATAGGCAAATTAAAAAAAAAAAATAGAATTTTAAGTGCCAGAAAGCATACTTATTAAAATATTACGTAAATTAAGTTTTGTTAACAAAAGTAAGTTAGTAAATAGTTCATTGTTATTAAGTTACGAACAAAGGTTCAAAAACATTAAAACTTAAGCCATATTCGACGGTAAACACTTATTTTAAGGTTCTTCTGCATTGACTTACTCAAAGTGTAAAGCACTCTTTATTTTTGGATTGGATTTAATCCGCTTTTAATAATAAAATTGGATCCAATCTAGTTAGATTCCAATAAAAAAATCGTTAGAACGTGTTCGGTAATTAAGCAAGACGAATTCGCCCATCATGCTATTGACCTTACGTATGGGGAAACAATACACTGTCATTGTTTAACCAAAATCATTGTGAACTCAAACGAAAATCAACTTTAATTCCAACCCGATAAAACACATTTATCGATCGAAGAAAACCACTTATCCTTGAAAAGCGTACGAGGTGAAATGAACCGAATGTTTTAGATCTTAAGGTGGAATATCGCTTGAGGTTCTGGTTGACTGATGACCGTTGCGCTTGGATGTGCACCTGCTGAGGTGGTCACCTATTCGAACGTAATTAGAGGTTGTCTGTTTGTTCGTATATGTTTGTAAGAAAGGCTGCGGTTTGTAAAGGAAGTCCTTACGTTACGGGCCTTTGAGCAAACCTAGAGACAATGTCATTATCGATTTGGATGTTGACTCTGTCTGACGTCATTGACATCAATGCAAATGACGTCAGAAAGTCTCTTGGTGATTATAAGAGACGAGGCTCATTAGTTCATTATTTAAAAGCAAAATCAATGAAATAAATTTAAAATATAAAAGATAATTTTAATCGCTCCATATTGAAAAATTATTTAAAAAATATTTTCTAAAATCATTAAAAAATAAGCAAAAATTAAAACTTAAAATGCTTGAACTTTCAAATCCTAAATGTTTTTAAAATCTACTCTGTCCAATGGGGCAAGGGAATTTTTTTTTTTATTAATTTATAAATATAGCTTTCATTCGTCTAAATAATTAATTTACACTAATAATTAATTCCTCTAAATTATAAATATGGCTCATAAATAGAATATGATATCAATAATCAATTGTAAAATATTTAAAATGTTGACCTCAGTTTATTAATTTGAATTAGTTAAAATCTGGAACTACTGTAAGTACGATTTTAAAAAAACGGACTGGATAGTACTGGACTTGGATAAAGTCCAGTACTATCCAGTTTGACTCTTTATCATCACGCTATGACCCTTAGAAGTCAAGGCGAGTAAAACCGCAGTACACAACCACCTATTCCCGTTAACTTCGGATTTCCGAAATACATTAAAAAAAAAAATCATGACAAATTTAGCTTGTTCAATTAAAATTAATAAATAACTTGAGTTAATTGATTCGACCTCAATATTTAGTCACACAGTTTTAGTGCAATGGTATCGAACTTGTTGAAAACCCGAATTATTGTCTCTTCAAACTAACTTTTCATGGTTTTGTGTAACAGACAGAGTGAAGGTACACTTGAGAACCAACAATTATGGTTTGTGTCCAATTAGAAAGAGAAAGAGAATGAATGAACTCTCTTTAGGCTCGAGTTCACCAACAGACGGTTATTTTTAAACAGCTGATTAAAATTTAAATAGCCGTTTAATAATATTTTGTTGATCACCATCGCTAAACTGCTGGTTAAACGCCCTAAACATCAGATTAATCATTAAGTTAATCAGATGTTTAGGGCGTTTAACCCGCATTTTAGCGATTTTGAACAACAAAATATTATTAAACGGCTGTTTAAATTTTAAACAGCTGTTTAAAAATAACCGTCTGTTGGTGAACTCGAGCCTTAGAAGAGCAGCTTTCAAGGTTAAAGTAGTCACCAATATTCGTAGAGAAGTGTTTTTAAAAAAAACATCATAAGGTTTTTATATATGTGCTGACGGCGATAGAAATCACATCCTAAATCTAATTTCTATCGCCCACCGAAACACAGTAGAATTTTAAACCGCATATGTGCTTTTATTACACTGTGGTGCTTTGCACAACTTTGTGTGTTGATGACACATTATGTTTGTTGACATTATAAGGTTGACATTGTGTATTAGTTTTATGACTAACCTTGCCTTTAAATACGAATTGAAATAAAGGAAAGACTTGAAAGCCACAAAATAGGTGGTAAGCAGTAACCACCTGAAGGGTGCAAGGGTCAATCGGCAGTATAATCGACGGTATCGGACCGCCGATCGCGGTTCGATTCCCGAGGGTTGTAATTAGATTGTTAGTCGCATGCGATATTAACGTGTCATGTTAAACGACTCACTAGTCTTGATATTTGATACTTATATTTATTTATTTATTTAATTAAATATTAAATTAACGGTATGATAAATGGCATTTCTTAGATTTTCATTTAATATAACTATCTATCTGTAAATATTATAAAATTATTTCGTTGTCTGTTTCTCCGATAACATTTTCTAAGCGAACTGAATAATTTTGACACATTTGATTGTAATTATTATTTATAATAAACAATATGTTTGAGTATATCTATAATAATATTATAAAGAGAGAAGATTTGTATGTTTTTAATGAATAAACTCAAAAACTAATGGATCGATTTTGAAAATTCTTTCACCTATAGAAAGCTACATTATTAGCGAGTAAATACGCTATTCGTAATAATATTATAAATGCGAAAGTATGTATGGATGTTTGTAACTCTTTCACGCAGAAACTATTTTTTTTTGAACCGATTGAACCGATCACCATCAAATTTTGAATACACGCTGTCTGGGACACCAGAAAGGACATAGGGTATACAATTCATCGTTCAACGCGGACGAAGTCGCGGACAACAGCTAGTATTTTATAAAGTTACGCTGGCGAAGTCGCGTGCAACAGCTATTTTTTTTTATAAAGCATCAAAATTGTTGTGTCGCGCTACATCCAATACATTTTTGATGTTGATAAGAAAGTCAGTTGGGAATTTAATATACATAATTTCTTTTAACGTACATCGCGATCGGGCGAACGGTGAGTTGCAGACGTGCTATTGTTAAATAACATTTTATTGTTGTATCGATTGTTGTTATTGTCCATTTTATTTGTTGGTTAATAATTAATAACGGGAATTTTGTTGTTGTGTGCAAAGTTTATTCGTAACACGTCGTAAACAAAGAGACCTTGATCTGCATTAGTTAAGAATGAATTTCAGACCCATGACTTGGACATGTCCATCTATTTAGATACGACAAGGCAGGTGGTATGGTATCTCTGTAAAAAGATGGTATAAAAGTATTTGTGATTATTTTTATTTTAGCCAGCTCTGTGCCTTGCTCCTTTTTAAAATTTGGTCTGAGGGAAGTCAGCCTCAGACTTCAAACTACTTTGAAATACTTTGAAACCTCTAACTCCTAAGCGACTTACAGCAGAATAGCAGAAAGTCGAAGCGTTAGTTTATAATTTTAATCATAAAATTGGGTTTATGATTGAAATTGAAAACCCAATTTTATGCCTTGGGTTTGAATCAAAGGTTTGAAATATAAAAATATATACTAATTTTATTTCAAATAAAATTAGTATATATTTTGAAATTGAAAACCCAATTTTATGCCTTGGGTTTGAAGCAAAGGTTTGAAATATAAAATATATATATACTAATTTTATTTCAAATAAATAAAATTAGTATATATTTTGAAATTGAAAACCCAATTTTATGCCTTGGGTTTGAATCAAAGGTTTGAAATATAAAATATCTATATACTAATTTTATTTCAAATAAATAAAATTAGTATATATTTTGAAATTGAAAACCCAATTTTATATACCTTGGGTTTGAAGCAAAGGTTTGAAATATAAAAAATATATACTAATTTTATTTCAAATATATACTAATTTTATTTCAAATAAAATTAGTATATATTTTGAAATGAAAACCCAATTTTATGCCTTGGGTTTGAAGCAAAGGTTTGAAATATAAAAAATGTATACTATTTTTATTTCAAATTTAGAATTGGTGTGAGCTGTGTATTATACTGTATATGCAGACAATGAGTGTTATTAGGAAATTTGTTAAAATTGGTGCTTACGTTAATAGTAATAATTCGTCTCAAATATAATAGAGAGGGTGATAATAATAATAATAATAATAATAATATAATGGCAATAATAGAGATACGTCGCAGACAGAGATTGCACTCCCATCGGGGGCTGCACTCAAACAATTTACAGCCTTTACGCTATTTTCAATTAAAATCGCTAATGGCTCACGGTCCACCGATGCGCCGATTGTCTAATTGTACATATATATAGAGTTACTATTGTGTGACAAAAAATTGTTACGGTGTGTTTTGCACTATATATGTTACCTATTTTTCTTTTTTAATTTTTTTTTGTAACTGAATTATATTATATCTGGCAACGTTGGTCAAATTTCACTTTTATGATGAAAAATTGATTTTAAGTAAAAAAAAGTGGAAAAAAAAAGGATTTTTTTTTGTAAATGTTAAAAAGAAGTTTACTATAAATTTATCTCGAATAAAATTAATATAAATTATAAGCACGAAGTAAGTAATAACCGAGCATTTAGTGAATATGCATTTTCACAGACATTTAAGCTTAATCCTATTGTGGTCGGCAGCGCACTTGCAGCACCCGTGGCATTGCTTGTGTTATACGCGACGGTAGCCACCTACCATCAAGTGGACGGTCAGACTGTCTGTTGACCTTAACATAAAAAAAATATTCCAAATGTATCATCTAAAACATGTCTTAAAAGTTTTAATATAGTCTACATTTTCAAATTTGATTTATTTTTCGGACAAATCCCTTTAAAACATCCTTTATAATGCGCAGTGTCAAGGTTTGAAACTCCCTGAGCTCGGAAACGCCGTCTGTGTTTCCGAGCTCATATAACCCAAATCTTTTCAAAGTTCTAAGTGAGTTTGCTCCATCATAAGCCTCATCTTCGCTACACGGCTGGATGTTGGCTAAGAGCAAACCCACCACAAGCAAATTTGTTAATTACAGACAGTAGTAACAACTCTATATATATATTTGATCGCGCTTAGCCACACCCTTTTGTAAAAACTTTCTCTTTAATCGTTTAACATTACGATCGTGTAATGTGCCAAGTTTCGGTGTTATTGTTATTGAAAATGTTCCAATATGCTCACTGCTATGATCGAGACTTTAGCCCTCTCTCAACCCTTCTGATGTTCGGTTAAGGAAAACTTTATTTTAATTAATATTTTTTTTTTCAAATTACTCTATTTCAAGGATACCATTTTAATATTTTACTTATAATTCCTGCAATAATAACTAGTTCAGTGTAAAGAAAATTTCTTGCTAATTTTAAGACACAAATATTGGAACTTTTCTTTTAGGATCATAGTTTCTAAGGAAATATGTTGTGCAACGTTTAAAAAAACGAGTTGTAACTCAAGATCTTATTTTCTTAAAATATCTGTTAACGTTGTCGGTGAGCGTCTAAGAGTTAAAGTTTTGAGTTAGTTTTCTTAAATATAAAGGCTGTAGGTTTGAGAATGAGAGTTTTCTGTCTATTCTTACTTGTAGTAACTTGTAGATGTAGTAACAGTTAACTTGTAGTAACTTGTAGTAACTGCAGGATAAAATTCAGATAAATATTTGGGCTTTGTCCGTACATATTTGTTAAGTTTCTCTAACTGAGCTTTTTTCTTCTTCATCATTTTGATCGTTTCACTTTTGTCAAAGTGGTAGTGGTTATCAAATTTCGTCAGGGCCATGCTTAATAAATGAAAGAAGGAAATAATAAAAAAAAAACTTTATTTTGAAAATAAGAAATTTTAAAAATAAATTATAAAACATCTTAAATTATATTATTAAATTTTTTTTTAAAAAAGAAATTTAAGAAAATAATTTAAAACCACACAATTAAAATTATTTCAAAATGAAGCTTCCACTTTGATGAATTCTAGTCAATAAATATAATATGTATATTTCATTAAAGTTATTATTTTAAAGAAACAATTAATGATCATGTTTGGCATAATTATAAATGTGTTCTCTACGTAAAAGGCTGAGATGTAGCATAAAGAGAATCAGTGAAACGTGCCATAACGTCTTGCCTACTCACATTTGACATATTTTAGAGAAATACTTCAGTGTTGCTATAATGAGTGTCAGATTCGGGATGTACAGACAGCATATTAATATGCATTACATTACTTTATTCCAGATTTACAGATCTCATTAATGTTTGGTCTGTCTTTAGTAATTATTATATACTAGCTGGTGCCCGCGACTTCGTCCGCGTTGAACGATGAAATGTACCCTATGTCCTTTCTGGTGTACCAGACAACGTGTATGCAAAATTTCATAGCGATCGGTTCAGTAGATTTTGCGTGAAAGAGTCACAAACATCCATACATTCATACATCCACACATTGTTCGGTTTTAGCCGGTAGGAATCCGGCAATGTAGGGTATCAAAGAGGATTTCCCAACGTTAAAAAAAGGGGACCCCGGGTTTGATTCTCGACAGGGCTAACTTTAGAAATGTGGTCCATTCTGGGCAGCATGTCTGGCGACAGTAATCACCTTCTTATAGAAGACCACAGTGGAGTAACATATGTGTGCCAGAGTCTATTGCCATATTAACAGACAGGCTGAATGAAGGTCTACTTGGTGGGTGGCTACTGTCGCCTATAACACAAAAACACCACAAGTGCTGCCGACCGTAGCTGTACCGTTATTGGCTTAAGGGTAAGGGGTTAAAAAGGGATTTTTTTGATTTTTGATCATTAGGAAAAAGTTTATTTTTTAGTATCACATAAAAGTATCACTAGAAGTATCATTAGGGGGTATAACAAAAAAAGTTAAATAACAATTAGTTGTCTTCGCTATCAATAATTAATTAGTCAAGTTTCACCAACTACAAGTAAAGTGTTAATTAGTTACTTTTAGAAATAATTTTATGTTTTATTAAATTATGCACTCAGTTAACTGCATCCTTCGATAGGGGAATTTTTTTTTTATTATTTTCTTTTTAATGTTTGGGACTTTTACCGTACAAACAAAGGTATAAAATTTTCCTTCATTCCCGTTTAACGGTGACTTTAAATGGCGGTTAGCCTACTTGACACATCGTGAAATAGGCCCTGATAGTAAGTAAACTATCAGAGTAAGTTAAGTTTAAAAATGCAATTTAATCTTTTTAGCGTCCTATAATAATATTAGTATTTTGAAACATCATTTTCTCAATTCTTTTGTCGGATGAAGAAACTGTCTAGTGGGAGTTGTTTTGCGAACTGTTCAAAACAACACGATACATCCACGCCGCCCGAACACCAGCGACGTGTAAAATCTGCATTTCTTTGAGATGCACTTGTCTTCCTCCTGCCCTCCTGTCCCCCCCCCCCCCCCCTTGCACCTCTCAGATAAAGAGGGCTCTACTTTCGCTCGCTTTGAGCTCGTCTCCAAAAGCAAAGTAAAAGGAACTACAGTAACGATACTAAAGAAGCGTGACAAAAATTTCTCATTTTTATAACAAAAAAAAAAAAAAAAAAAATTATTTGTTATAATGTTTTAAATGTCAAAATTAATTGTAATTTTTAAAAGTCATTGTATGTCTTTAGTTAGTGAGTAATATAAATAAAATATTTTCAAACATCTGACCGCCTACTCGATGTCAGTCTAAGTTACCAAAGTTACCAATGTGGTATCTGTCTCAAAGAGCTACTTTGAGGTTAAGGTGCTTAAGGGCACTAGGATTCTCTTCTTCTCTTCTTTTTATTTTTTGGTCTTATATATATATATATATTTTTAAATTAATAAATAAATGTAAATGAGTATATAATTTTTATGATTTTTATGCCTATTTGTATATATATATGTGGGAAGTTAATAAAGCAAACTTTGGAATAACTTTTATCTTTAATTATAACAACACACTTCTATTTCATCTTCACTTGACAGACCCCGCAATGTTGCCATTTATTAAAAGTACTAATATTCTATCAGTGTTGACATATTAAAAAAACAACCTTAAATACTACATATCCCACACGGCCATCCTGTTCATTCATCTGACTCAGATGAATTGTCTGTGCGGATCCAGGGCTTCATTAGATCGGCTGAGCTGGTCGAATGAATTGGTCCTTCACCATGACCGACTTTCTCCAATGTGTATCTATCATTGCGTTTCTTCTGAACAATCTTGTAAGGTCCAAGGTATTTAGGGTAAAGCTTACTTCCTTGTGAAAATTGGGTCCTTTTGATGGCAACCAAATCCCCTACATCATACGAATTCGCTGATATTCTCTTTTTATTATAGTATTTGACATTCTCTTCCTGTATTTTTTGTATAGAGTATTTTGCTTTCGTCCTAAGTGCAGCTCTCTCATCGACATAGTTCTCTATGGTTTCTCCCTCGATAAGCTTCAAAATCTCGTCTTCTCCGTGTCTCAATTTTACACCAATGAGTAACTCGAAGGGTGTCATACCAATACTTCGTTGATAAGTGCCATTTAAACATCTTTGTACGGCAGCAACTTTGCGATACCAATTGGATGGGTTATCAATGGTGAGTTTGCTCAAAACATCAATAATTATCTGATGGATTCTTTCCACCTGACCATTTCCTCTAGGCTGACCAGTGGTTATGGTGTAGTGAATGATATGTTCTTCTTCACAATACTTGCGAAACTCGTTGGAGGTGAATGCGGCGTTCCTATCTGTAATTATTCTTTGTGGTGAACCAAATGTTTGTTGCTGTAACAATAGTTTATTTAAAGTCTCTTCAGTAGTCAGAGTCTTAACTGGATAGATCCACGTGAACTTAGTGAAACCATCAACTACGGTCAGTATGTATTTGTAATTCTTATTTGTGGAAGTTAATGGACCAAGGTGATCAATGTGGTATGTCGATAACGGAACATCACCTTTATCTAATGGATGTAAGTATCCCTCTTTCCTTCCTCTTTTATGCGATATGAGAATACACTCAACACAATTATCTATTATCTTCTTAATTTTCATTTTCAGATTTTCAATGTAGTATTCCCTGTTAATTAATTCTTCGGTTTTTGTAATGCTAAAATGTCCCTTTTCATGGTTCTTTCTTATAATTTCGTTTTCCATCCTTTTGGGTACTACAATCAAACGTTTTCCGTCTTTCTCTTTAGTAAGTATACCATTTTCAATAATGTAGCTTTCATATTTTTCTCTTTCTAGTATCTTTTTTATAAGTCTGATGTGAGGATCTTCATTTTGAGCTTTCTCAATTCGAGCTGTAGTCTCCGTTATGACCGAATTCGTTACATGCAAAACATTTTATGCCCTTAGTGCAGGATGTTGTTTGATGTTCTGTATCGCCGCACTTAAAACATCTCTTAGGAGCAAAAGGTTTCCGTATTCGTGGTAAAGGTGTTGTACTTGGAATGTGGTTAGGTCGTGTCGCCATCTTCGTCTTCAGATTACAATAAATATCTAACTTTCGTCTGAATTCTTTCAAGTCTACAGCACCATATAAGATAGCCTTATTAATTTCGTTGTCACAGATGCCATCTATGACATACTCTATAAGTGCTGCATCCTCAATATTGCCATGTACTGCCAGCTCTTTCATGTGGAGAAAGTATTGTTGGTAACTTTCATTACTTTTCATTTTCCGTGAGGCAAGCTTCTTGTGTAGGACCGCACTGTTCAGTTTGGACCCAAATTCTTCAAGTAAATTACTTTTAAGGTCATCCCAACTCTGAATGCCTCTTAATGACCTCATAAACAATTTGGCAGTTCCTCCTAACAATCTCTTTCCATAAATAAGCTTTTCAATGTTAGACCATTCCATAATGAGAGCAGTATCTTCGAATTCCTGGATCCATGATGATATTGGATAAGTATCATCGCCAGTGAATTCTGTCATGGATTTCTCTAAGTCGCTAAACGAAATTCGGGGTGCAGACATTTTCTTTAATTTTTGTTTATCTTCTTTATCGGACTGGCTTTGGTATTCTTCGCTATTATCTTCTTCCTCTGAATAATACATTATATTTTTCACCTTTTCTTTATTATCTTTCTTAGTAGGCATAAAAATTTCTAATCTTTATTCATCTTAAAATAGTCTTGTTTGCTTCTTAAAATCTTCATAAAAACATCTTCATTTAAAATTGTAGTCAACACTTACGTTCCGTAACCTTTAATTCAGAGGTAACTGTGCCTCTAAGTATTCTGAGCAATATTTGTACAAAGATTATTTCATTGTTCTGTGGTATAGTGCTCATTACAGTTGTTACAATTGTAATGTTCTGTGGTTCTAATAATTGTATTGTTCTGTGGTCTATGCTTCTGTGGTTTGATAACTTTGACCTTTACGTGTTATGTATTCGTTTATAGGTATTTACCGGCTTTGTTTGATGATTTTCTTAATTCTTCATCTTCAATCACTCCAAAATAATACTTCACTAAATTCCAATTGTATCCCGGACGAGCCCCCATAAGTTGTGGGAAGTTAATAAAGCAAACTTTGGAATAACTTTTATCTTTAATTATAACAACACACTTCTATTTCATCTTCACTTGACAGACCCCGCAATGTTGCCATTTATTAAAAGTACTAATATTCTATCAGTGTTGACATATTAAAAAAACAACCTTAAATACTACATATCCCACATATATATATATAATCTATAATATTTTTTTTAAAATTTATGTCTGTATGTAATCTAAATAAATAAATAAGTAAAAAAAAAAAAAATTTTAATAAAAAAAAGGTTATTAATTCCTTACTGTAATAATTGGAGACGGTGTGCAAGGTTTGTTAGGAGCTGACTGGAGCATAGTGCGGAGTGTTTTGTCTCGACTGCCGTGTGTCGACGCTATTGTATCATTAACGTGACGAAATTGAATGTTTTCAAACTGAATACTACTGGGACAATGATGTTGCCAACTCATTAGTGTGGACAACATTGGCTCAAAATATATATTAGCGGTCAATCTAAGATGGCGTCACTATCTTACTTACTTTTCAAGTGGAAATATAGCTCTTATAATAATTCTGTCACGACGTACTCGCAAAAGTATATCCGTACTAACCGTAATTCCATACTAATATTATAAATGCGAAAGTATGTTTGGATGTATGGACGTTTGTGACTCTCACGCAAAAACTAGTGAACCGATCACCATGAAATTTTGCATACACGTTGTCTGGAACATCAGAAAGGACATAGGGTACCTTTTATCGTTCAACGCGGACGAAGTCGCAGGCGCCAGCTAGTGAAGATATATCTCAATGTATCTTATGAACAGTTTTTTGTGTTTTCTTTTGAACGCATTAATCTCTGGAACCAGCAGTCGTCTTGTAAAATTATTTTTTGTAAATTTTTACATAAAAACAAAATTTTTTATTGATATTATTTCACATAAACCCACACAACAGTCACTACTTCAAAAACAGATGTGTGTTGTTGCAGATATATATGTTTGTTGTTAATGTGACTTGTCGATCGATTTTATTGGAAAATTTTCTTCATTTGTGGTGCTCGTTCAAAAGAAGCTAGCCCGTTACAAATTGCCTTTTCAGATAATGGACGTTTTTTATATGAATGTCGTCAGACAGGCTCACGATCATTGATAGTAGATTGCTACCGCAGCGATTAGGAACGGATACTTAGTTAAAAGTGCTCTGGTATCCCTTATTCACGCTCCGAAACACAACAGCACACATGCTGTTATTTCATGGTGGTTTTCTGTAAGTGGATGGTTACTGCCGCCAGACGGGCTGTCAAAATAACTGCGAACAGCCACGACTTACCAAATCCAGCACAAAGCAAACTTGAACAATCAATTTTCAAAGTTAACCAACGGTAAGAATGTAGGGATTACATTAAAATCAAGTTTTTTTTAAGGTCGACAGACGGGCTGACGATCCACTTGATGGTAGGTGTAGGTGGCTACCGTCGCCTGTAACACAAGAAACGCCATAGATGCTGATATATAATTATTAATCCCCCTCTGGATTATAGAAGGATTAAGGGTTAGGATAGATATAGGAATAGGACCATAAAAGGGATGGAATAATGGGCTTTGGCATCCCTTAATCACTCACTGAAACACAACAGCACATATGCTGTCACACGACACGTTTGGTCTAGTGGCTAGTAACCCTAGCTGTTAACCAAACGGTCGCGGGTTCGAATCCCGCTAGGGGCAAATGTTTATGTGTTAACATTTTACCTTTGTACCTGAGTCATGGATGTTTTCTATTTATAATATGTATGTATTTACAAAAAAAAGTAATCTATGTAGTATATCAACTGTCTGGTATCCATAATACAAGCATTAGTTGCTTAATGTGGAACTAGATGGTGCTGTGTGGAATGTGTGAAGATATCTATCTATATCTATATCTATTTGGCACAGAAAATTTGTCCCTGAACATTTTAAATCAAATATAGAATTAGGCTCGAGTTCACCAACAGACGGTTATTTTTAAACAGCTGTTTAAAATTTAAACAGCTGTTTAATAATATTTTTTTGTTCAAAATCGCTAACGTTTAGGGCGTTTAATACGCACGTATTAAACGCCCTAAACATCTGATTAACTTAATGATTAATCTGATGTTTAGGGCGTTTAACCCGCAGTTTAGCGATGGTGATCAACAAAATATTATTAAACGGCTGTTTAAATTTTAATCAGCTGTTTAAAAATAACCGTCTGTTGGTGAACTCGAGCCTTAGTGACAGTAGCTATAAAGAACTTTATCTCCTAGGAGTAAAAACCCAAATATTGTAATGTAACCCAAAGGAATTTTCTCAATTATCACATCGTGCGAGGATCAAGATATATATTGAACATCCCCCCCCCCCCCCTTTTCCTACCCACTTCCCCATTGTTGAGTGGGAAGGGGAGTGTGTGTGACCCATTTATTCGACGTAATAAAGTATAATGGGTAAGATATCGACTTATCATATACTTAGATAGTTATATTTTGTTTGGATTTCAAAAAAAAATTATAATGTGAAAGAATTTTTAAAATCGGTCTAGAGATTATAATCATCATTTATTATATTGAACTAGTTTAAGTGAGCGACTTCGTCCACGCTCAGTTCTTAGATGTTAAAACATTTATTTAATCTTTATAGCTTATATATATATTGTCAGATTACTCGGGAATAGTATGTACTTTTTTTTTATGAAATATAGGTACTCTATGTTCTTTTCTGAATCTCTGTCTACGTGTATGAAAAAATTCATGATGATCAGACGAGTATAGTTAAGGCGTGAAAGCGTAGCAAACATTTGTAGGTAAGTAATATTAGTTATGATTTATTAAAATACTATTTGTATTATATATTTTTGATGTAAGTAATTAAGTACTTCCTGAACATAAGTAATACTTAAGTCAGTTGATAAACAATTAATTATTAATTTCGTGATATCAAAAAATATCAACTGTCGAGAACGAAACAAAGCTTTATACTTAATTTCTTCTTTACAAAACAAACAAGCTTTATAAAGCTAAGAGGGTGGATACTGCCGCCAGACAGCCTGTCTAAATGACTGGTAAACGCAGTGTGCCCTGCCGCTACTTTTGAGATCAGAGCCAACTTTGAAAAGTTCATTTCCACCGGGAATCGAACCCAGACCCTTCGAACAGAGCGTTAAGGCAAGCACCTTAACCACTCATCCAACGGGCTCGTAAATTAATTTTTATAATAATATAGTTTAATTATAATGTATTTTTGTAATAAGTATATATAGAGAAGGGTTTAATGCATGTGTGAGTTTATTTATTTAGATTACATACAGCCTATAAATTTAAAAAAATATATATATTATAGATTATATACAAATAGGCATAAAGAATCATAAAAATTATATTTTTACATTTATTTATTAATTAAAAATAATAATAATAATAATAATAATAAGAGATATAAAAAAAAGAAGAGAAAAAAATCACTATAAGTGATAAAATTAATTTTTCAAAAGTAATTCACACAATTTTCTTTTTATAAGAATTTAAATTGTTGTAAAATATGTCAATATCAAGATATACCTAATATATTAAACTATGTAGCGAGATTTATCTAGGTACTGTAAAACCTATATTCAGCAAATAAATGGTTATTATTATTATTATTATTATTCAGATATTTATTTTCTATCATAAATTTTTTACAATATAAATAAAAAACAATAAATATTATAAAAAACTTAAACCTAGAGCGTCGCAAGTAGCGGCAAGTAGCGCAAGTAGGACAAGGCCCAAGCCACCGGCGGTTAGGGCTGCAGAGTGAGGAACCTCCTGACAATTGGTGCCTTGTCAAGAAGCACCGCCTTCTGTATCTGTCCCTTGACCCAACCATCCAGTGAGAGCCTCTTGAGGTGTTGGTCGAGGCTCTTCGCTATAAGACCGTTCGCAGATACGACTATCGGGACGATGATGGTCGAATCGACATCCCATATGGCGGTCACCTCGTGAGCCAAGTCTATGTACTTGGTGAGTTAATCTTTTTCGGCTTTCACGAGGTTTTCATCATGCGGGACAGTGATGTCAACAAGCATCGTCCGGTGCTGAGATCGATCGATAACCACGATGTCAATAGTCCTGTCCGTGATTATAAATCGGTCCCAGTAGAGCGTAGCATGACTATTTTCGAGAACAGGCGTAGGCACACACTTGTAGTACGGCACTTTAGATTCGATTAGACAATATCGAAGGGCAAGTTGCTGATGTATTATCCTGGCTACTTGGTAATGTCTGTGCAAATACTCGCCGTTAGAAAGATGTACACAACAGGAAATAATATGCCTGATTTATTATTATTATTATTATTCAAGTATATATTTTTCTTTCTTAGTTTTTAAATTTTTATACAATATAAATAAAAAATATAAATAAATATTATAAAAAAATATTATTTTATTATTATTATTCTTATTATATTTCTAGATGTACAGTAACACAGCTGTGCTGTTTTCGAGCGAAACATGTAACTGCGGAACAATTCGCATCCACAGGGATCGCTCGTCCGAGTTCTAAATTTATTTCGTTCCATTTTTATTTTACTCTTTCGAAATGTTTTATCCTTTGCTATTTTCCACTATTCACAAGTTTCATAAAAAATTCTTACTCTAACTTAGTAAAGATGCATTCATTCACAAAGTTATTGAACTGGGTCATCTTAAATCAAGCATATTCCAATTCGTGGCCTCCATTTGAGAACTCGTCTACTCTAGATCATTTTTGTGGGCTTACGATGGCTTTTTATTTTGCTGTTTGTTTTCTATTATTATTAATTTATTAGTTGATCAAATAATGATGCCTTGTTGTGATCGATGGAGTTTTGATCGACGAACGAAAGAAAAGTCTTCCCTAGTTAACTCTTCTCTACAAGTTATCAAGAAACCACTATTTCGTCTGTTCAAACGAGTTTAATTAAAGCTATCGAAGGTATATAGGTACAATATAGTGCTTTCAGTGTGCTTTGATGGGCATGTCGTAAACAATAGAAGATGGAGTCAGAAAATACAGAAAAAATCCGGAAACCTTAGGAACACCAACTGAGCCTTATCATTATGAATGACGGAAAAATATTGTACATGACGTGAACCTAACTCTCTTACTGAGTAGAATTTCGTGATATGAACCTTAAAACTCTACAAAACAGAAACGTCGAGTTCCCACAACGAACACACACTTTTCTGAAAACGAATTAATTACACCAATTCCGTATTCCGCGAACATCGAAAGCGACCGCAAATAATTCACACACACACACACACACACAAACAAACAAGGACATGCATTCTACACAAGTAAAACGTCTAAATCGAGCACATAAAATTTCATATATAAAAATGTCAATAAACGCACACACTGGTGGGATTCTCACGAAAAATACAAAACAGCGACACGTTCCGTGCACACATTGACACGAGAACGCACACACGCGCAGAACCTTTCGCTTGAGAAATATGTAATAAGGGGCTATATAGGAGTAATCTTTCACGGAGTATTCCAGCCACACATACAAACACCGCTTGTTCGGAGCGTCGATCACGAACACTGTCGCGTTTTTTCTCAACGTTTGTATGTGTGAGTTTTTCTCTCGCACGGGACTTGTGGGGGGGTGAGGTGTGGTGGGGAGGGGGACATTTTCAGGAAGGCAGCAGCGTCACAGGGCGTCTTTCAGCGTTCCGAAGCCGCACACATCGCCGGGCTATCGGCGAGACGAAGAAGCAAAGAGTCGCTCTAGATCAATGTTGAGTACAGAGTGGATGCCTATAAATCGATTTCCAGTCGATTAGTTAGTTTTTTTTTCCATATTTCAAGACACAGTTTAAACATAGACATAAGCACGACATTAAAAACATTATAACTGCCGATTAAGGCTCGAGTTCACCAACAGACGGTTATTTTTAAACAGCTGTTTAAAATTTAAACAGCCGTTTAATAATATTTTGTTGACCACCATCGCTAAACTGCGGGTTAAACGCCCTAAACATCAGATTAATCATTAAGTTAATCAGATGTTTAGGGCGTTTAACCCGCATTTTAGCGATGGTGAACATCAAAATATTATTAAACGGCTGTTTAAATTTTAAACAGCTGTTTAAAAATAACCGTCTGTTGGTGAACTCGAGCCTAAGTGTGCTAAGCTGTTGCTGTTCTGAATAAATAAATATTTAATAAAAATCCTGGACCTTCTGTAATCAAATTTCCCTACACTACTCTACACATGATCGAGCGCCCAGATCACCCGGCTGTGGGCGATGGGAGAAGGCGTGTGGTGGGGGGGGGGGGGAGGTGTACAGCGAAGGAGGGGGGAACGGGTAAGAGCTACGTGTATGTTCGGAAAAATGCCTTATGATCCCGACCAGCTAGAGAAGCTCCTGGATTTTAAGATCTTTAGCCAACATTGTCGGTCGAACGCAATTTGGTACTACTCGTAATTCTAAATGGAAATGTCTCTTTAAATATATTACCTTCTTTATTTAGGGTATTGCAGGATGATACGTATAAAGACAGATAGTTTAAAATTTTAAAGATGGTGGCTTCATTTGTTATTTAGAGTTGCGGAAGAGTGTTCGTCCGACCTCGCAACTTCGCCTATAGCGGACTTGGATTACGCCAAGAGGTTTAATCGATAGGTCTACCCCATGATCCATGATCCATGATGATTTCCTCTTGTAAAAAAAAAAGGTTTTCAGTGGGGGTACGTAGGCTACACTACCTACGATGAATTTCAAAATAATCATAATAAACTTCGACACTATTTGTAGGATTAACAGTATAATTCGTCATTACAATGGCAGATATCATCAATATCCGCACCTCACAAAAGTCCACCATGTGATAACAGCACATGTGCTTTTTTGTTTAAGCCAGCGAGTAATGTGTGCAGGAACAAAAGACACCCATGAAGAGTTTCTTTAATCTATCGCATTTCTGCTTCAATACCATTGTTGTGCTTGTGATGATGGTCATTTACCATAAAATGACAGATTGCTTGCTGGCCTTTATAAATGAAAAAAATAAATAAATCCAGATTTGTTTCAAGTAGGTATTCTTGTACGCATTTATAGACACATAGCGATTTTATATAAGCACTCAAAGCGAAATCTCAACAATTAATTAAACATTTATGAGACTATAGTTGTTTGAAAGAAGCTAAAGTTTAGAATTCGCTAAAGCTGTATAAGCTGTATAAGCTGTCATTATGTATAATGATTTCCCTTTAGTTTCCAAATGAACACAAAAAAAAAGTTGTAAAATGTTTTTGCTTCAAAGTTTTAGATATGAAATAAACATCTTGGTTTCCGAAAGTGAGACACGACATAGCTTCATGAGGATCTCGTGGTAACTTTCTCGAAATGAAATTCGGATAATTTTAATTTCTGCGTTATTTTGATCAGAACTTTTGGCTACAAATACTTATCTCCTTAAATTAGATCAAAATTACCTTTTCTGTACATGTGGTACAAGGAAGCCGACATTTTTTTTTACTTAAGATATGAAGAAAGGTTTCAAAATAAGGTTTGCTTGTGGTACAATTCAATGGAAACTATTTCAACAATGTTAAATTCTAACAATATCGGAGTGTAGATTAGTTAGTCAACTGATTGGACAAGCTTTCAATTTTGATTCTATTGAAAGCCAGCAGTCATACAATGGACAGTTTAAAGCTTTTTCTATTCAGTACTTTGTCTTATTATTTGGCTCAGTGCTTTAAAGTTCCAAATTTTTATATAACAGTTTTTTAAAATTTTACACAATCAGCACATGTCTCAGCCTTTATATAATACCTAGGCTATTACAATTTGATTACTGGGCGCAAAACCTCTATTTTGTGCGAGTTTCTCAACAGGTTCAACACAGTTCAACATGTTATTCATACACACGCAGGTGTTTTCGCAGTTGGAATTTATAATTATCATTCTTGTATTCAATATCGTATTAAATTTTGATTGTAATAGCCAATGCACATTGAAATCACCATTCACTAACTAACAGCAGTAACCATCAGCTTACAAAAGCTGCACTTACATTTCCCATGTCGTTTTATAGGCGACAGTAATCACACACATCGAGTAAATAGACCGTTAGCTTGTATGACGAATTTAATTTAATATGTACTCCACAAAAGATTCTATATTTTTTTCAAAACAGCTTATAGAAATACTTTAAAAGGGATTTCCAATACGTAAATGCAGAAAGATACATTTGCCACGAGTCTATTTAAAATTTTACCAACAAGGATAGTAATAAATATTAAATTGTAAGCACCTGGAAAATTCCTAAGCTTAGCTCTATCGGAGTGTAAAAAATAAACCGGCAATGAATAGTACAGATTGCACCAATATAGTGCACCTGGTAGCATGTCACCCCCGGGAAAGGGGGGGGGATGAAGGGGTAGTAGTTGGCCCCTGACCTCCCTCAGTAGGAGGCAAAGGGGGGGAAACCCACTAGTACGTGTGAAAACGGGTATTATTCGTTAGATATTAAAGGTACGTTTAGGAATTTTTTGCCAGTTTCTGCTACGAAGACGTTTATAAAGAGGAATCCTGAGTGATATTTAATTAATTTCGAATGTTGGAAAATTTAAATTCACCTTTAATATCTTGATTCCGTTTTTCTATGTTTGTGTTAGAGAAAGATGATTTGTTTGAAAAATAGAAGATTTATGGGAGATCCTTTGTTTAAATAATGAGACTCATGGCCACGTGCTTAAACACGATATATATATATCGTGTTTACCACGTGCTTAAACACGATATACTCTTCTCTTGCTTTCTCTTGGTGAAGCACCAAGAGAAAGCTTGGTGATAGGTTGTTGTAAGGTCAAAATAAAATTTTGACCAATCACCCAGCTTTCTCTTAGCGTTCTCTCTGAAGTACGCAACGGCGTACTTCGGAACTTCGGAAGCTTTTGCATCTTAGCTAGGCCCCAAGGAGTGGACTGGAATTGCCTCACTATAGGCAACTGTTCAAGTTGGCTTTTTACAGAGACATGTTTAGGGAGTTGACCAACTTTCAGGACTTCAGGCCAAGAGGCATTGAGTGTGTGTGTGTGTGTGTGTGTGTGTGTGTGAAAGAGAGAGAGACACACACACACACACACAGAGAGAGAGAGAGAGAAAGAGATAGAGAGAGATGATTTATTGAAGCCTGTGAGTTATCTGAGGAAAATAGGTTTGTTAATCTTTAACATAATATATTAATTATATACTATACTAGCTGGTGCCCGCGACTTCGTCCGTGTTGAACGATAAAAGGTACTCTATGTCCTTTCTGGTGTCCCAGACAACGTGTATGCAAAATTTCATTGTGATCGGTTCAGTAGTTTTTGCGTGAAAGAGTTACGAACATCCATACATCCAAACATACTTTCGCATTTATAATATTAGTACGGACTTCTATTACTCATTTGAGTAATTGTACTGAAGTGAGTAAGTACTTTGAGTGTTTGAGTACATAGTAGAAGAGCAATTAGCATCTCTTCTGATTTCTGTCAATGTGATGCTCAAGTTTTGTAACTATTTTGGAAATTATACTGATGAATTGCTCTTTTTATTTAAATGGTAGAAAATAAACGATTTGAAATCATCATGGGTTATAAGATTTAATAAGGTGTTGGAAATTCAGAAGCTTTGAAGAGAGTAGAAATCATATTTTAGAAGAAACAGCAATTTCTAGATATATGTGATATTCCGACCTGGACACAATAAAAATAAATTCTCCTGTACTCAACATTAGATGAAACTCACAGATGCGCTCGAATGTAAACTTTCGTGTTTGGAACTCGAATTTTTGTATAAATATTATGCTTCAAAAAAAGGTTGAGAAGTTTTGTGAATTTATTTTAAAATTATTTTGTGTTTAGGATTCAATTTTTTATGTAGACGTCCTAAGGCTGAAATCCTAAGGCTGTGTGAATTACTTTTAATAATACCAATCAGTTGTCTTTCGCTGCAAACACAAGTTCACCTTATCCTAACTTCATTGAGAAAATTTTGTAAAAAAATCAAAACATTCACGTGTCCGTTATAAATTCGGCGCGCACGTTCTATATTCAAATTGGGCTTCGCTATTGGTTGCCGGCGGGCGGGCCTTACTTTACGTCGGATGAAATTTCTCCGTTGGCGGAAAGCTTCGTAATGTCTATGCATAAAGTATTTTAAACTTGTTAAAATGCAACGTATTTCCCGTAGTGCGGACGAAACTCAAATACCTAAAGGGGTTCACTGGATTTTCTTGTCCTTTATAAGGCGTTAAAGTATTTACAAACGTGTCTTCAATAATCTTCTTATTGAGTTTGTCGTGTTTTTAATGAATTTTATAATAATCTCTGACTCACTAACTAGAGGTGAAAAATGCTAAGCCACTATTGACAGTGTAAATTCACATTAAAAATGTAAATGATATTATTTAAATTCTATACATTGAAATGCTTCATTACAATTATTATGCGAAGCCAATGCATTCGATGATTTCAAAAGCAACCAAAATGTGATTTTTGTATCATTTAAATAGTACTACTTACACTTATTTTATTTTTATTTTTAATTCTGCACCTGGATTAAAAAACACACACGAGTGGACTATAATAAAATATTATGTTATCAACTTCTCATCACCCTGTATTTATACAATCATTCTTTATTTATTATAACTAGCCTTCATGTAAATACGAAATAAATGAAACACAAAATCTATTTCCAAGATGTTATAAATCTTATTTTTTTTTTAATTAAAAAAATAAAAATAATTTGGACCAATAATACAATGTCATCGGGATACCTACCATCCGTACTTAATATTATAAATGCGAAAGTATGTATGGACGTATGGATGTTTGTGACTCTTTCACGCAAAAACTACTGAACCGATCACCATGAAATTTTGCATACACGTTGTCTGAGACACCAGAAAGGACCTTTCATCGTTCAACGCGGACTAAGTCGCTTGCACCAGCTAGTATGTCATATTTTATTTTGTCATATTAAGTTAATTTTTTTTACAGTATAGGTAAGTATATATAAAAAAGCAATAATGGCAGGTATCGGAACAAGGCTTAAGCTACCGGTTAAGGCTGCAGAGTGAGGTAACGTGTCAAAGGACAGATATACAGGATAACATATAGCCTACATGTATCTGTCCTTTGATATAGCCATCTAATCTGTCAGCAGAGGACCATGAGTGCTGACTAGCTTTGGGATAAGGCTATATACACAGGCTGATGTTGATTATAACACTATGATTATAACAAGTTAAGTTATAACACCCTAGGACCTCTTTCACCGTGTGTCAAGTAGGCTAACCGCCATTTAAAGTCACCGGTAACCGGAAATGAAGGAGATGATATACCTTTGTTTGTAAGGTAAAAGTCCAAAACATTAAAAAAAAAAATTATAAAAAAAAATAGCCTATCGAAGTATGCAATAAACCAAGTGCATAATTTAATAAAACATAAAATTATTTCTAAAAGTAACTAATCAACACTTTACTTGTAGTTAAGATGTAATGTAACTTTAAGCATACATTTTAATAAGCATTCTATAAATATAATGTTAATATAGTTGTGTAGCATCTTTACATAGTACTAGCTGTTGCGCGCGGTTTCGTCCGCGTAACTTAAATAATGTAATTTTCCATAGATGAAAGAATTTTTAAAATAGGCCCAGTAGTTTTTGAGTTTATTCATTACAAAGATACAAATTTTCTCTGTTATCTGTACGTACGCTTAGATATTTAAACTACGCAATGAATTTTAATGCAAATTTCACTAATGGAAATAGCGTTGAATGAGAAAAGTTTTTATTTATAACTAGCTGGTGCCCGCGACATCGTCCGCGTTGAACGATGAAAGGTACCCTATGTCCTTTCTGGTGTCTCAGACAACGTGTATGTAAAATTTCATGATGATCGGTTCAGTAGTTTTTGCGTGAAAGAGTCACAAACATCCAAACATACTTTCGCATTTATAATATTAGTACGGATTTTTTTTTTATATTTGATACAGTACACAAACAGATTGCAATTAGATACTTGAAAACTATAAAATATATGTGTATGGATAATTATCTAAATTGCACTCCTAAACAGTGTACTTAACATGTTTAATTTAACTTAGCTACTAATGGTCTTAAACACTTAATTAATTCTTAATTTATAATACTTTCTTAATTTCTACTTAAATATTCCTATTTCCTAATTAAAATTCCAAAAATAATTGCAATTCAATTTTGCAACTAGTCAATACATTTGGCTGTATAGATGGCTCATGGCTGTGTCGTTTTGAGCTTTCAAAGCTCCCTGTGGCCAGTCCGCAAATTCCATATTATTATTCAATGTTACCACGTCCAAGGTAAAGTTTTACTTGAAAATTTTTCAATAAACTCTGGCGCCTGGCTAACTCAAAGTTATTCCGGGGTAGTTTTAAATAAAATCAAAGAGTACGTTAGCTCCAAGTTGCCCGGTTCTTTATGGAGTTAATAAAAATGTCCGTATTTACGGTGGGTAGGTGCTGACGCCCCTTACTATGGAACTTTACATGTTTACAACTGAACTAACTTAGCGAGTATTTGTACACTTATTAAGTATTAATACAATGTACATATACAGACACTATGATATGATTACATTGAAGCCTGCGCCCTAAAGTATTTGGGCTGATAAGGCCATCCTAATTGAAATTGAGACAGGGCACACCTCGTTTCGCAGTCATCCGGGCAGATTGTCTGGCGGCAGTAACCACTCCCTCATAGAAGACTACCGTAAAATAACAGCATACACATTCACTGGTTCGATTCCCGGCTTGGAAATGAAGTTTTCAAAGTTGGCACTGGTCTGAATCTGGAAAGTAGTGGCAAGTCTGGTTCCGTAAGGTAACCACTCCTTTACAGAAGACCACAGTGAAATAACAGCATGTGTGCTGTTGTGTTTCAGTTACAAGAGCATTGCATGTGTCTTTAGGTGACCGTATTCACATAGCATTAAGTGGACCTTATATTTACATACCTTTACTTGAATTTACATATTATTATTTTAACATAAATCACTAATACGAAAACTGTTTTTTAGTAAGAAAACAAGTGGATTGTATAAAAAGATTTTGTTATATATAAGATCGATTGTGTAAGCTGGCAAGCGGCGGCCATGATTCACCAGGATCGAGTGGAACCGACGTGCCATATATTGAGCATATTCCTACTACAGAGCGTCATGTACGGAACCTAGAATATGTTGTAAAAGCTGTTGACACACTGAGCTCAAATATTATTTAATTCCCTTTTTGTAAGTTTTTAAATATCATCATAATCCACTGCTAGATATAAGTCTCTTCCAAGGCTCGCACGGTCCTCTGCGCTTCGCATCCAGCCGCTTCCTGCGAAGCCTCATTTCGTCTGTCCACCTGGCCGCAGGGTTTTCCAGTTCATGGCTCAATTAGAGAACTCATCACTTTAGCTTGCTAATTGTAAGTAAGTAATTCTAATGTTTAGTATGTAAGTAATGTAGTAACGAATGATGTAAATAAAACTTCATCCGCAGGTTTCATGCTGAGCGGAGAACATTTTGGTACACTTTTCTATAAATTGTAAAATATTAATTGTATATTGTAAAGTACTAAATAAACATTTTTCTTTCTTTCTTTCTAATTCTGATAATTTTTGATTTTTTATCCTATCCACCAAATAAACTCCGAACATAGCCCGTTCATCTCTCTCGCCATTCCGTATAGTGTCATAAGAGGAAGTAGAAAAGTTTTCAAAACATTTTGGAAGAATGTATTTATAACTATCATTGAAATTACTGAATCTTAACTACATTTTAATATCCTCACCAAAATCCAAAACTATCAAAACAAAAGTTATTAGTGAAGAGATGTAGCAAAACTAATTATTAGTGTAAAGATTCCATATAAAATATGTATCCATAAAAATTATGTCTTCTTTTATTAATAATTTGTACAAGCTAAACTGTAATATGCAATTTGTTTTTATATATCCGTACTAGTCCGTACTAATATTATAAATGCGAAAGTATGTTTGGATGTTTGTAACTCCTTCACGCAAAAACTACTGAACCGATCACCATGAAATTTTGCATACACGTTGTCTAAGAGACCAGAAAGGACATAGAGTACCTTTCATCGTTCAACGCGGACGATGTCGCGGGCACCAGGTAGTATATAATTAAATATAACAGCAAAGTTTTAATGTTGAGTTAGCGCTAAGTGTGCCCCAAGCACGCAGTAAAACGGTGTGCTACGTGCGGTGCCTCGACCGGGCGAATAGCGAATATCTACCGCTCTAGCAATACCAGTTGATCTGGCTAGAAGGACGAAAATGAACTTTTCAATATGCTGCTTAGTAATAATGCTCATACCAGACTCATAAGGATTGATATGAACTGAATAAATAGCTGAATTTTTATTAAGTTATCCGACTAATTTTAAGTATACATACTTGTAAGCATAAGCGCTGATATTTTACGGTGTTCTTCTGTGGCTGCTGCGTTTAATCAATCAATCAATCAATCAATGACTTCTTAATTTTGAAATCTACATAATCAGTGCGTCCTGGCAATAATGGCGTATGTTACCGAAATGTGGCCTCTCACGGCAAGACTAGTATAGTTCGTAAGTTTAAGGTCGCTCAGCGAGCTATGGACTGGGAAATGCTCAGAGTTTCTTTGGTGGATAAGATCAGAAATTCTTAAGTATTCCGTAGATCAAAGTTGACTACATAGCCGACAGAATTAGCTAGCTGAAGTGGACCAAACGCAGCGTGGAGCCTTACGGCAAGGTGGACAGACAACTTGAAAGGCATCGCAAGAAACGACTGACTGCGAAGCGCAGAGGACCGTGCGAGCCTTAAAAGAGGCTGTAGATCTTGTAGATCCAGCTGTGAAGAGACACGGTCTCATGATGAGTTTTGAAGATGGAATAGACAACATTGTCTGACAATAAATTTATTAATTGTCGTATTTTTAGTTCGATCTATTCGATGAATGAACAAATCCACAAAATTTCCAGTTGCGCCCTTCTACGCATTGAGCGCCACCGAACGCGACGTAGGGAAAATATTTTTCCATTTTAAATAAGTACACGGAAAAGCGTATATATTTGCGTTATCTAGAGTTCGTTAAATATTAGTAGTTACTGAACTAACTGGGCGCACTTTTTTATTAATAGCCAACGCGCTGATGAGAACGTTTGCCTGATTCAGCCGCTTTTAAAGGTTTTTTTTTATATTCGCAAATGAAGCGAAACATCACCGTATTGTTTTTATTTGTTCAACAGAATAGCGGATATCAAAAAAAAAAGTACAAATTACTCCCCGTCTGACTATTTACAATTTGTGTACAGTTTTGTATGGAGTCATTCCGTTTTCATATAATGACTTATTTTATTACAACTTTTAGATTACTGTACGAATAATTAAAAAGTTAACTAGTTGGGAAATTCTGATTCTGATATAGTCGACAGCACATGTGGCGTTGTTTGTGTTATAGGCGACGATAACCACTTACCATCAAGACAAGTGGATCGTCAGCCTATCGGCCTTAATTAACATAAAATTTTTTTTTTAAAAATATCGTGTTTTTAGTTTTTATATGAATTATGATATTTAGTACCTAATGGCAGGGCACATTGCGATTTACATTTATAAATCGGGCAGCTCCTCTGGTGACAGTAGCCGCGCACTTACCGAAAATCACAGGGAAATGAACTCTTATCTGCTGGAAGCCAAATCAGACTTCACTTAATATTTTATTTCATAACATTTACATTAAAAAAAAGTCTTTTTTGTTTTTGAGACTTGATTATTGAAACTTAATTGTTGAGAACTGAATGAGAAAATTGTCAGTGAAGTCCTGTGTATTCTTGTCTATATACAGTCGACTAAAACACAATTCCTACATCATCATAACAGTTAACTATTACGCTAAATAATTACTTTATAGTAATCTATAATATTATTAAGTGAAGCATAGAGTTTACCCCACAGAGTACTTTACTTACTTGAAGTAGATATTCTTTGATACCTAATAAAATAGTGTCAACGCTAATCACGAATATTCGCAACTAAATCAAATGGTTTTGCGGTTTAAAACTATTCTTTAAAAATAGTCCTGAAATGATCACATTTCGTTTTTTGAATATATATTTCGTTCTGATCGACAAAACAATTAATCTAGCGTAACATTTACTGGCCAACTTCGATTAGATTTTCAAAAATAGAACGCACAGCTCGATTGAGAACGTTTGAATCGCCAATAGAATGATTTAATGGCTATCAATAGCTGCCAGCGTTTTCCGATTGACCAATCGCTCGGCGAGGCGTCGCTAATCGTTTCGATAATACGTGTCGATACCTACGGAGCGTACGTATCAATCGAGAACGTAAAATACCTAAGGAAGGCGGTTTCAGTACCCACACATGCACTCACTGTTCAAACGTCGAACGTAGTAAATACGAGTATCGGTTCGAGTGTGCGCTCTACTGTCCAATGGCGCGGAACCGATCAGCCAATCAGAGACCTGCATTCGGTCTCGATATTGAATCACAATTTACACATGACCTCTGCTACGCGAACAGCCTTCGTCTTGGTCGCCTATGTTCACTCGTCTGTAGAGGGGCGGGGGAGGTCAAGTTAGTACGGGCGTTCGGAAGTCAAAGGTTCGATACGCCATTGGCTATTGGCTCGATGTTACGTCACGTAGATTTTCCGCGGCTTTTTTCACGCTTAAATGGGAGTGCACTTTGCCGATAGACACCTATGTCTGTACTCTTCACTGGTATGGATAAATTCGTTACTTAGTTGTTAAGTTTTTAACTAAACTAAGAGTTTATTTGTATGGAAAAGAGTGTTTTGAAGTTGACTTTTCGAGATTATAATTACAATAAAATTTTACAATGCCTTTTAACTTTGTTACTCATGAGCATTTATTCCTTACGGATTTTTGTTTAGCAAGGCGACCTCGAACGTATGTTCATATAGCTATCTATTTACTTAATATCAACATGTACAAAGTTGAGTTTTCTAATAAAACATTACTTTTATTATCACTGGCAACACGAACTGATTAAAAACTTTGTAATAGGTATTAGGCGCTAAAAGAATTAATTTGACGCTCATTTCGAAAGATTTTTTTTCGCCAACCATTCATAATCTTGCTTATATCTTTGAGCGGTGTAATAATACTATTGCAACAGTCCAAGTAATTACTCACACCGAAGTTGGAGCTCTTTAAAAAGCAATCTCCTTAATGGAATTTCAATTTTCAGTGCGAAGTTAACTAGAAATCCAACTAGGATGCAATATTGCTCGGCGACGGACGTTACTTACGCCGCGACGGAAATATTCTTTATAGCTACTGTCTAACGTTACGTTTGTGCGTTGTAAAAAGTGGAATATACAAATATATTCCACTTTTTATTAATTTTATAATATAAAGGTGGCAGACAGGCTGGCAGATGACTTGATGTTATGTGGTTACCGCCGCCTAGGGACACAAGCGTCATCAAGGGGATTGCTAGTGCGCTGCTTACCCTGCAAGAGTATTTTTACAGCTCGCTTGACGTAGCCCATATTGTAGCTATAAAATATATTATATATATATTATATTACAAAGGGTGGCAGACAGGATGACGGTCCACTTGAGGTAGGTGGCTACCGGCTAATAAATAAATAAATATATATTTGTATCTAAATCAGAAAACATATGTACTACATATGTATATAAAATTCCTCACAGAACTTTAGTTTGTGTGAGAAGGTATTATACTTACATATAGGTCATGTTTCAGATTATTTATTTTCTCATGTGATGTTTTCTTTCGCATTTAGAACAAGTGTTTCTAATTATTCACGTCTACTGAACTATCAATGCTATAGGTAGCAGATTTAATACACTGGACAGCAAAGAAAAAGGGTCGGTTAGAAAATCTTCAATATATTCAAAAGTACCTGTCCTAGCTTTATAAAATAAAGACTAAATTAAAGCTAAACTGAATAAATTTTATTTTTATTTAAGTACATTAAAATATTCTTTAATTTAGTCTTTATTTCATAAAGTTAGGTCAGATACTTTTGAAGATATTGAAGATTTTCTAACCGACCCATTTTTCTTTGCGGTCCAATGTAGTTCAGTATTTCTTTTTATGTTAAGGTCGACAGACCGTCTGATGGTCCACTTTATGGTAAGTGGCCACCGTCGCCTGTAATATAAGCAACGCCATATGTGCTGTTGACCATAGTAGGATAAGAAGGAATAGGGAAATGGACTCTTGCATTTCTTATTCAATTATTGAAACACGTATTATTATTCCACGATGGTCTTCTGTACTGGGGTGGTTACTGCATCCAGACTGGCTGTCCAAATGCCACAACTTGCCAAATTTCCAGTATTATTCAAAATCAAAATCAAAATGTTTATTTATCAATTAGAATTCTTCAACAAACTACTATTATAAATTTAAATATACAAGGGTTTCGGAATAAAAGGCAAGATGACGATCCCGAGAAGAAAACCCGAAAGAAACTCAGCATACCATTCTTTTTGTAATTTTTAAAATATGAAGTTGTAACAATTACACTTAATTATAAACAAAATCAAAGTATACATATACAATACTTAAATTAAGGCTTCATTGTCGCTTTAATAATCAGTGATTAATATAATAGCCTTTTCAAATGAGTTTGGTTTTAATAAATAAATAAAATAAATATCTTCACACATTCCACACAGCACCATCTAGTAGCAACAGTAAGCAACTAATGCTTGTATTATGGATACCAGACAGTTGATATAATACATAGATTACTTTTTTTTTGTAAATACATACATATTATAAATACAATACATAAATGACTCAAGTACAAAGGTAAAATTTTAACACATAAACATTTGCCCCTAGCGGGATTCGAACCCGCGACCGTTTGGTTAACAGCTAGTGTTACTAGCCACTAGACCAAACGTATTGACAGAAGCATCGCCATAAATTCAGCAAGTGCGCTGGCGATTCTCTCTCGTCGTCGACACTTAAATTTATTTATAGATAAGGCTCTCTCTATATAATTATATATTTAAAAATGTTTAATATAATCGGACGCAGCAAGGCCAAGTGTCTAGTCTTTAATATCGGTACGTAGCAGTCGGCAAAAAATAAAAATCTATATGAAGGCGACAAGGGGGTGGACAGGGGGTTGGATGGAGGAGTGGGGGGGGGGGTTTAGCACCCGGCGATCTATCCGTACATCTTGACTCGGGCCTCACCCCAACAGTGAGGAGTGGGAGGCACAGAGCGACACAATGTTATATTTATTGCACATAAAGTATTGACAGGGAAAACGACACGGACCTAGTTGGAAAACGACACTAATATTCCAGAGCACTAGAATATTTCGCCTCAGCAGAAAGCTCAGATCGAATTTACTTTAAAAGTTCCACTTTTAAATGAAGATAAAAAAAATGTTATTCATTTAATTGAACGTGAGTGATTTATTATTTTGTTTTTGTTTAATTTATATTAAATTAAGGCTCTTAAGGGCATCGTGATTGGGTATGTTAAGGGAACGCCTGCACCTGATTTTAGTGTTTATCTCCTGGTATAATTTTCTCGAGGCTTAGCAAATAGTTTTGGATTTCTTTCCTTTTTGTATTTCTACGAAAACGTACATCCATATACATATTTTTTATAAAATACTAGTGACCCGCTCTCTTATGTATACAAACATTCATGTTTATCTCTCTTTACATAAATTAAAACCGAATTAAAATCGATCTAGCCATTTTTGAGTTTTTGCAAGACTATAACGCACGGCGATTGGTTATTAATTTTATGTTATAAATAAAAGCTAAAGTCTCGTTCACGACGGAAATTAATTCAGTTAATTTTTAATTCTAAATTTTTAAATTTAATTTTGAATGTAATTACAACAAGTGTAATTCGTCTGAAAATAAATGATTTAATTTAATTTTTATTTTTTTAAACGGCATTCCCTGTCCCACTATTTGGACTTTCCATTACCGGTAATTTAGGGTCAATAACCACTGCAAGGTGTATTGCAACATTTTCGAGAAAAAATAAAAATAAAATAAAATATTTTTTTCTATCGAAATTATTAATAAAAAAAATTGGAACGATAAACAACATATGACAAATCTTTCTAACTGCTGATGCTGTCGAATATTGTATATAACTGCATCGTCAGTCATTCCAATTATTTATAACTAGCTGGTGCCCGCGACTTCGTCCGCGTTGAACGATCAAAGGTACCCTATGTCCTTTCTGGTGTCCCAGACAACGTGTATGCAAAATTTCATGATGATCGGTTCAGTAGTTTTTGCGTGAAACAGTTACAAACATTCATACATCCAAACATACTTTCGCATTTATAATATTACTAGCTGGTGCTCGCGACTTCGTCCGCGTTGAACGATGAAAGGTACCCTATGTCCTTTCTGGTGTCTCAGACAACGTGTATGCAAAATTTCATGATGATCGGTTCACTAGTTTTTGCGTGAAACAGTTACAAACATTCATATATCCAAACATACATTCGCATTTATAATATTAGTACGGATTATTATAAATAAGAAATACAAATTGACTATGTAGGTACACTTTAGAGTCAATTTGTATAAATTATGTGTTTGTAAACTCAGTTAAAGTAATCAGACAAAAAAAGTCTCGTTAGAGTAACATAAAATAAATCTATAATTCTATGTGAAATGAATTGGCAAAGCAGCTGTCATTCTCACTAATATTTTAGTTATAATATTATATTTTTTTGGGTTTTTAGTTTTAGGTTCATTGTCCTAGTATTTTTTTTTTATTTCTGTATAAATATATAAACACGTCTAGAGTGTTCCATGTTACATTTTATAGACAAAAATATAAGAAAATTATATAGCTACTTGAATTTTTTATCTATATAACGTCAAGGAGAGACTTATGTAGTGATTTGTTTTATTGTAAGTAAAATGTTAATAAACTGTTAATAAACTGTTAATAAACTGTTAATAAACTGTTAATAAATAGTTTATGTTAATTAAACTGACATCCATACATCCAAACATACTTTCGCATTTATAATATTAAGTTATAATTATTCCAAGGTTTAAAATTTATATTTAATATTTTGAACCAATGAAATGTGGGCACGCGTCGCGTCGTTTCATTCCAGCGGGAGGTTTA
The DNA here is from genome assembly GCA_944738685.1 of Synanthedon myopaeformis. Taxonomy (NCBI): domain Eukaryota; kingdom Metazoa; phylum Arthropoda; class Insecta; order Lepidoptera; family Sesiidae; genus Synanthedon; species Synanthedon myopaeformis. Next base: position 7,799,228 of record OX122933.1, on the reverse strand, counting down.
TTTCGGTAATATTAGGTATCGATGATGCATCGACCGGCGACGCCATATCGCACGGCGCCCGATGATTTGTGCCGGGACAGGTGGCTGATGTAAATAAGTTTGGATTCGGTTTCACTATCTCAATTGGCACTCGCCTGTGCTTCTCAAACTTCACTTGCATTTTTTTTTTATAAAAGATGGGTTTGCTCTTGACCAACAACCAATTGTGTAGCAAGGATGAGGCCTAAGATGGAGTTAACCACATTCTTAACCCAGAAGATGCCTATTCACTCGAACTTTGAAAAGATTTGGGTTATATGAGCTCGGAAATACAGACGCAGGGAGGGAGTTCCAAACCTTGGCAGTGCGCATTATAAAAGATGTCTTAAAGCGCTTGGTCCGAAATAGACCACATACATAATCACTGTACATAATCACATAATAAATACATAATCACTGTATTTCTCTCAAGATGGCCTTGAGCTCTTTTTTTTTAATTTTGTTCTATCAAATAAAAAAGGCTGACAGGCTGACGGTCCACTTGATGGTAGGTGGCTACAGTCGCCTAAGGATATAAACAACACCAGGAGGGCTACTGTGGTACGCTGCCTACTCAACAGGAATTTGTTTAAGGACCCTACAAAAAGTGCGTATTTGTGACACTACTAAGGTTTGGACTCCCTGAAGGCTATGTTTCTGAGCTCATGTAACCCAAATCTTTTAAAAGTTCTGGGTGTGCTCGCTCCATCATAGGCCTTGTTGATGACGGTCACATGTAAGCTATTATAAATATGTAATCTATAAAATATGTAAGAATTAAATATGTATGTATTTATAAATAAATGAGGGTAGACCGAGATTGCGGGCGGCAAATCGCTTAATAACTTTTTTAAAGCAGTTACCCACATATCCGTGAGGATACGTGTCCAAACCCGAGCTTCTCGCATCTCGGACATCGACTAACTAAATGTTTAAAATTCTTTCTTTCGCAAACCGCGGCCACACTTTGGCGTCACCAACAGCCTCATCTTTTAGATGCTCTCTTAGATGCTGGCCCAGAGCAAAACCCATTTCTATAAAAAAAATATGAGTAGCCTATATCTACCAAAAATGTCGTCTGTATTTCGTAACTAAGTATAGTAAGCATGTAACTTAACGCTAACTAAATTGCTCACCACTTACTTAACTCAGAACAATGGTGTTATTCTATCGACAACCAGGAAATTATTCAGGAAACACCTCCATCGCGGTGACGGCTTGTGATGATGAAATATTTTTATGAGTCAGTCCAATGGAGTATACCTACCTAAAGTGGAAACTAATATATATCGTCAAAATTACCCAATTGATTTAATATTAACTTTTTTAATTTTTTAAAATTTATTACTTCATTTAATTGTAATTAATTAAGTTAATTTAATTGTGTATTTTTTTTTAGATTAATAAATTTATTTTATTCCAGACATCTTAATAATTCATTCAATTAGTAATCTTAATAATCATAATAATTCAAAAATTAGTAGAGAAATTCTAATTCTTATTAATTAGTAGATAAATTCTAGTCTGTAATCCTATTACCATAATTTCTTTAAATAAGTAGATACAATTATTTTTAGTATATATGCCCTATTAAAACTGAGGAACCACACTTTGAAAGCTCTAGTTTTTTTTTAATGTCAATCATGTCATTGTATTAGAAATTCCCAAGAGAGAGGTTTACAGTTTTATATATTCATGGGAATATTCGTCCCTCGTGCTCGGATCATTTCAATTAATTCCTGAATATTTTTATTAGGAAACATTTGAGAAGCGCTCTCAACTCGCCCAGTCCGTCGATAAATCTATGAAAATGAACGCGACTTTAATGTCACAGGAATGCTTTCATGATCTGACCAGAACAGGGTCGGATTTTCAACCTCTAACATATAAATAAATATTTAAGAATTTATTATTATTATTTTTATAAAATAACATAAAAATACAAAATTTGTATTTTATGAAAATATGTTTTTATTTTCATAAAAAATCAAACATTTCTCGTTTATAATCGTATCAAAAATCGTTTGGGTGGTTTAAGAGAATTTTGCGGAAAAACAAACAGGGAACTTTATTTCATACTAGCGACTTGTCGCCGGCTTCGCACGGAATTGAAATTTTCAATCCCTTTCTTAGCGAATATAAAATACACGTTATAAAATGAACATATATTATGTTGCAAATTTCAGCTTTCTACCTAGTAGTTTTGGCTTTTCGTCAGAGAAAGCTCGCTGCTTTTCGTTGATAGATATAGTCAGTCAGGACTAACGATTTTATAAATATTAAGCACGCCATATATAACTATTTTGATATCCTATTTTCATAGGATCACTAATATTTTTTAAAATATATAATACCATCGAACATGAATGTTCGCTGTATACGAGTAATATAAGTTTTTAAAATCATTTAATAATTTTTTAATTTATCCATTACAAATGTATACAAAAAAGAAATTCTCTTTATAATATAAGTGTAGTCTATGTAAATACTTGTAATTATTTAATGTAGGTAATTATATGTATAATTTTTAAGAATTCCTATTTTAAAAGACGGTTCGAGTCCGTCCACGAAGTCGTAACTAACCAACCGAACGACATTTGAGATCGAAGTGCAGCAGTCCTATTTATATTAGTCAGTCGTTCTGAGAACGAGTCAATGCAAGACGGATTAATATTTACTCTAACCATTGCCAAACATTGTTACGGGTTATTTGTTCAGCTCCAATCACAATAAACAATCAGTTTTAGCCGATGATCAATGATTACCATCGATTATGCCACTTTCAAAGTATCAAAATGGCAATCACTTGAAACCTGCTCTCTTTTGCTATCTTTTGCCAACAGAGGCTAGTGCCGACTTCCACTAGATATCTGGTTTTAGTTAGATATAGATAGAGATAGATATATCTGGTTGGTAGATATAGAATCAGTGCTGGCCAGTGCCAGCAAAAAGCTGAGTAGTGAGCTTTTTGTAATATTATATGTTTGTTTTATTAAAATTACTAACCAATATTTTATTGATTGATGTGCCCAAAGTCATTTTCGTGCTATGTGGCGTTGGACATATGTAAGTAATAGGTATTTATTATTAGATGAGGAATATTGACTGGTAACAAGCAGCTGTCTTGGCACAAATCACAACCGGAATGGACAGCATTACATAGTTGACGCATCATTGATCCGTTATAATTAGATGGGTTTGATAAATCGTTTGCAACTGATATTTATACCAATTGCTAATGCCGCATTTACGATACGTGTCGGCTGCATGTTTATTATATTTATTTTTAGACTGAGTTGCGCATAAAAACTTCTGCTGCTGTTTCGTTTTCAAGATAAAGGTCGGTGTGCAGGTCCACTTAATAGTTTAAGGTTTACCAAAGTTGTGCCATATCCATATCAAGTAGCTTTGTGTTCTTATGATTCTTATGATAAGGGATTTTGGCAGATTTTTTTTTAATATTAAGGTCCATTTGATGGTAGGTGGCAACCGTCACCTATAACACAAACAACGTCACAGGTTTTGCAAGTGCACTGCTGATTACAGTAGGATTAAGTATAAGGAATTGAGAAACAATAGGAAAATGGGCTCTGGCAACCCTTACACACTCATTGAAGCACAATAGCACACATGCTGTTATTTCACAGTGTAAGGGGGTGGTTACTGCCGCCACACGGGCTGCCCAAAAGTCTGCCCTGCCACTACTAACGACCCCAATGGTTGATAGTTGCTTGTTATCGTCGCCTAACAGAAAAGCAGGCTTCAACAAGAGGAAAAAGGTAACTATAAGTCGATTAGGGGCTTTATGGGCTATGTTAAGGTATCCTTTTAAAGTAAATGAAACATAGTAGCGAATATAGTTATTGCTTTTTTTAATTGTAGTTTTGTGTAAGAAGGTAGTTAATAGCATCAGATTGATTTTTAGCGTAGAATATGCATGGTTTAAAATAATATCTTGAAAAGTGTCTAATATATATATTTTATTAAAGACGTGTTTGCTCTTGACCAACAACCAACTGTGTAGCAAGGATGAGGCCTAAGATGGAGCGAGCTCACCCAAAAGATGCCTATTCACTCGCACTTTGAAAAGATTTGGGTTATATGAGCTCAGAAGTTCCAAACGTTGGCAGTGCACATTATAAAAGATGTTTTAAAGCGCTTGGTCCGAAATAGAGGGATATCGACAAGATGAGGATGGTAACCATTTGTACGTCTGTATGTCCGATGGAAGAAAGGGGAAGGCTGTATATGTGTTCATGTAGCTCCTGACACATAGACTGGCATGCAGACACATAGACTGGCAATTTTACGTCTATGTGCCAGGCTCTGCATCTTAGTTTTTAAATATTTACTAGAAGTAATGTAAAGAGCTGGTTTTTTTTTTTTACTTTGATACCACACCTAACTTACTTATATTTGAAATAAACTTTATGGCACTACAAATAAAATCCATATTATTTAAAACCTATTTACAACTCTTCTATCAAACAAATGACAATAGATTTAAATATTTTAAACTTCGAAGGCGTGAAATACACTAACCGTTCGTAATGTCATTTTAATACGCACACGTGATCACACACCGTGACGTCATTACCATCGACAAGATGGCTTCCAAACCATACCCTATCTATAAAAATATGCTACAACCTTATCATCATATAAACAAAGTTCAAATCTCAACAAAAACTACACAGCTCGAGCGAAAATGAATTTGTTTTTATTAGAAAGAATCGTTTTGAGACATTTTAAAAATGGAACTCTTCTTTATGCTTAAGATATGAAATTTTAAATCACATCTTAAAACCAACATTACTTTGCTGTTTCGTAATCAAACTTTCAATCTTATTTCTAAGTCGCTAAGGTTCATTTTAGCATTGATTACATTAAAAATTGAATAAGTATTTGACTGATCGTCACCAAATAGGTGACAATACTAGCGTGTACGGTAAAGCGGTTGTCAGCGTTCATTTCAAGTAGCTTTATGTCTGTGTGTAATGAGTTTTAAAATGATTTTTGATATTTTATGTATACTTATGTAACATAAATAGGAGGCGATTACTTGACGAAACTAACCAATACATTATAACTATGTGGGCTTGCAATGTATGTATATGCGTATAAAACAATGCTAGGAAATGTGTACGCATCGCTGCGCGCGCGCCGACGCTAGATCAATCTTTCGCATACGCTATACATAGGACTATAAGTACTGATTAAATCTGTAATTATGTGCCATACATCTTTTTTCATAATATTTATCGATTTGTTACTATACCTATTGAGAGAAGTAGATTCAGCTTCTTTTAAAGAGCCTTCCTCTTTCGTGTTATTTGACTCAAATAAGAGTATTGGTTTGAGTATTCTGAATATGAGTTAAAACTTCGATATACCGAAAATTACAATAGGTTAACCCTAATTTAAGTACTTAACGTAGTCGGCATGACCCTACTATAGGCGACAGTAGCCACTGCTATACCTAAATTTAAGGATTCACTAAAAAAATCTTACATAATTAGTTTTTAATTTTAAAGTAATGTAGATTTCGATTATATTTTTATTTCTTTGACATTTTTTGAAGGACAAATTAAGTTTAAAATTTAAATAATTAATTAACACTTAACTAAAATGATATATATTGATTAAAGTAATTTTTTTTTATAGTATAAAGTGATTGCTTAGTAAAAATAATCATTAAATACAAATATAAAATCCATATTTATTTATATTGATAATAAGAAAAATAGTAAAAAATAATACAAATTCGCAAGTCACTTTAAAAAAGGAACTATATTAGGTAAATACAACATTAGAAATAAATATACTTAACTACGTTTGAATTATCAAAAACACATTATTGGTAATAGGTAACAGCGAACTTGATTGATATATTATTTCGATGTATAAATGTTATATATACTAGCTTATATATTATAGTACTCAAAAATTACTAGACCGATTACACTTATAACAAGCGACATTATCATCAAGTAACATAGGCTATATTTTATAAAGTTACGAAGGCGAAGTCGTGTGCAACAGCTAGTTATAAAATAAAGTCGCTGTCCTCTTCTGTCTGTTTCTGCGTTGATTTCTTCTAAGTCACCTAACAGATTTAATACAGTTTTGTTATGTACACAACGAGAAAGGTTTGTGTATATCACTTTTAAAAAAAGATTACGTCCGAACGAAGCCCGAGTACATTCCAATCGCCAGTAACATTCCAATTTTGAAACTCAATACACTTCACTTCCTTCTAGTTAAGTTTTTAATTCCCGCCCTTCCTATTGCATTTGCAAAACGTAGCCTAATTTCTAGCAGCAAAGACATCGGTCTAAGTCGAGTGTGCGACAGGAAAACAGTAATAATTCCTATGTTTTTGTGTAACCCTAAATCACTCGGCGCCGTAATGTTGGATAGTTTCATCCGTGTGTTTAATTAGGATCAACTATTAGGGCGCCTACACAATTGCGACTCTCCAGTGGGTTAAAGAAATTGAACAATATTGTCTTATGAAAAGACTAGCTGTTGCACGCGACTTCGTCCGCGTAATGTTATAAAATATAGCCTACGTTAATTGCTGATAATTTAGCTTTCTATAAGTGCAAGAATTTTTAAAATCGGTCCAATAATTTTTGAGTTTATTCATTACAAACATATAAAAATACAAATTTCCTCACTTTATAATATTATATATAGATGGGTAATAGAATAAACTAAAAATTTGTAAGAATTTCTAATAGAAAATTATTAGTGGGAGGGACTAAATATGGATTTTCAGTCTATCTACAAACCTTTAAACATAAGTAGCAGTAAGGCATACGTGCGTTTTGCAGTTCCAAGAAAGTCATATTTTTTTTATATTAATAAATCTGCATTATTAGTTTTTTTTTTTTGTTTGAATGTACTATTCTCTGGATCTACCAGTTGGATTTGGAAACATCCTATAACAGTTTATAGACGAATTCTCGAGCAACCTTTCTAAACATTAGCAGCCAAAAAATAAAATGTCAGCAAAGCAAAACGTAGTAAGGCCTACGAAGACTTTTCTTAAGCATTTAATGATAATGACGACACGTTTGGTCTAGTGGCTAGTAACCCTAGCTGTTAACCAAACGGTCGCGGATTCGAATCCCGCTAGGGGCGAATGTTTATGTGTTAACATTTTACCTTTGCACCTGAGTCATGGATGTTTTTTATTTATAATATGTATGTATTTACAAAAAAAAAGTAATCTATGTATTATATCAACTGTCTGATATCCATAATACAAGCATTAGTTGCTTACTGTGGAACTAGATGGTGCTGTGTGGAATGTGTGAAGATATTTATTTATTTAATTTATTTCTTAAATAAAATAAAAAATAATAATCTCCCATTTAAAAAGTCGTAAGTGTGTAGCATACGCTAACACATTATTCTGTCACGGCATAGTCGACGTGGCCCACTAAAGGCGAATTTTCTTTATTAGTTCTGCGGCACATATTAATTACATTAAAATAAATTACATTATTCTAAGTAAAACATTTTTATTCCATTTTCATCTCGTAGAATAGAGTTAATTATTATATTTATTTTGTTAAAGCAATAATAATATTCTTACGTTAATACTTAGGGCTTATTTCACCATGTGTCAAGTAGGCTAACCGCCATTTAAAGTAACCGGTAACCGGGAACGATGGAGATGATATTATACCTTTGTTTGTACGGTAAAAGTCCAAAACATTAAAAAGAAAATAATAATAAAAAAAATTGCCTATCGAAGGATGCACTAAAAACCGAGTGTATAATTTAATAAAAAATAAAATTATTTTTAAAAGTAACTAATCAACGCTTTACTTGTAGTTGGTGAAAGAGGCCCTTATGTTAATAAATTATGTTTGCATATGAAAGCTTATAAAAGATGACTTAATAAATTGAGCAGTCCGTTTGGCGGCAGTAACCACCCCTTTAGGTTTCATCTTAGGTTTCATCTTATAATATGTTGCTTTTGTTAATAGGTTTTGGAAGCCACTATTATGATCTTTAATTTTTATATTAGTGAAAATTTTTTAACGCATTACACATGCAATACGAGCCATTACTTGGCACAGACTACTCCTCAATTTGAAGACGAGGGTACAGTCCAATGTGTAACATTATCAAAGAAAACAGATATATACGGGGAATCATTCCATTGGTGAAAACACATAAAAATCTATTGTTAGGTTTAGAAAATGTTAGCGAAGAAACGAACAAAGCGTACAGCGCATTTATATTTTTGTATACCATAACATAATAATATAATCTAATTTTTTTTTATTATATTTTATCAAAATTATAAATTCTAATTATAATGGATAAAGTACACAATTATTTTCTAAAATACTTCCTCGTACAATTCCGCGAGAGAAAAGTTTCTCTAAATAGTTTGTTGCATGAACGCATATTGGCGTCATTAGGGACATAAAATCATTATTATTGTTCGCGTTATCTTGATAATATGTGACGTGGAAAATATTCCGCACAATGTATTTTCACTGGAAACGCATCAGGTCGCCATTATGTTTTGTCTACTTATAGAAAACTAGATGGTGCCCGTGACTTCGTCCGCGTTGAACGATGAAAGGTCTTTCTGGTGTCCCAGACAACGTGTATGCAAAATTTCATGGTGCAGATCAGTAGTTTTTGCGTGAGAGAGTTACAAACATCCATACATCCATACATCCATACATCCATACATCCATACATCCATACATCCATACATCCATACATCCATACATCCATACATCCATACATCCATACATCCATACATCCATACATCCATACATCCATACATCCATACATCCATACATCCATACATCCATACATCCATACATCCATACATCCATACATCCATACATCCATACATCCATACATCCATACATCCATACATCCATACATCCATACATCCATACATCCATACATCCATACATCCATACATCCATACATCCATACATCCATACATCCATACATCCATACATCCATACATCCATACATCCATACATCCATACATCCATACATCCATACATCCATACATCCATACATCCATACATCCATACATTCATACATCCATACATCCATACATCCATACATCCATACATCCATACATCCACACATCCAAACATACTTTCGAATTTATAATATTATTAGTACAGACGGTAGCCACTTACCATCAACTGAACCGTCAGTCTGTCTGCGGACGTTAACATATATAAAAAATCTGAGGCAAAATTTTCATGAACTAATGTTTACTCGGCGTGATTGTAAGCAAGTGTAATTAATAATATGGGCGCTTACGACATTCCCTCGGCAGACAGTTAATTGCTGCGTATACGCACTCTCAAGTGAAATCTATTGTACATAACTGGTCGATTATCAACACGAATCGCTTCGCGTTTCACACGGCTTGCCTCTCTATTTTTACTGCCGACTTGCAATTTAAATGCACACATTTCGCCTACATTTTAATTGCTATATATTAAAGACAGAAAGAAATGAAATGAATGAAACGAATCACGTTTTCTTGAAAATCGTATGTGATAACATTTTTTTGCATTCAATTCCATACCATTTTTATGGCACCACTGAATCATGCGGTCAATGTCTTCTTGGATTTGTTTAGCATCGTTAACTGAGTCACGAATGCTAATTAATTTCAAATCATCAGCATACATAAGCGGTTTACAATAATGAAAACAGGTAATAATGTCATTTATGAAAACATTAAACAGCACCGGACCCAGATGTGATCCCTGTGGCACACCCGAAGTGATAATGCAGTATATTATATTATATTATATTATATTATATTATATTATATTATATTATATTATATTATATTATATTATATTATATTATATTATATTATATTATATTATATTATATTATATTATATTATATTATATTATATTATATTATATTATATTATATTATATTATATTATATTATATTATATTATATTATATTATATTATATTATATTATATTATATTATATTATATTATATTATATTATATTATATTATATTATATTATATTATATTATATTATATTATATTATATTATATTATATTATATTATATTATATTATATTATATTATATTATATTATATTATATTATATTATATTATATTATATTATATTATATTATATTATATTATATTATATTATATTATATTATATTATATTATATTAATGTATTTCTCTAATTAGCCTTAAATCATTAATTGAATGTACCTTACATGGTTGAAGAACACACAATCTGAGCCATCTGCACATTAACGAATGTGAAGCAATCAGACACCCGGGGGACTGATTACATCGCTTCCTGATTAGACACGGTTAATACCATTGTTGTTAGATAGGAAGCAATGGAGGTGAATGTCTACTTAAGGTTCACGATGCGTTCTCACTTATGGATTTCAAGTTTTCTTTAATATGTTAGAGGCGGACGATCTATTACATAAAGTCTCCAGCATACCTTTTAACAGTGATCTGAAGGAGTTTATAGATTTCTTTATAAGTTACGAATATTATTATACTAGCTGGTGCCCGCGACTTCGTCCGCGTTGAACGATGAAAGGTACCCTATGTCCTTTATTGTGTCAAAGACAACGTGTATGCAAAATTTCATGATGATCGGTTCACTAGTTTTTGCTTGATAGAGTTACAAACATACTTTCGCATTTATAATATTAGTAAGTATATATTAATTAATTGAACCGTTTGTAGCATTAGATTAATCATTTAAGTATATAATAAAGATATAATTAAATATTTCATAATTTTTTTACCCAAGATATGGTCTCTATGAATATTCCAAGTCTCGTCTTGTCTGTTCTTTGATTGATCATATTTGAAATGTTCATAAAGCTTTTATTATTTAGTCTATTTGAGATAGATTTTATATTTAATTATCAATTTATTTGATTCTAAAAGGACTCAACCACAATTCTAAATATTGCAGACCAGTGGTAAAGTCCGATGACCATCTATTTGGAATGTTTCTTCACTTCGTTGATTTCTTTGCGTCAAGGAGTGGTAACTATTTGTTTTGTACGGTGTAAAAGGTTTTAAGCTCTATTAATTACATAATTTATGTAATACCTCAGGTCGTCCTTCAGTAATAGTACTTTTTTTCTATTATGTGAGATACCCCATGTCTTTTTCTGTTCCCAGAATTTCATGATGGTCGGTTGAATAGTTAAAATACAGAATAAATCGAAAGACTGCGCAGGCGCAGGACCAGGTTTGTGGCGTGGTACGTTTGTTTTGTCTTTCTATATGTTATCTTTGTATATTTTTATTATATATGTCCTTGAACAAAATTAAATGAATTTAACTCAATTATTTAAATTTAATATGTGTATACTGATTCGAAGGATATTAGATAAATCAATTCATTCTGATATTTCTTTGCTTAAACAAAAATATACTGCTAACTAGACGAGCAAGCCATGTTGTCATACTAAAGGTACGAACAACATGTGGTAAAAAAAAATGGTTACTTTTGAGCTAGCATAACTTTTTAACGAATTACCTTTACATATAAAACAGACAAAATATTTTTGAGAATATAGATCTCAAGCTGTTGGAACATTTTATGTTAAATGTTTTGACATGTTTTTGTTAAAAATCAGGAACAAACACTGGACCGATTTTAAAAATTCTTTCACCAATATAAAGCTACGTTATCAGCGCGCAACATAGGCTATATTTAATGAAGTTACGCGGTCGAAGTCGCGTGCAACAGCTAGTAACAAATAAAATAATTGATATAGTTTCTACATATACATATCTACTTGAATGGTAATTGATGCCAGTTCTTTGGCATTGACAACTGACGTAATTGCGTCTTCGTGCCATCCATGAACAATACCCTTATCTGTCATATCTGTCACCGCATTTGCCTGCACACTTGGTTGATCTTTCTAATGGCCAGTAATTTCTATGTATGCCTTTGTTTGTCACGATCTGTGTGATGTTTAATTGCATTGTACGATTGTGCTTTGATAACTATACCTAATTATATATTTTTTATTTTTTAAAACAGATTATTTTTTATATTTCCAAAAATTACTTTTTCAATTGTATGGTATGTATCATTAATTCTGTAAGAAGTTACATCTATAATAATATTATAAAGAGAGAGACCATTTGTATGTTTGTAATGAAAACTTGTGGTGGTGGTTGGAAAAGTGGATGGCAAGATGTCTTGTGGTCGGTCTCCTAGCCAATGGTAAGAACAAGTTGTGCATCTTATAGACCTTACAGTTGTGAAGGCTTTGAGAAAGGCTTGGCATGGAAGCAGCTGGTGGTCGATGCCACCAAAGCCTTCAGAGCAGGCACAACCTTCAGCAATGAAGAAGCCGACTCTATCTGATGAATAAAGTGAAGTGAGCTCTGTTATTTTTTATCACTCCCTGAAACTCAATAACATTTCATGGTGTTCTTTCTAAGGTGGTCCATTTATGCATACAAAACGCAGTCTGTCCTGCATATAACATGTACTTCTGTTTCCAATTTAGTCTTCCATGGTCTTCGTTGTAATTTTTTGAACAATAAAACACCAGTAAAGCCAAGGTGAAAATAATAATGTTGAAACAGGTCACGTCTCACTTCACGTGTCCAACGGTTGGTTGAACATTAATGATAATTGTTTGGAATCAATCATACCCTCACCTTTTGGCCACTGTTTGGGTGTAATGACCCGACACACCGCATAGTTTTGGTTAGTTTAACATTATTGTTTATTGTTCCACGTGATGGGTTAACGGAGCGAAGAAAAAAAAGCCTTTTACTTAACGATAACTGAATTGCCGTTTAAATCGAAGACACGATCAATTTACTTTAAAATATAGATAGAAGACTACTTCTATCTGTATTTTAAAGGAAATGGAGTTATCTATATTTTAAGTTTTTAAGTTCTAAGTTAACTATAATATTAAATCAATTCTAGATAATATCTAACAATTCCTATATTTTATCTGATATAAAAGGCGATGTGTGTTTGTATGTCCTCAATAGACTCCAAAACCTTTGAACCGATTTTGATGAAACTTTCAGACAATCTTCAGATTAGTCCAACGGGTGTTCCTGTGAAGTTTTTTAGCGATAGGACCCGGACGAAGTCGCAAGCATTTACTAGTATTCTATATTACTAGCTGACCCAACTTCTATCGAAAGTTCTCATCAAATAATGTTCCATCATTTATAATGTCGCATTTTATTTTTATTTATAGATATTCTATATTTCTATATTTTCTCTATAACATATCAACACGAAATTTAAAACTTGACGATGCTAGCACCAGATATATTATAGAGATATTCGCTTTAGTATATGCCTTCTATATAAAAAAAAAACCCAGACAGGAAATAGGGGAATATGTGTTGAGTAAAATAAATAAAATACGTTTTTCTTGTTGGCGATTATTTTATCTGAAGTTTGAATATCAACAGGTTCTTTCTGGATAATCTATAACTTCAGAATTTTGTTTTATAATATTATCTATACCTGCTACATCTGTATCGCACGATGCAATGTTCTTACCTAAACTTTAATAGTTTTTTCACACTTTCCTTTAGTGGAAACTGTATCAAAATCTGTTGCTTGCTCTAGAAGATTTAAATGGCGACCTTATTTTATAATATGTACAAATTATAAATGTTCACGATATTGATTATTGAGACAGGGATGCCTGAGTACGAACTATGCCTTATCCGTGTTCTCCATACATGTGCAGTGACGCGCCTATACCCAGTGACGCAACCTGCACTTTGCAGGGTATACAGACGATATCTCAATTAAATGAAGCTATCTTTAGTTATATATATGTAATATTTGTTTATTTAGAAATGAAAATATAAAAGATGCGATTCCTATGGAGTTTCTTTGACCGTTCTTCTCCACAGAGGAATGCACACCTTTGTAGCGAACGTGCCATTCTCTGCAATTCTCTGACTTCGAAAAGAGATTTTGTAAATATTATTTCGAATAAACATTTTTTGTATTTGAATTTGAATATACACGGCGCCGTGTACACCGATACTCTTGTACACGCCAACTGAGTACCCCACATAGATACACGGCGCCGTGTACACTAACACTCTTGTACACGCCAACTGAGTACCCCACATAGATACACGGCGCCGTGTACACTAACACTCTTGTACACGCCAACTGAGCACCCCACATAGATACACGGCGCCGTGTACACTAACACTCTTGTACACGCCAACTGAGTACACCGCACTTACATTACTGCTCACATCTTTAGGCCAAGTGCGCGTGCATGAGAAGGGCGTTACGCGTGGCCGCACCAGTTGGCAGAGGCGCGATGGTGTAATGGCGTTTGTCGCGCCGCCACCATAGAAATATCGGTCTTCCTTCCTGTCTACTACTTGGAACGATACAATCGCGGAAACATAACATTCGATATTAACGCCGTAATGGTGTTTCGATGTAATCTACAGATTTTATTGCAATTCCTTTCAATTGTGAAGCACTTTCTAAAAGATACGCCATTTTTATACACTCTTTATATGAATGCTAACAATTGAATACGACGCGTATTAACAATATATTATTGTTTTGTATTGTAGTTTATCTTGTAGATTTGTTACATATCGTAAATCTAGTAATTAAACAATAGAATGGAATAATAGTTAAGTTAAAGCTTAGATAGTTACAAAGATTGTTTATGTTACGAGTATCTTACTTATCTTATGTATAGGTTAAAATATAAGAAGAAGTATCGACTGGTAAAATCTACTTGTTGGTGTATGGCTAACGTCCCTATTTAGGCATTTAAAGTTCTTTTTTCTTTTTTATTATTTATTTGTATTAAATAAAAAGGTACCTATTAATATAACAAACCCATTTGGTGTTTCCGAAATAGGTCCCTGACTTAGAATGGGAGAGATATTACTGTTTGGGCGAAGTTAGCCACCTAGTTAGTTTTGTACTAGCTGGTGCCCGCGACTTCGTCCGCGTTGAACGATGAAAATTACCCTATGTCCTTTCTAGTGTCTCAGACAACGTGTATGCAAAATTTCATGGTGATCTGTTCAGTAGTTTTTGCGTGAGAGTTACAAACATCCATACATCCAAACATAAAGAGAAAAGATTTGTATTTTCCTATGTTTGTAATGAATAAGCTCAAAAACTACTGGACCGATTTTAAAAATTCCTTCACCTCTAGAAAGCTACATTATTAGCGAGTAACATAAGCTATATTTTATAAAGTTAAGCGAGCGAAGTCGCGTTCAACAGCCAGTATTTTATATTTCCCCTCTGTAGGCTTATATGTGTGACTGGGCACCAATTTCAATACATAACAGTAGAAATTAGGGAATTTTTTTAACATTCACTTAACGTCATTGAATTATTTAATTATATATTTATAATATTTTATTTATATTAGGGAAACATATAATATGTCGCTACACATTATATACATACACACAAGAGAAATATTATTATTATTATTGTATTATAAATTACAAGTCATATTGGGTCATATTTGTATAATAAAAAAGAAAGAAGAAAGAAAGAAAGAAAGAAAGAAAGAAAGAAAGCTGAAGAAAGAAAGAAAGAAGAAGAAACGTCACTAAGCGTCACTGAGCGTTACGTTCCAAATTCAATGTTTCAACCCCATAACAAAACTGCTCAACGCACCTATACAAGTTTTTCACTAAAAAAAATACATATTTTTTTTTTTTAAATACACATAGACACAAGCAATAGATACTTAATACGTGTATTTCCTCGTTCATATGGTATTTGTGGTACAATGTACATATTACTTGGTTGTATTGTTCAGAGACCATTCATCGACATCCATTCACACAACACCAAACAATTGAATGTCCATGCGAACTTCCCTAGTGTATTTGCATATTATATTGCTTTGTGACGGTTATGCAAAATGTACCTGCTTCCCCTTAAGAAAATTTCATTGAAAAATCGACTCTATTTCATAAGTCATAAAAGCGATTCTTATTTTAAAAATAGTCATCGTCAAACCATAGTTTTATTTAGATTTGCGGCTTACAAAGATGTTTTTTTAAGACTATGAATTTCATCGTCTTTGTTTTTGAGTTCATTTGACATTTTTTTTTTAATTCAGTGCATTTTGTTTTAAAATAAAATAGGGTCAAATGTATTTACATAGGCGTTTCAGTCATGTGTAGACGTGTCAACTAAGTATGCTATTGATTTTTTCTTAATGTTCTATACTAGTGACTCGCTACAGATTTCGCACGTACAGGTATACAATTTTTATAAGCAATTTTTATACACATAAATTTTTCGTTTATTAGTGAAAACCTTATTAAAATCTGTAGTGGTTTAGTATAAGTTTTTTTTTTAAATATTCACGAAGACTTCATTTGTTTATTGACTTCCTGATGTCGAGGAGTTTGATTGAGGAGATGGAGTGGATCTGCAAGTAGATTTCTGTTTATATACCTAGTCTATGACCATAAGCACTTTATTTTGTCATCTATCTACGTTGTAATTATAAGAAATAGCAAAAAAAAATAATAATTATGATTTATACAATTTCTCAAAGTGACTCACAATGAAAAAATTCACATTATACATAACATAACACTTTATAAAATTAATTTATAACTGCGACTCGTTTTATACGCTCGTTCCCTTGAACTTCAATAATATTATCATTATTTCAAATCTCGGACATTTATCACTAAACGTATAAGTAAGTTTGCCAAATAAATATGCATCTGTTGCTTAATGATTAACTCTTATTTCAAACACATAAAGATCATATTACATTGACATCTAAGTTAGTCGACTACACACAAAACTTGGTGTGTTAATTACGACCAGTTATGATGTGTAAACATTAACACTTTGTGTCAAATCGTTAACTTAAAACATAAAACCGCCTTATTTTATTCCCACGAGCTATGGTGTTCCTATAGTTTTCTAGAGAACCATTAGTACATAACTATAACATCGCAACTACAATATATTTTTAATAAAATTTCATATTTAATGCCTTCAAAATAAGATATCAATTCGTTAATCAAATTTTTCAATACTGCGACAATTTCTACAAAATTATTTTCAAATTTAATTTAGACAATTTTGCACTCAATTATCTTTGACTTAATGGTCAAAATAAATGATTATGTACATCTATATTATAATTCAGTTTAAATTTTATATAGCGATGAGTCACAGAGGTCCAGATGTAAGGCTTAAGACGTTAGTTCCTCATGATGATGTTGATTTATTTGGCATTTGGTGAATTATGGTATCGGTTTATTTATGGAGAGTTACATGGTCGCGGATCCTCACATCTATTTCACCATAAATGTTTTATTGAAACATTCATTTTTGCCACTGGCTTTTATTTTCAATTTTTTATGTAAATTAGTCACACAGGCTGACACTCCACTTGATGGTAGGTAGACCTATTGTGAGCGAGTTGTCTAGTGAACATGATAACTTGCCGTTTAAAACGAGTTAAATTCCAGCGAGTAGTCTAGTAGGTAACTCGTGGATATCGTTGTTTATTTATAACACAAGAAATGGCACATGTGCTGTGCCGAATGTAGTAGGATTGAGGAAACGCAAATGAGCGTTGATGTCCCTTACTTACTCAGCGTAAGGGACTTCACGATGGTCTTCTGTAAGGGAGTGGTTAGTGTCGTCAGCTGGGCTGCTCAATTTTTAACTGCAGTATACCCTGCTTCTACTAAAGAGTTCCACTAGATAGGATAGGTTAAGATAGGCACTAGATACTTCACAATATTCTATAAATATTTAAAGTCTTCTCATACATTGAGGACTCCTCACTATGTATTCCTTCATCGTTAAGAGCAGATAATGCAGGCCATACAGTAATTTGAATTTGAATTCTAAAAATTTTAAAGTAATTATTAAAGAATCCAAAGTATGCTTGAGCGTCAAAGTATCTGTCCGTATATATTTATACATATCTGAATGTATATATTCTTAATATGAGCACGGTGTGCGGTAAAACTCTAATGAGTTTACGTTTACACCATTGTAAAACTAAACTTAACATCATGCTGTATATATAATAATAAATAATAAAAATAATAATTCGAACCAGGTATACCTTCATCTGCATTTGTAGCAGCCAATGTGATACTCAATACATGTAACCTGTCCATAGTACACAATATAGGGCTGTCGAAATGTACACAGTGTGGTTAGCGAATGATTAAATTAACACAATTTGCCAAAGTCCACTCTCCGGTTACATAATGATAGCGAACTGCCTTGTAAACTGTCGTGTACTGTCTGACTCATTGTATTATGTAATTGATAATCATCACTGTGTCATCCCATGTTGCATTATATAATATGTATTGTAACAAACGCAATAAATAACATTATATGTTTATATTAATTAAGTATAAGCAATATTGTAATATTTAATTTTCTTGAACACTAAAAATTCAATTTACATTCTTGATTTATACACAACAAAGTTACAGGCGTATTAAAAGTGCAGTGCGTTGCTTCGATAAAATCTCTTGTCTAATTCTAATTTTTATGAGAAAATAGTATGTAAAATTTAAAATTTAAAATTTAAATATTATTTTAGAATTATTGAGTAACGAGTTGGTACTAAAAAGTTGATGGTACGTACAGTACAGTACAGTCACCTAAGACATATGAATCCAGGGCCCAAATAACACTTTGTTTAGAGCTTCCTTGAAAAGATTTATATTGTCGCTTACCCAACAATTAAAAGGTTATATCTATTTTATCAAAATAGTTAAGTAAAAAACAAATAGGTCCTATCAAGCTCTAACTATATACTTTTATCTATGTAAAAGTATACTATGGACAAAGTGGGAGCATTTAGTGTGATATAAGCTCATCAAACATTGCAAATGGCTGTGATATTGTATAAAAATAATAATTTATTCCAAATTTATTTATTTTTTATAATAAATGTTTTACAAATGATAGTTAATCAGATTTTTTTACGAATTATCACGACTATGAGCTCTTCAGCACCATTAAGAGAGATGGAATAATCTCGTAGAGTCTTATCAAAGACCACGACCAGTATGGAAAACCTATTCTAAATAGGTTTTCCATACCTGTATAAGAATTACGATAACGAATATAATTATATATTTATGGAAAAAAGGTTGCCTTGGTCTGGGGGTAGTTCTCATTCTGTTTTAAGCTTCGTGCTTCAGCTTTTAAAAGCTTAGGCGCTAGAAACAATATACCATCTTGAACGTTTATGTCCAATATTAAAATTTCATATTATTTTTTTAAATATACAACTTCTAATTTGTTTTTATAAATAATACTAAATTAAGTTCCTATTTACATGTTTCGTATGTAATATAATAAGTTCAAAATAAATATTGAACGTGATTGAAAATAAAATTTAAAAACTTAATACTTGACTTCCAAGTTTTCAAGTTGTCTCATTTTTATAGTAAAACATCATTCACTTGAACTGTTCCAGTAAAATTGAATTTGGTCTTATTTCTTTTCTATAGTTGACACATAAGCGTTTGTAGTTACAACATAATGCAATGTTGAACTCTATTGCGTTGCAATAAAGAAAAATAGATTAGTAGCGACAGCAAAATAGGTTTGTCAAAGTATAATAGCGAGGCGGAATTATGTCAAATGTCAAATTAGACGTCTGCCTTCCTGTCGTTTACATTTTGTGTAATCTACAATAGGTACGCTATTAAATGTGTTCGGGATCATCTCACACCGTTGCGTAATAGAAAACGAGCAAATATTACTTAGTAAAGTTTAGAAATAATAATTTTTGCTAATTATCAATTAAATATTCTCAAATTTTGCCAGAGCATTGAACCCGTTCGTAATGCTCGGTGTTGCTAGTGTTGCAGCAACATGGGCCATCAGTTAATTTATTTTTTATATTACCAGCAATTAAAATAAATATTCAAAAGCAAATTTTGAAGAGTTTGTATTGTTTTCATAAAGTCTAAACTCGCATTCAAACATTACTGTTATTAAAATTTATTAAGTAATTCATTTTACATAGAAAAATTAGGCACATAAGGCGTATAATTGATTTATTTGATTTTTGTATAACTTGTGTAGCAATTTATGCAACTACGAGGTTTCTTGTCGGTTATTCCTCATAGAATATGCAAAATAACATAGAAGAAGATTTGTATTTTTGTTTGTAATGAATATACTCAAAAACTACTGGACTGATTTTAAAAATTCTTTCAACTATAGAAAGCTACGTTATCAGCAAGTAACATAGGCTATATTTTATAAAAAAAAAATATGTAATATAAAATAAAAAAAACAGCTAATATGTTAACCATAATAATGTTTAACCATAAATTTGATGACTAAAGAACCTTTGTAGCTTCCATGTAAGTAGTAGCATCTACATTGATTATAATTTTCAAAATATAATTTTCAACTTCAACTTAACTTCAATGCGCGATACATTGAGAAAACGGTGTGACAAGCGGCCATCTTTGTAAGAAGGCTTTTATATGACAAAAGCGCTTTATTGAATTCTCTATTGAGAAAAAACCGTGACATCAAATAAATTGTGACACAACTTTTGTTGTCGCTGTGACCAAACCTGAGCCGTCGATTATTGGTTTTGTTTCATAATGTATTATTAAAAAGAATAATATAATGGTTCTAATGATTGATCAATTCAATAGGTATAATTAATTGCTTTAGAAATGGCCACGTGATTTGATAAAATAGGTATGAAAACCTATGTATTATTCAAAACTAATTGAGAATGTGAAAAACTGAACATTAAAATAACATGCTTGTCTTGGAATAAATTACATATTAAAATCTCAATTAAAAATATATTTAATTTAATTTATGAAATTAATAAAAAAAAAACCCAGTTGTTTTCATCACTGATTTGCTTTATGCATTAATCTATTAAATGAAAAATTAAAATATACAAACTTTTTTTAGAAACATATAAATTATGGAAATTCACAGTTTTGTAATTGTCACTAGTTGAGCAGTAACTTACTTAAGCAGTAAGTAGTAGGTCAGTAACCAGGCTGGGTTAGTTGTTACCCTATTAATATAAGTTATTGGGACCTTTTGATACATTATACATACTTACTATTTAACTGTGATTAATATTTTTCAATTTTTTATACTTATGTCTATGATTGTATCCACTTTTAACTCACGAGGAATTGATAGTCCTTTGGAAAGTACGAGTATGCTTGGAAATGCAATGGGAACTTGTATATTATGTATATTTATTCATATATATGTATAACTAGCTGGTGCCCGCGACTTCGTCCGCGTTGAACGATGAAATGTACCCTATGTCCTTTCTGGTGCCAAAGACAACGTGTATGCAAAATTTCATGGTGATCTGTTCAGTAGTTTTTGCATGAAAGAGTTACAAACATCCATACATACTTTCGCATTTATAATATTATTACGGACGGATATTAAGTACGGATTTAATACAATTATGATGCAATGCAATCTTTAATATATTCCTGATCTGTAAAATCTTCATCACATTATTCGCATGTGTCACACGATAAACTATGGACATTGTCAATCAGTCAGACAATTATCGACGTTCACCCAACCGTGGATAACCACTACCCGTCCATTGAATTCGTTTCTGGGCACAGAGTGAATCGGTATACAGAGTCGAAACTTCTTACAAGTTACTATGGGTGGGTTGCACCATCTAACTTTAACGGTAACCATATCCAAACCAGCCGTTAAATCTTCGGTTAAGCATATTATGCGTTGCACCATTTTTACAAAATGAATGACGTCCTAACTTAACGCTAACTTTAACCGCTTGATATTGGCCGCTTAATGTTATTGTTTCGGTTAAGTCAATTGTGACAGTTTTGTGGCAGGTGACTTTGAATGTTGCCATACTACAAAAATTAATACCACAACAACTTAGGAAAATTACATTACATTTTTATATAATGGCAACCCCTTTAACTTTGACAGTGACGAACAATATCATGGTGCAATGCAATTGTTAATTTCGACTGTCACCGTTAAAGTTACCGCTAAAGTTAATTTTGACCGAAACAATAACCAAGCAAACGGTGCAATCCACCCTAATTGTTATAAGATCATCATCTGAAGTGCTAGGGCACAAACTTGACAGATTATTTGATTGCAGTCAACACCTGCTTAGAGAAGAATCACTATGACCGATGTGTAAGTCTTCACTGCACTTGTATCCGCCATCAGGGGACTGTTAGTCTTATGACTGCGGTTTTGATATTTCCGTCCATACTTTACTAATCTTATAAATGCGAAAGTATGTTTGGATGTATGGATATTTGTAACTTTTTCACGCAAAAACTACTGAACCGATCACTATGAAATTTTGCATATACGTTGTCTGGGATACCAGAAAGGACATAGGGTACCTTTCATCGTTCAATGCGGGCGAAGTCGCGGGCACCAGCTAGTATTCGATATAAGGAACAAGGTTTAAAGGAGATTTGGGATAGGAATTCCTTAAAAATGCTCCCTATTAGCCCTAATCCTTCATAATTAATTAATATAATAATTATTTTATTATAATTATGATTTTTTTTTCTTAAAATGTCTCTTCTTTACTGGAGGTTGGCCGTCAGTTCTAAAACTTGTTGGCCAAGGAAACAGATGTTCTGTTCTGGAGATAACTGCCCTGACGTTACGTAGCCAGGATTTCTTCCGCCTTTCAGGGTGCCATCTTCTTCTATTTTGCCCATCACTATAAATCAGTTCATATCTATCGTTGTGTATCAGTTCATAAATGTTGTTCATAACTTTTGTCCCATCCAGATATTCAAATTTGCGCTTTTTACAGTCCACAACAATTTTCAGGTCATACCGGCACGCTGGAGTACCTTTTCCTCAGCTTAATTTGTAAAAATCGCCATAAATATTTCATAAACTCATAATTTTTTTTTTATAAAAGATGGGTTTGCTCTTGACCAACAACCAACTGTGTAGCAAGGATGAGGCTTAAGATGGAGCGAGCTCACCCAGAAGATGCCTATTCACTCGAACTTTAAAAACATTTGGGTTATATGAGCTCAGGAGTTCCAAACGTTGACAGTGCGCATTATAAAAGATGCTTTAAAGCGCTTGGTCCGAAATAGATCATCATATGTAACATTTAATTACATAAAGAGATATATTGCTAAGAGACAGCAATGACGTGGCACACTGCGTTCTGGGTTCTTCGTTGGGCTGTCATGTTTTTGAAACGACCTGACTACTCTGATGTAAAATTGCCTAGGCGTCTAGGCTTTTTCTGCCCTTGCTCATCTGATTATTTTTTTAATCTTTGTCCGTACTTACAACCGATGCTTTGTAATGTATTTACGGTTCACAGATTTATATTCAAACCGACTCCTTTGTATAGTCTGATGATAGGGTAGGTGGTGGATTGATTGATGGTAGAATTTAAATTATGAATTTACCTATATGACATTATTTTATATTTACTGATAACGAAGCTAACTGTTTAATTTGCTTATTCCAATTTCGAAAATCTCAAAAACTATTTCAAATTTAGGCAAATAGGTTTAATATTTCCGAGCTCTGTATTTCCGAGCTCATATAAACCAAATCTTTTCAAAGTTCGAGTGACTAGGAATCTTCTGGGTTGAGAATGAGGTTCGCTCCATCTTAGGCCTCATCCTTGCTACACAGTTTGTTGTTGGTCAAGAGCAAACCCATCTTTTACAAAAAAAAATTTAAAAAAAAAATATCTGTTGATTATTCGGAGTCACAAGCAAGCATTACTTGAGGATAAACCCTATAACTGTTTACCTCATAAATGACCACAATTCTGCCTTCATAATATTTGACACGTTTAGATAAATATTAAGAATTTGTGAGTTATGATGAGTACTATATACCTACATGTTGTACATTATCCTCAACATTGTATCCTCATTTGTATCCTCAATTGTATCCTCAACAGTTGTATCCTGTTGTATCCTCAACAGTTTTGCGCAGAACACGTCAAATAGGCAAGTTTTTTTATACCGGTCACATTAATGTAATTTTCCTAAGGATCTCTAATTTTATGAAAATAAAATACAGCTCACGTTACTCGCTGTTAATCAGTCAAGTATTTTTTGCGTTTATCCATTACAAACAAACAAACAAAAAAATCTATTTTTTTTTTTTTGCTTTAAAATATTAATTTTAATTTACTTAAGATTCTTGCTGTCTACATTATCTCCGTAGTTATCGCAATGTTAAAGTGATAAAGCCAATTAAATATGGTGAAACTTGTACAGACTTGAAAATTTTTAATTACCTTATTAATTTATAATAATATGATTCAATTTGTATAGATATTCCTTTTTATTATTACTTTATTAATTATATTATTAGTGGAATATAATAAATATTTTTTAAATTTATGGCTGTATATAATCTATATAAATAAATGAAGGGGTCATTTGTTGGCTTAGGCTTAGGCTTAGACTTAGGCTTTAGGCGTAAGCTTAGGGGTCATTTGTTGATGCTCCAAAATCATAATTTTTATATCCAGCATTTATTCATCTTACTCCTCCTAAACGGCTGAACAGATTAGGATGAAATTTTGTCTATATTTGAATGGGTCCCTGGATGGTTTCCATATACAATTGGCTTAGAATCGGGTTATACTTTTATTGATATTATTGAATTTACTAAATATTATTGCATTATAAGTTGTTATATTATTTATCTATGTATTTAATTATTCAAGCTATCAATATAATATCTATGTAAATTATATAATATATCTGTATGGCGTTCGCGTGAGTCTGCCGCAAGGACACACACATTTTGCTGTCCTTCGTACAGCGAATAAATTTCTTTCTCTCTCTCTCTCTCCTTTCTTTCTTTCTTTCTTTCTTTCTTTCTTTCTTTCTTTCTTTCTTTCTTTCTTTCTTTCTTTCTTTCTTTCTTTCTTTCTTTCTTTCTTTCTTTCTTTCTTTCTTTCTTTCTTTCTTTCTTTCTTTCTTTCTTTCTTTCTTTCTTTCTTTCTTTCTTTCTTTCTTTCTTTCTTTCTCTCTCTCCTTTCTTTCTTTCTTTCTTTCTTTCTTTCTTTCTTTCTTTCTTTCTTTCTTTCTTTCTTTCTTTCTTTCTTTCTTTCTTTCTAAATCAAAGAGCTCCAAATCTGCTCGTAGGTTCACCGGTCACCGCTCCCCACTAAACAAAGCAAGGCATAACTTGTCCCATAGCATGCTGTGAAGAATTACAAACGTTTTTACCAGGTAAATAACCTCTTCTCCTAACTGTTGGCTATATAATAGTTAAAAAATAATAAATGTAATGGCAGGACATTTGGGCAGTAAACGACTCCTTATAGAAGTCTTTCGTGAAATAATAGCACATGTGCTGTTGTGTTTTGGTGAGTGAATAAGGGATACCATATAGAGCCCATTACCATATATACCATACCTTATCCTTAATCCTTCTATGATTGGCAGCGCACTTGCAGCACCTATGGCGTTGCTCGTGTTACAGGCGACGGTAGTCACCTATTGTGAAGTGGATCGTCAGCCTGTCTGTCGACCTTAACATAAAAAAAATGTACACATCAAAACAATGTAATTAATACAGTGAAAAGATAGGCCAATAAAATGTTCCAGTGAGAGTAACATTCGTGGCAACCGATAGGAACGAAACGCGTCGATACATAAAGCTGTTTAGATTCGTATCTACCCTCACCGTATATATTTCGAGAAGCGACACAAGCCATGCGTAAACGCAGTAATTGCATCTGGTTTCCAATTACGATACACGGTGAAATTTTGTGGTGAGTTAAAATAAATGAGTGTCTAAATTTACTTAAGGTAAGGAAGCGAATGCGAAACATACATAAATGTCGTTGGAGCTAGTCTCTAGAAATGTGTATTGTATTGCAATGTTCTCTATTTAAAAAACACGTTACCCACTTAATTATATAATCAACAATCATTACTCGACAAAGATATATTCTTTATAAGCCATGCGAATTTCTAATGCGTTTGGACGCCATTTTGATGACGTATTTCGTCATACACTCAGTACCGTAGGAACACTGGCCGGCGAGTTTTTAGTTTCGGACGACAAAAATTGAAGGTTCCTGCGCATTAGTAGTAATTATAGCTTACCAACTGATGCCTGCGACTTCGTACTCGTTGAAAAATAAAAACAAAAATATATAATTTAATTTTTAGATGAGGGGACAGGGGACTGAATTTTTTTTCTGGATTAAAATTTCCCTATGTCCTTTCCTGTATCCCTGACAATGTGTATGCAAAATTTCACGATGATTAATTGAGCAGTTAAGGCGTGGAAATTAAAAGACTGACAGAGTTGCTTCCACATTTATTTATAGTATTATAATACTTAGTATGGGTACAGTATCAACGCTTCGATTATTCATAAGTGACGATGAACCAGGGAACGAATTGATGTAACACCTCCATATCTATGGTTTTTAAACGGGTAAATACTGATTATGTGCGACCCAAATAGTGTTATTTTTTATTAAAATTGTTTTCAAAATTTAAAAAAAAAAACCTATAAAATAACACATTCTCAAAACAATGTATAATTTTCATTCATGTACAAAAATTTGCTTAATATTTCTTTGAAATTACAAAACCATTAAACAATGTCCTATATATAGTTATTACACAAGTAAAATCATAAGGGTGACGGAAACGTGACAGAGGCATTGTGAAGCGTAGCGTTACGAAAACTGTCGCCGACTGTACATTGTTCTTGCTTGGTGTAACTATTAGGTACAATGTTGCTCAAGTTATGGTTTTTAATAATGCGATTGCATATTTCTGTCTGTAGATATTATTATGCACTATCCATCACGATTCGTTGCGAATTTCGAAACAGATCTTGTAACAAAGCAGACTTTAATCCTCAAATATATTGTAGCGAACCTTTTCGTAGCAGGATACTGTAGTTTACTTAATTTGAGGAAAACTCTAATACACTCAACTTGTACCAATCCGCTGTGGATAATGTTCAATATTGTTTCTTAAAATACATTTTTGATAATGGTTTGAAACCGCTGAGGGTTGTAAATTATTTTAATTTTATGACAATTAAAGACCTATATATACTGATAAAATTTTATATACCTAGATGTAGTTAAAAAATAAATAAACATCAAATGAAAACCACAAAATGCTAACGGGGAATACATAGTAGTGTTTGTAAAAACCGTACGCACTATTTAAAATAATTTTTATTAAAGATTGTGTTCAGGCGAGCGAAGCTATCACATAGCTAATCGTCGCCAGTAATGATTCGAGTGTTCCGTAATTATTTCGAGTGACTGCCTTGTCTTCGAGATGAATTAGTTTTGACTGGATGTGACAAAACCAAGTTGCGTCTCAGATTTTTTTTCTAATTTTTTAATACAATGATAAATGAGATTCAATAATAATAAAAACAAAAGTATTATTGGGGAGGCCTATGTCCAGTAGTGGACGTCCTGCGGCTGATGAAAAAATGTTTAGCAATAGTCACTTTCACATTTATGATATTAGATAGGATTATTTAAAGAAAAAAAAAACATGTATAAAAAAAGTTGATTATTTGTTTTCTAAGACATTAACATAAATAATATAATAAAAAAATCAATAAAATGAAAATAATAATCGTTCAAATCCCTTGACTCATACGCTTCTATAACAAGATCCCAAGTCAAATTCAAGCCTTAACTGTTTTCCAAATTCAAAACAAGATCAAACATAAGTTAAATAAAAAAACCTATTACATTAACAAGTACTCGTTTTGTTAAAACTGCGTGGATTTGTTAACTGCGTGACGATTTGTTCATTTTATAACGTATTTTATTTTTTCCTTATAACCAGCTGCGGTAATATAGTCAATAAACGCTCAATGGTTCTATACAATGAATATGGTGTAACTATAAAATAAAATAAAGATTTTTTATTTTTATTTTAATTTATTAATAAAATTTTATTTTAAATAAGCTTATTTTTAGTTTGTTGACCATTTTGTAAAATGATATTTTACACATAAATTTTAAAAATTCAAAATAATAAAATAGAAAGAAAATAAAATAAAAAAAATTAATTACAAACAAAAAATTAAAATACGTCAAATGTTAAAAAAAAATGTCAAAATTAAAAAAAATCAAAAGTTAAAAAAAATCAAAAATTAAAAAAAGTCAAATGTTAAAAATTACTCAAAAATATAAACCATAAACGGTCAAGTGATATGATCAAAGTGAACATCCAGATTTGCCCGCTGTAAAATATTTTATTATGGGCACTTAGAAAGGGGCTCAGTCTTCTGTCTTATTAAAAAGACCTACAACTTACTTTGCAAGTCAGTACAATTTTAACGATATTTCATAGTGTATATGTATCTATATACAATACTATAGGCCATATCTAGTTATGAACATATCTTCGACGACTATTTCATTACGGTAATCGTAATTTTTACGTAATGGCAGCCGCCACCGGGCTCCGCGTGATGGTATCGCCATGATTGCAAACGTCTGGTGGTTGATTACTAAATGTTGCGGCTTGCTGTACCCACGGCTCGAGACCATTGAGATGGGAAATAATCATATTTCATTTAATTCAAGGTGTCTTACGTCTTATTACACGTAGAATATATCTCAAATATAGACCAATATAATATGCAATGGTTTCTTTTGATTATGAATTAATATCATTTAAAATTTTTGAAGTGAAAACTTCTTTAAGCGCGTTGGGCATTTTTGAGTTGGGATAAAAATCATTGAACTAGAGACACTGTCATGTAATGTAATGTTTTTTTGTGAAGCTTAATTTTCACTTCTGACGTGCAGTCCAAAGACTGACATGTATTTTTTTTATAAGGACGCAATCAGGCTGATGGGAAGTTTAAATGGTTGGTAGTAGTTTGAACTTTCAAAGCTGGCTCTGGTCCGAATTTGGAAACTACGTTTAGCAGTCATTTGGGCAGCCCGTCTGGCGGCAGTAACCACCCCCTTGCAAAATTTCACTGTGAAATAACAGCACGTGTGCTGTTGTGTTTAGGTCAGTGAGTAGGGGTTGCCTGAACCGATTTCCCTATGTTTTCCTAATCCCTTTTCTTTAATCCCACTATGGTTAGAAGCGCACTTGCAGTAGTTATGACGTTGCTTGCGTTATGGCGACAGTATCCACTTACAATCATATGGACGGTCAGCCTGTCTGACGACTTAAAACGGCTGATACAGCGGTCATATAGTAAAAGCTTCATATGAAACGGAAAAAAAATCAGTACTCTGTATTATTATAAAATAAATTGCAAATACAAAAAATCTCTATTACAAGGTTACCTTATTACAAAAAATCTTTCCTTTTCCTTTTCACTTTTTAATACTTCAAGTGAGTCTATTTTTTAAGGAACCACCTGGGGCTGTAACCAAAGTAACAATTTAAAACGGTAATTAAACGATGAAGAAGTTCGAAAGAATAAAATGTATGAGATACATCAAGTGATTTAGCGACGGCATATGTCATGATTGTAAGTGGATACTGTCGCCATAACACAAGCAACGACACAACAACTGCAAGTGCGCTTCTAACCATAGTGGGATTAAGCAAAAAGGATTCATCGTTTTAAATTGTTACTTTGGCTCTTCCCAGGTGGGTTCCTTAAAAAATAGACTTACTTGAAATATTAAAAAGTGAAAAGGATAAGCAAGGATTTTTTGTAATAAGGTAACCTTGTAATATAGATTTTTTGTATTTGTAATTTTTTTTATAATAATACAGAGTACTGATTTTTTTTCCCTTTTCATATGAAGCTTTTACTATATGACCTGTGTATCAGCCGTTTTAAGTCGTCATACAGGCTGACCGTCCATATGATTGTAAGTGGATACTGTCGCCATAACACAAGCAACGACATAACTAGTGCAAGTGCGCTTCTAATAGTGGGATTAAGGAAAAGGGATTCGTTATCGTTTTAAATTGT
Organism: Synanthedon myopaeformis; assembly: GCA_944738685.1. Classification (NCBI taxonomy): domain Eukaryota; kingdom Metazoa; phylum Arthropoda; class Insecta; order Lepidoptera; family Sesiidae; genus Synanthedon; species Synanthedon myopaeformis. The sequence continues at coordinate 7,769,214 of OX122933.1, read as the reverse complement.
TACTTTGGCTAGGGCCACTATATTAATAGCATACAGCATAGATAATAATCTCCTAGTCGAAGCTGCATAGAGTGCATACGACACATTGCTGCGTGAAATCATCTTGTAATAGTAGTTTAATGCACTTTCACGATCCTAATCGGCAATGTACTGTGTTAATGACAATAATGACGAACAGAAGTTCCCATCGCTCTCGATATTCACGTTTTGTTGACTATAAAGTTAAGTATAGTTATAGTTGTGACCTTTTTATATGTTTCGCAACTGCTATTGAGCATATTAAAATGCTTAATAACACTAACTATATATGGCCAATCACATCTTATGGACATACTAGATAGTGCCCACGACTTCGTCCGCGTTGGAAAATGAAGTAGGTATTTATAACACGACATCTTTATCGCTGTGACGACGACGGTGGCGCCAAAATTTTTGTTTTTAGACGATCCCTCGCGAACTTAACATTTTTTAAGGATAAAAAGTATCCTATTTGTTAATCTAGCTAGGTAATAAACTAGATATCTATATGCCAAGCTTTATTCAAATCCGTTTTTGCGGGAAAAGGTATCAAATCCGTACATCCATACAAAGTTGCAAACTTTCGCAATGTATTTGGGGCCTAATTGTCAGGCCTGATCTTGTCTCTTTATCGTTTATCCTATCCGCTGCCTTATTATCTAACAGCAGACGACTTGCGATCGCGTTTGCTGCCATACAGAAATGATGCACTTTAATTTTAGTTATTGTCCGTAATAGACCTTATCGCAAACCACACCTTTGTTATGAGTTATGTGATACCAAAAACACGATTTAGTGTGATATTGCACAAATTGATAGAAAGTTTTTGCTTGTCGCATGTTGTTCGCAAGTCGTCTGCTGTTAAATAATAAGGCAGCCGGTTATCCGATGTTCGAGTGAGACAAACGGACTGTCTGTCTATCTCACTACCTCGCAATAAAGCAATATATTATAATGTCTTGCTATACAGAAAATAAGGTAATTCAGAATAAAAGTGACATTTGTACGATGTATTTACCGTATTTTGTGATATATTTCAACCATACGTTATCTGTATTCGGCATCTTTAAAGTTTAAGAGACGTGTCGAATTATATACACAAGTACAGGCGGGTAGAAAAGTTTCTCAAACTAAATAATCCGTACTAATATTATAAATGCGAAAGTATGTTTAGATGTATGGATGTTTGTAACTGTTTCACGCAAAAACTATTGAACCGATCACCATGAAATTTTGCATACACGTTGTCTAGGACACCAGAAAGGACATAGGGTACCTTTGATCGTTCAACACGGACGAAGTCGCGGGCACCAGCTAGTGTTTGAATAATATGGAGTTCGATAGCCAAATGTGCTAAGTAACAAATTGATAATCTGTAGTACTAGAAAGCAAATGCCTATAAGAACGAATGCTAAGTGCTGATAGTATAATATAGCAGACGAGATTTTTAAATAAAAAAAACTGTATTGTCTTAGATTTATCTACAAACTAATCGAATCCGTACTAATATTATAAATGCGAAAGTATGTTTAGATGTATGGATGTTTGTAACTGTTTCACGCAAAAACTACTGAACCGATCACCATGAAATTTTGCATACACGTTGTCTATGACACCAGAAAGGAAATCGTTCCCTTTCATCGTTCAACGCGGACGATGTCGCGGGCAACAGCTAGTGATTACATAATTTGTCATCTTGCGGTTATCGAAAATCAGATTTTATTTTACAGTACAAGATCACATGTTTAGTATGTGCTTGGTTTGAACTTACAACGTACTTTATGTTTTTGATTGTACTTAAACAGTTCCAGGAACATAATTCCAAAATTCTCTACGTGTGTACTCATAACCGCTGATTTGTACAAGTTTTTTTGACGACCAGTGACATTTGACCGCCATTTTATCGATCGTTAGCAGGTTAGCCGTCATTTTTATTGCACTGCTTAATCGACAATTTTTATAATTATGTATCAAAGATTTTTATTTGGTACATGTATCTAGGGGTAATTTATTATTAAAGTTTTGCTCGTTAAAAGTAACTTATTGCCCAACTTATCATTGGTATTTTGGTAAAAAAATAGGTGATTTAAAGGATATTATAATCAAATTAATAATTTAATAAATAGTCTTCGGACCAAAAGCATTAGACTCAATTCCTAAAAAAAGGTACTTATAGGTTATAAGACCAGGATTATTTTCTGCGTCTTCTGCATAGGTCACAGCTCACTAATGAATATGCATATGTAAACAAATATTTAATAGTAAACAAAATAAATTTCAAACTAGTCTCACATTTGCATCCAGACGGTGCAACCCCCTGTCGTAAATAAGAAAAGTGGGGGATATAGGGGGTCGGTATTTATCGCCAAGTGTTTATTACAATGAGAATTATACCCCTAATGACTTCTCGAACCCTTTCTGAGGACAGAAAATCCTATCGGCTATTAGCAGTCAAGAAGTGGTGAAATATCGTCGCCGGAGGCGCAAAGTTCGCCGCAACAAACTCCTTATGTTAATATAAACGTATTTACGCTGTTTAATGGGTAAATGCTGGGTTTTGTTAATACTATTGCTTCGTTAAATGTCGATGTTGTTTTAGATTTTTTGATAGAACTCCATAAGTTTTATTTTATTTATTTATTTATTTATTTATTTATTTACAGGAACATATATATTTAGTTTATTGGCTATGAAAACACACACTAGCATGCAAGCATGCACTGGCATGCAAGCATGCACTGGCATGCAAGCATGCACCAGCATGCAAACATGCACTGGCATGCAGGCATGCACTTGCATGCAAGCATGCACAGGCATGCAAGCCTGTATCGTGTGCTTCATTATATTAATTAAAATAATTAAAAATTCAAATAACAATTTATAAATTATTAAATATAAATTAAATTAATAATAAGTACTTATAGGTATATATAAGTACTTATTATTACCTGAACCAACGACTTCAAAACAGATTCGCGTGGATATATATGCGGATGGCAGAGGATCGAATGTGGTGACAGCAGCCAGATGAGCTACCCCTATTATTATAGCAGAAAACAATTAATTACTGCCACTATTGCCTGTTGGATGTGTGGTAAAGGTGCTTGTCTAACGTCTCAGGGGCCCCGGGTTCTATTCCCGGCTTGGTCAAATTTGGAAATGAACATTTCAAAGTTGATTCTGGTCTGGATTTGGAAAGTAGTGGGAGGGCACACTGCGTTTCGCAGTCATTTGGGCAGCCCGTATGGCGGCAGTAACCATCCTCCATTACGAAGACCACAGTGAATAACAGCTTAATAGTTGATTCATTAAATATTGTTTTTAAATATAAAATAAGTGATTTAAATAATTCCCTGAATACCTCTTTCTTAGCTGATTTGTTTCTTTATGTTAATATAGCTGTTGCACGCGGCTTCGCCCGCGTAACTTTATAAAATATAGCCTATGTTACTCGCTGATAATATAGCTTCCCAACAGTGAAAGAATTTTTCAAATCGGTCCAGTAGTTTCGGAGCCTATTCAATGCAAACAAACAAACAAACAAATCTTTCCTCTTTATAATATTATATTATTATTAGTATAGATAATAGAGATAAGAGATACCAAACCTAACACCTTAAACCTTTATTCTTAAAGCGCCTACACATGGCCTTAAAACATGTGGCAGTGGTGGGGAGCCCCCTAGATCGCTCCCTAGATCGACTCTAATTATGTTTACGATTTTCCTACACACGAGGCGATCAAGGGAGCGATCTAGGAAGCTCCCCACCACTGCCCCGATTTTGCCACCGATTTTAGAGCCGTGTGTTGGGGCTTTACACCTTATTTTTTTGCCGCTTACCCTTGTCGGGGTCGCAGTATCACACTGGTGATACTTGGAGAAAATAACCACCTACCTTGATGTACCTTAACCTCATTGCATATGCCTTTAACACACATTTACCCAGTCACACTGTTAAATTCTCTTATAATTCGTGATAATATTCCGTAAACACGTGTGACAGAGTATTCAACGATTTTTATCGCGTTCGATCACACGCGTTTAGATAAAGACATAACATTTTATTGTTCGTCGAATCGACGCGAGATATTTTTAATGGTTCCTACCAAAAACACGTTTGATTTTGATCAAAACGGGGTAAGGAACCGATGCACGTACTCACTCACGCCTATCTTCTTGGAAGCGGCTCGTCCGAGTTACTTTTTGAATATAAATAGTTATTAATACGCTTTTTTATCGTCCCGATAATTGCATCCAATGTCTATCCTTACTGAGTTATGATTATGATGTGAGATCGAATAGAAGAGTTGACGATAATCGGACGGAATGAACAAACATAACGTTTTCTTCATACCTATAAATAGATCGATGTTAGAGTGACATTCGAAATTTAATATTTCACTTTAGTACTGGAGAAAATTTTTGAAATATCCGACTTCTGTATCCAGTCTATATACATATTTAATATTAATTAATGCAATCAATTGTATTTAGGTGTTTATATTTTTATTTGACTGGTTTTTTTCGAATGAATAATTAATATCAATTTTACTTTAAATGATTGCTGATAAATTAATAATTATATTGAAATAATATTAATATTATATTAGATTTTTAAATTGCCCAAGACCCATTACGAGGCCGCCCTCAAATACCACCATAAAACATTTTTTATAGGAAGAAGAAGAAATCTTTTCTTCTTCTTCTATTAAATTGTATACATATTATGTATCAATATTAATTCCGTCACAGAACATAACTCACAGATGCCCCAAACTTTCGGACTTCATTTTAATTCCCCAAAAGCCATTGTTTGTGATCAAGTACAAATTCCTAAAAGTAATTATATCGACCCTTTGCAGCACTAAATTAGTGGCGTGGCGCAATTAACGGGTTATATAGTCGAATGTGACCCGTTTTATAGCTTCCTTCTAATAGCGAGGATCAAAATTAAATAATTATTGCAAGAATTCACCGACTCTCGCATCGCCGCAGCTACGAACGTTCAAAACCTCGTTCAATTTTCAGCGGCCCTAGCCAAAGTAACAATTTAAAACGATAACAAAACGATGACGAAGTTCGAAAGAATAAAAAATAATGTATGGGATGTATCACGTGATTTAGCGACGGCATATGTCAATCCCAATAAGTACATTTAATTATTTTCGAACTTCGTCATCGTTTGTTTATCTTTTTAAATTGTTACTTTGGCAGGCCTAACTAGAAACCGCAGTCATAAAATGTACAAGATTATGTCATTATGTCAACTGTCATTATGTCATGTCATTTCTCTTCTTCTTCTTCTTCTTAGGTTTAAATGGCAATGCGGCATGTCATTTCTCGAAGGAAGAAAGCATATGTCAATGTCATTTCGTGAATGTGTATAGAATAAAGTGTTTAGTATATTAAGTTTTATAAAAGAGGAGATGTCAAGGATAGAGCTATCTGTGGCAACACTACGTTCGCCGAACGCGTGTCAACTGTCAATCCTCCATTATGTAAAATAGATTATAGATTGTCTAATAATACAGTTAGTGAAATGTCTACCTTGTACTCATTATTAAACCAAGACACTTAAATTCTTACAGAAGATCACTGTGAATACAAAATCATGTTTGGATTTCGGTGAGTCACCAATAAAGACAAGTCAGGTCAATTTTTGTCAGATATATGAGACTAATACAGAAGAAACCGGATATAACGACATATCGGTTACAACGACCAAATGGCAAGGCCCCTGTTGAATGCCTATAACGATTTAGTATTGCTTATAATGACCAATCCGTTTATTACGATCAATTTTTGTGTTCCCTTGAAGGTCGTTATAACCGATTTTCAGTGTATGCAGAACTGGATGATATATAAATTCAAAGTAAATTCGATTTTTAATCGAATTAATTTTTTTGCCAAAGTATCTCCTTCTATGCTTTAATATTTTTTTTTTTTTTTTTTTTATTATGTGGCTTTGTAATATAGTGTAAGAAAGAAACCTAATTATCCTAGACTTCTTTAATTATTATAATAAAATTATGTGTTTTATTAATATTTGTTAACATTCTTTTTCAAAATTCAATTTTCTTTCGAAAATTCAAAAATTCAATTTCCCTTGCCTAAAAATACTGAATTATTTTCACGTGTTTGTTATTTCTATTTTAAAACTATTAATAATTATCGAAATTACTAATTATAAACGATGTTATTTTTAATAATATTAATTACTTTTATAAAATTGACACACATCTTCACATTTAATTAATAAATATAATTATTTAATTTTTAAATTTCAATTTTGTATATATAATTTATTTAATTATTAATATAATATAGGGTAATATGAATATGTACACTTACATAATACTAGTAAAATGTTTACACACAAAAAGTTACAGTTCGTAGTTAATTATTTTCTTTAATTTATAATTGATAAATAAATAAATAAATAAATAAATATCTTCACACATTCCACACAGCGCCATCTAGTTCCACAGTAAGCAACTAATGCTTGTATTATGGATACCAGACAGTTGATATAATACATAGATTACTTTTTTTTTGTAAATACATACATATTATAAATACAAAACATTCATGACTCAGGTACAAAGGTAAAATGTTAACACATAAACATTCGCCCCTAGCGGGATTCGAACCCGCGACCGTTTGGTTAACAGCTAGGGTTACTAGCCACTAGACCAAACGTGTCGTCAAAATTGATGTTTGTTAATACAAGAACAATAGTGAATTTGTGGTAAAATTTAAATTTTAAATGTTCGATTAAGTTTCCACATTATTGGCAGAGAGAGGAGTGAGTAACTCGACTCGTGGCAACAAAGAACGGTGCCATTAAGGGGCTGTCCAGACTAGAGATTTATGTGCGGAAGGGTTGCGAGGGAGAAACATTTTCTATCTTTGATTGTCGTTGTGTAGATGCCTTTAAACATACTTCTTAATTAATTTATTGTTATTTACATATTGTAAGTTACAATTTAATACCCTATTAATGTGCTGCTCCGTTTCATTTTAAATTATCCGTACAAATATTATAAATGCGAAAGCATGTATGGATGTTTGTAACTGTTTCACGCAAAAACTAATGAACCGATCACAATGAAATTTTGCATACACGTTGTCTGTGACACCAGAAACGACATAGGGTACTTTTCATCGTTCAACACGGACGAAGTCGCCGGCACCAGCAAGTAGAATATAATTAATGAGCATACATTTTGGTTTTAATATTTTAGAGATCGCTATAGTTTGCAGATAATATTTATATATAAATTACAATCTGGTAACACTAACTGAAACGCAATAACACATATTATACTCTTATTTCATGATGGAATTCTTTATGGGGTGGTTACTGTCGCCAAACGCAGTGCGAGCACTTAATTACGACTAATTATTGTCGTCCCTTGAAGGTTTTCAAATTTTTGTTGTTGTTTGTATATTTCCGTGTCTTTTGTGTACCAATACACATACACATACACATTCACATACACATAAAATTCGTATAGCTTATTCAACTAACATGTCACCAACTAATTAACAGCTGAATAGAAATATATAAGAAATTAAATAATACAAATTCAATATGTTAAAATATAAAATGTGTCTGTAGTTGAACGATAACATTTTGTCGGTCGAGCTAAAAACCATTTTACGACTATAAAAATCTATATAAATCGGTTTTTATTGCCGAAAAAACGATTCCCTGGTCGATATTTATCGATTTTCGTTTCGGAAAGTCGACGGTTCTTAACGACAACGTATTGTTTTGTGCTATTGATTTTGTTTATAGTTATTGGACGGTTACTGGACGAAAGAAACCGAATTTTTATTTCGTTATATTAGGTAAGCGTTGGAAACATATGGACACGCTTTTTTTCTTATTTATATCGATAATTTCTGACTTTCTAAATTTGAATCCATCGTGACCTTGAAATTAGTAGTTTGTTCTGTTATTTTCTAACAAAAACTTTATCCTGTAAGTGATATCATAGTCCATAGCCTATCCTCATGTTATTATTCAAGTTACACCATCCTCTCTAACTCCTTTTCACATTACTGTGACTTTTCTTTTACAGCAGAAAAACGCCTTTCCCTATTTTCCATATAAGTGAAATTTCATATATATATAAAACGCTCGCCTAAAACTAACAGGTCGGTAGTCTTTTTCACAAATATACATAAACTAATTGGTATATCCACATTAACATAATCACAAGCATTCAAAATGTATCGTTATATTTATCGTTATCGTTATTATCGGTCGTTATATTGGAATTAACGATCGTAAGAACAGAAATATAAACATTAATCGTTGGCTGAAGGTTATCTGTCCATACAGGTAACCTTTAAGTATGGAATCCTTAAGAACGAAACCGAAGTAAAACGAAGTATAATAATAATAGCTGGTGCTCGCGACTTCGTCCGCGTTGAAAATTTAAAAATAAGCAATATAACGCTTGACCTCGTGTTGCTATAACACTTTGGCCAGGCGTTAGTTTTTTATTTTTTATTTATCCCTGGGGAATAATCTTTTTTTCTGGATGAAAGGTATCCTATGTCCTTTATGAAGTCCCAGACAACGTGTATGCAAAATTTCATCGAGATCGGTTCAATAGTTTTTGCGTGAAACTTACAAACATCCATACATCCAAACATACTTTCGCATTTATAATGTTAGTACGGATTTTTTCTGGCGTAGAATTTTTTTTTTCAGAATTTTTATATTATAATTATATAATTTGTATATTATATTATATCTAGATTGACAGTGAACACCTTAAAAAATGTTTTCTCTATAATAAAACACATTTACAGTTTACATACTGGTTGTGCATAGCGCTGCGTCTGCGCAGACCCCGCCTTAAATTAGGCTTTACTTTGACAACCTTATATATTGTTATGCCAAATGAATTTAATAATATTAATTTTTAATAAAATAAAATTATGAAAGCCTCAGTATTATTTTGTCAACAATAAAGTTTGATCGTTATCTATGTTTTTTAGTAATAAGTATATTATAGATACTGGAATCCTCTTTTAAAGTACTGAGACTGAATTATGCATTATTAACTGAGAGCTTATAATGTCTGAAATAAAATAAGTAACATTATTCTTGTCTTTATTAATTGTAAAAGGCTTTTAATTTAATATAAAATAATTATGAATTATTTTTCTGGTTTTGTTTTTTTTTTTTGAAAATTTTTTTTTATGGCATCGCTTTGTTACGTTATCATTGTACAATTATTATTAAAAATATTAACACACATATCTCATCTAATATTACAATAAATTAATAATTCTAAGGGCCTCTTTCACCAATTACAAGTAAAGTGTTGATTAGTTATTTTTAGAAATAATTTTATGTTTTATTAAATTATGCACTCGGTTTACTGCAACCTTCGATAGGCGATTTTTTTTAAAATTATTTTCTTTTTAATGTTTGACCTTCGTTCCCGGTTACCGGTGACTTTAAATGGCGGTTAGCCTACTTGACACATGGTGAAAGAGGGCCTCTAAGAAGAGTTGTTAAAGGTAACTAACAAACCGCTAAATTCCCTTTTTATAGGATAAATTTTTAGAAGAATAATTAGAAACGTTACTATTGACTCGTCATATAACTAATTAAATTATTCTATACAACCTTATTTAACGAGACCAACATAATCGTGCAATGTCCAGTCTACGAATAAATTATACTTGTATTTATTTATTCGTAATGTCCAGTAAGTACATATTTTATAATATAATTTTTTTTTTCATAAAAATATTGATCGTTTAAAAAAAACATTGTAATATTAGAAATAGACAAGATCTTGCTCTGATCCACACAAGGCTAACGAAAATAAATAAATAATTTAAAGTACCAATGTAGGTATATTTATATTTGTCTTCAAAAAAGTTACACTGATGTCTTATTTTTGAGAAATAAATGAGATTTGATTTAATTATTGCCAGCTAGGACTGAATGTCGATATAAACCGAAGAAATAAAGCAAAGGTCTTTTAAGAGTTTCCTAAAGTATTACACAGATGGGTAAGTAGTCCTAATATCTGGACAATATGGGTCAAATTTACTAGATATAACCCGGTTATGATATTCACAGGAAACTGTTAGTTTTGAGGACGCGTTAATAAATTATTTAAAGAGTAATTAATGATACCAAATAATATGAATTAAAGTTCTATAAATGGAACGGGCATTAATGTCCGTCGACGCTGCGTCCGCGCATCTAAACTACAAAGCAAACAAGTGTTGCCGGCTCCAGGCTTGATTAAACACACATTCGGTGCACGGTCGATGCCTTAATTAGAATGGTAGTGATGGTGGTTGTCGATGATTGCTTATCGATAATTGGAGATTGAATCAGAAGGAAAAAAAATCATTTTACGTCTTTAATTTATTACACACTAGCTGGTGCCAGCGACTTCGTCCGCGTTGAACGATGAAAGGTACCCTATGTCCTTTCTATTGTCTCAGTCAACGTGTATGTAAAATTTCATGGTGATCGGTTCAGTAGTTTTTGCGTGAAAGAGTTACAAACATCCATACATGCAAACATACTTTCGCATTTATAATATTAGTACGGAATAATAACTCGCGGTTCATTTGTAGCAGCGGACAATAATTATCTCCTTGTGATCATTGTTGCAATCTTATGTTTGTATAACCGTTCAGTTGATGGTAGGTGGTTACCGTAGCTTATTACCACAAGCAAAGCTACAAGGGTTGCGAGTACCGCAGACCTTGATAGGAAAGATAATATTCTCTTACGAAAACAGACGAAGACAATAAGGATTTCGAAAAAGTATAGGATAATGCCCTGCCACTCCTAGTTAATAATACAATTTCGACATTTATACCCCTAAATATACAGTATGCAATATAATATTATATAAATTGACTGTGTATATTATTGAGCAATATGTTGGTGTCGTTTTTATGTCCAAATTAGAAATGATTTAATTTTGTTGATCATTGTAATGTCTAGAGAAAGAAAATATACTACATACTATCATTTATTTTTCCGTGTGGTAGGTAAGCTGCGGGCTAAAACTATCACCATTATCAATGTATTTAATCTATTTCTAAGTTTGTCATTTTACAATGTCAGTTATAACTTGATAAAACTTAACGTTGAATACTTAAAAGTTGAAATTATAGAAAAAAAATTATAATTAACAAAAATATATCGATATAAATTATGAAGCCACTGTCCCATCACTAAAACGTTAATAGCTGTAACACCAGAGTCATTGAATATGGTCGTAATCGTAATTATTTTTAATTAATAATCAACACGCCATTAGAGTCGTGCACGTAATAAGGATGGGCTCGTGTCGATGTCCCTTTGGCAATTTAGACGGGCGTGTTTTCAATTTGTGTTTTATACTTTGAAATTGATATGACATACGATTGGAATTTTATGCCGATGTATTGCAAATTGCTTCGAAATTGACTTATGTTTTTCTCCTTATAAATAATTTATAGATAGGAAATCATCATAGCTTAAGAAAAATATTGGAGGCGAACTACGCATTTAATACTTAAGAATACGTGGTTATTGACAATAAATTATTCGTGGCACTTATTTCTTGACAAGTCGCATTTCATATAAATATAAACCTATTCATGCAAACGTTATGTTAATTTCCACAGGTGAGTTCCAGTGTAAGTATGTACGTTACTAATTAAAGAATTACTAGTTGATAAATGTTACTATGATTTAAAAGATTATATGTCTGATAACTTAAGTGGGATGGTGGTGATTAAAAAATTATTTTGTTATGTATAGTGTTCTCAAAATATTTGCACACCCCAAAGGGTAGAATGTAGCGAGCCTTATTCATTATAAAAAACTATTGTAATTACCTATATTCAGCAAACAAATTATTATTAATATTATTAATTTGAGTTATATTACTTTAAATGATATTTTGATCCTTATCACTTAGTGACTTAATGTCAAATTCATTTAATACTGTAATATAGAGATACAATTATTTGAACTAGTATTCGTTTAATAACTAAGATTCAATCATAATCAATTCGAAGGATTTTTTTTATTGATTTAACTGAAGTTAAAAACTTTCTAGTTTAAAACAAAAAAGGAATCATTTCGTAAACATAATATGAGAAAATTATAGACAACTGTTTTTTTCTTTAATTTTATTTATATACTTACTTATAGATTTTGATATTTGAAAAATACACATTTTGATAACTCTCCTTTAAGATTTTTTCAGATTTTCAACGCTATTTTTATAAAAAAGTTTTATGTCGTATGTCAAATTGACAATACTTACATCTTATAAGACCTTTTTTATACTGACTGGTACAGTATAATACGTTTATTAAATAAAATTTCAGGTTTATATTTCTTTATTCTCATTAAAGTTTAAAGCTACTCACATGAGAAAAATAACAAAAGACTTTAATTAAGAAACGAAACATCATACAGGCAGACAAATGTCACCGAAATTATACAATATTTGTTCATGATTGTAACAAAAACACATTTAAACATTTAAACATTTAACATGAAGCTAAACTTTAATAATATTTATAAATATTTATATACTAAGTTGAACTACTTAAACACGGGTCCGAGTGTACGTAGCGTGACGGATGCGGCATCCACAACACCTTGTCCCACAATCAATATAAAACTATCGAAGATCAGGAAACATCATTGATTTATTTGTGAATTATAACAACATTACACAATACAATCTACACTTTACTGCTCAAAGATTACGGATTCATTTTAAACAAAACATCATTTAAATCATTCATGTAGAGACTTTTTAACGAAACTGAATCTTATGTCAAGGGCTTAAGGTTTAAAATTGCTGTGTCATTTTGAAAGTATGTTTGCCACCAAAGAAGAAAACGCCAGTTTCAAGTGATTTATGCCCGATACGGCATATTAAAAGTTTTGTTTTGTACTTTTAAAATGTAAAAATCTTTAATTTATGGTCTCAAAATCGAGAGGTCCGATTAAACAGTACCCACTTAGATTTATTGTGTTAAACGGGAACCCTATTTGTCTGTATTATGTATGTGTATATTTTTTATAAGTCCATAACTAAACGGATGGAATTTTCGTTCGGAGATCGGATCTATGGTCTCTATACCAAACATACCAACAATTAATTAAATAACCCCCAGCCAATTACACAAATGGTGCCTAAAAATAAAGCCTAGACTTGTACACATAATAAGATCTATAACAAAACACATAGCAACAGCCCATTTACCTTTTTGTCCTATCTGGAATGTAAGGGTTGGCAGGCAAGCTGACCATCCACTTGATGGTAGGTGGCTACCGTTGCCTATAAAACAAGCAACGGCACATGTACTAGATACTAACTAGATAAGCAGAATAAATTATATAAGATTGTGGTGTAAGGTAATTTATAACTCATTCTCATATAATAAGTATAATAAGTTGTATAATAAGCTATATAATAAGTTGTATGTGCCTTAATAAATAAATAAATAAAATAAAATAATAAGCAAATAACTTGCAATAAAAAAATACTATAAATTGAGATAAAAACTATCCTATCTTTTATTTTGAGTTGGACCAAATTACACATAGTTACGAAGTTTTATCAAAATCGGTTCAGTAGTTTAGGAGTTCATCGAGGACATACAAAGTGACTCGTAATTTTTATATATATAAAGATTAGCTTATAGGAAAATGGGCTATGCCATTTGATTATATGCCAAGAAAATGGGCCGTGGCATCCATTACTCCCTCATCTAAACACAACAGCACACGTGCTTTTATTTAATGGTGTTCTACTGGAAGGGTTTGGTTCGCTCCCACATGGACTGCCCAATTTATGGTTGGAAAAAGCAGTTCGCCCTGTCACTTTTGTTTTGTTTGTGTCTTATATGTCAAACTTTTTCATATTCTAAAATTTCTTATATATATGTTAAATAAATATTACGGCGATAAGTTAATCAAAATAATATCATACTCATAATTAGTTATAATTAAGTACCTAAATCATATTTACAGAAATATTTTAATCAAGTTCAAAATCTTGATCATCTGTATGGAGTTGGTTACTGTCGCCATCCAGGCTATTATTAACGACTGGCTATTACTATTAGGTACAATCAACAAACTCAAAAAAAAAAATTTTTTTTTGTGTACATATACCGATCCACATTAAAACTAGAACTAATAATTTATTTATTATAGAATGTGATATCTTTAATATAATCAAATGTCATTACACCCACTTGAAGTCTATTTATGAATAAATATTCGATCGAACAAAAAGTAAGTAATAATTCAAATATGTTAGGACTCCAACAATGGTATACACAACTCCATATTAATCAGACTGATACCGAATGTACACTTGACTCGGAGTTTATACTATATTTATTACTTAAGACCCGGTGGGACGAATGTACTAGAAAGTTCATTCGTCCCACCGTTAAATGTTTAGAAGATAAGTATTTATAATTCACAGAAATATTATCAAAATTATATTTATTAAAACAGCAATTAGTGTAGCAAAAATTCGCAAATTAAATTTTATTGTTTACTAGCAGACACGGAAAACGTTGTTTTGCCAAAAAAAATTGGGGTGGGCCTCCCTTATCACTTAGGGGTATAAAAAATAGTTTACGATCTATTCTCAGACCTACCGATTATATAAAAAAAAATTCATAAAAATCGGTCAAGCTGTTTCGGAGGAGTTTGATTACAAACACTGTGACACGAGAATTTTATAAGTCCCTATATTATAGATTTTACAAGTGCGATAATATTGGATCAATTGGTCTCTACATCGTATTTTGTAATATATTTTACAATTTCTGAATAATTTATTCTGTAATTATTATGTAATAATATGATTTATTTTAAAATAAGTTGAATTTTATAGTTCTTTACATTTTAAAAATATAAAAATGTTACTTTTTGAATGGTCTGTTAATATTGTGGCGAAGTGTACCTGCATTGATTCAATTATTAATATTTAAAACATTTTGTACAATACACGAATGGATGTTATGTTATTTGTTATTTCGCCTTTACTTATTCTATGTCGAACTTACTTTAGTTGCATTAGTGTGGAGAAGGACTCTTTAAAGTGTTTTATGGATTTTTTATGGGATGCTTTGGTCGTGGTCTCCAGTCCAAGACTTTTCAAAGATATATTCTGGCCATTTTCTATGAGACTATGCCCTTCAAACATATATCAAGCATTGCCTCTCCCATAACTCGTTGAATTATTTGTAATATTATGTAGTCAGTCACGTTTCAGCTCCATAATATGTCAACACTGACAATATGTATGCCTTTTTTGAGATATAAACGAAGAAAATATATGACGAAGAATGCTGCTCATCTTATTTACTTACTTACTTACTTACTTATCTTAATTTATCCTTGGCAATACTTGGCAGCACCTGTGTTGTTGCTTGTGTTATAGCTGCCTGTAGCGACCTACAATAAATTTAATCGTCAACCTTACATAAAAAGTCTCATAAATAATTTTAACACGTGTACTGTTGGTGTATCTTAATAAATTAAAAAAAAAAAAAAAGTCTTACTAATAAGTTAACCAAGTAAGAAAAAAAAAAATTAGTCTGCCTAGTAAAAAAAAGTTCTCTCCATATAATGTAGACCCAACGGTCATCGAGGCGGGCGGGCCGATCTAGCGTCGCGATCACCCTGTGGGTAGCTACTGTGGGCGGTGTACGATCGTTCTTTACAATACGTCTTGTATGCGTCTACCTTAAATCATAACTTGTTCATTAATAGTATTACTTCAATCATTGATGTATTAATGCTTAAATCAATTTGTGTGAAAGTCGATAGACAGGCTGACAGTCCATTTTAATGGACTGTGGGTCGACTGTAACATTAGCACAGTTATAGATAGTTCGCTGTCGATCATAGTAGCATTAAGGATTAGTGAATAGGAAGGGTTAGGGTAATGGGTTTTGGCATTCCTTACTCACTCACCGAAACACAAAAGCACACGTGCTGTTTTTCACGGTGGTCTTCCGTAACGTACGCCGCTACTATTTATTTTAAACTCAAAAATAATATTTTCAAAAACATTACTTGTATAGCTTTCGAATGACTATCTTTGTTAACAATATAATTTAATAATAATATTCAAAAAAATTATAAACAAAACTGGACTTTCTATTTTTTCCATAAATGCAATATCTGCTGTAACTTGCTGAACAGTAACTTGCTGTATCTCGCAGACTACTTAATACTGCAGTTCATACTTGGGTCAAGGTTACCATGACTTTTATATATAAGAAGATATATGCTGACCTATGAAAAAATACACTAATTAAAGTGGCAAGCATAGAAAATTTCTATTAATTTTTTTTAAAATTAACTAACACTTTTAAGCATTGACGCACTCTTATTAGCATATTACGGACTTGTTGAATCTGTGTTAAGATATGGGCTTCTATTCTGGGGCAACTCGACAAACAGAAATTTTGTTTTAAAGGCACAAAAGAGATGTATTAGAGCCATGTTTAAATTAAACGTATTAGAAAGTTGTATACCCTTTTTTAAAAAGTATAAAATACTGACACTTCCATCACTTTTTATATATGAGGTTGTTGTATATGTAAAAGCTAACCCCAACCTATTTAAGCGAGTCTCTGATAATAGTAAAAGAGCCCAAAGAGATCCTAACAGATTATGCATACGAAAAGCAAAAACAGCTCTAATGCATAAAAGTGTTTTTTGTCAATCGCCAGTTATACACCATTAAAGAACTCAATATTAATTTATTCAAGAAGAAAATGAAGCAATTACTCGTTGACAAATGTTATTATAGTATTTTATGTGTGATAATTTATTGTAATAATTAGTAATTAGTAATTAATTAGCTTTGTTTTATATAGTACACTTAAAATATTTGCACACCCTGTAGAATGTAGAATGTAGCGAGATTTATCTACTGTAAAACCATTGTAACCTATATTCAGCAAATAAATGGTTATTATTATTATTATTATTATTATTATTATAAAAAAATTTATGTCAATATTTTTTAAACAAAATATGTTTTCAATACCTACATTTTTTATTTCAAATATAAAATTACCTATAATGCGGCAAATTTAAAAGAAACTGTCGCTTTTACGTTGAAAGCGAGCTCGCATTAATTAACTCCTTAAAGAGCTTCGGTTGTATTTTATTACCATATTATTATCTGTTGATCATTGATAGCGAGTTGGGAGCAAAATGTACCGGTACCAATTTTTTTTTTTAAATACCTAAAAATCAGTGCGGATCGGTATTTTTCACGCGATTGTATCAGAAAGTGTTATTCGCACACATTATTTTGGAGAGAAAATATGTTATTTATTTTAATTTGTAAGTAAAGTGGCAGACATGCTCACAACCGCTTTAGTGTGAATTGCTAATCCGTACTAATATTATAAATGCGAAAGTATGTTTGGATGTATGGATGTTTGTAACTCTTTCACGCAAAAACTAGTGAACCGATCACCATGTAATTTTGCATACACGTTGTCTGGGACACCAGAAAGGACATAGGGTACCTTTCATCGTTCAACGAGGACGAAGTCGCGGGCACCAGCTAGTGTTTTCATAAAACGCCTAAAGATAATAAGTACATATAACCAGTGTGTTTCATTTAGAACCTGCTTGCTCTTCATCATACTCGTATTGCCAATACAGTTTTTTTTAGTATAAAATATATTATAAATAATTATTTTTAAGCAATATACAAAATTTAAATAGCAAAATTTCGTACTTTTATTTTTTAAAATATTTAAAACTAGCTGGTGCCCGCGACTTCGTCCGCGTAGAACGATGAAAGGTACCCTATGTCCTTTCTGGTGTCCCAGACAACGTGTATGCAAAATTACATGGGGATCGATTCAGTAGTTTTTGCGTGAACGAGTTACAAACATCGATACATCCAAACATACTTTCGCATTTATAATATTAGTACGGATTATAACTAATTATTTTTAAGCAATATACAAAATTTAAATTTAAATAGCAAAATTTCGTATTTTTATTTTAAAATATTTAAAAATATAAAATTTCTAACTATTTATACAAATATAAGTCACAGCTATGTTAACGGTCTGATATAATTGAATAAAATCCAATTTAAAGGTAAAATTTTTTTAAAAGATCCAATTTTTATAATAAAAAAAAAAAAAAAAAATTACGCGGAAATAAATTTACGCGGAAAACATTCCAATGATATATTTTAAAAAAAAAAAACAAAAGTCAACACGAAATGGAATTTTTTTATATGAGATTCGATTCATATCAATCCATTTAAATTCGCAACAGAAATGCGATCTACTACCGGAGCGATTTCTCCAAATCAACTCCAATTCTCTTTGTAATTAATAAAGCAAGTTTGTGGCGACGTTTATTTATATAAAAAAAAAGTGTTCTTTTGAAAAACGCCGTATTTTTATCACACGATAATTGTTGTGAATTTTTATATAGTCATAAAATAAAGGTGAAATTTTCATAGTCACCTTTTTGATAAATACGACCTGATGGTCCTACAAAGAGAGATGCGTAGTTGTTTATTCTAGATTAGCTGTTGCACGTGACTTCGCTCGCGTAACTTTATATAGCATAGCATATGTTACTCGCCGATAACGTAGCTTTCTATGAGTGAAAGAATTTTTAAAATCGGTTAATTTTTAAATTAAAAAAAAAAAGATTTATATATTTGTAATGAACTCAAAAACTCAAAAACTACTGGACCGATGATGAAAATTCTTTCATCTATAGAAAGCTACATTATCAGCGAGTAACATAGGCTATACATTATAAAGTTACGCGGGCGAAGTCGCGTGCAAAAGCCAGTTTGAGTATAAAATGACATTTATTTCTATATAAAAATTTTCATTACGCAACAATTTCAATTTCAAAATTTTTAAAGATGAAATAATTAATATTATTAAAGAAATTGCAAGCGATGCAAATTGATATATAAAATTTTATAAAGATATTAAAACATTAACATAATTTATTAAGACAATTGAAGTCACAGTCACATTGTATGATCATGATCCAGAAATACAATAAAACAGCAAATTTATTGAAATAGAAATTCTACTGTTACAGTTAAGACGCGACCCCGGGGGGTTACGATCTGACAACCCACACATCACATTGAAAATATTCATTCTATAAACAATGGTCTGTCTCCCCACTTCTCTTATGGTTAGCCTTACAACCAATGCCATAACTCACGGCGAGCCCGTCGCCTAATTTATCTGTACCGCATAAATTTATGCGCAAGAGTCGTCGGCTTGCAATCGGACAACATTTAGCTGGTTATCGACTGTTTGATTTAGTGGCGACGGGCAAGCCAATCCCTCAACACGATAGGTGCGACATGATTCCGCGGTCCTATTCTGTAACGCTATACTATCTCAGTGACGTATACTAACTTAGTGTTTTTTGAAATGGATTTGGATAAACATGTCTCATTCAAAACAAGTTGAAAGTCAAAGATGAAATATAAAAGTGGTTTGAAGTCAATAAATTTTTTGAAAAAAAAAAAAAAAAAAAAAATTGTTAACTGTATTTTAAACTTTTTAAGTTTTTGAGACAAACCAGGAATCTAATATTGTTATGGGAGAAACGAGGAAATTTTTGGAATGTGAGACGTACGAGGCATAAATTCTCACTGAGATGCGAATTGTTTACATATTGTGTGTGGTGTTCCTTTTATGAAAAAAACTACCGACAATGTTACAAACCCACTGATGGTAAAGATAAATGCGCTGCTGAAGTTATAAAAAAAAATTGAAAAATAATAAAAAAATATCTTTAAGCCATTGGGAAAATTACCAACTATATATTACGCTAAATACCAAACGAAATTTGCCAATTAAGTCTGCTTGTGTGCGTATTAAATTGTCAAATTATATCAACATAATATCACAATGAATATTTTATAATTAGGCTCATGAAATATTTTATTCATAATGTCAAGTGCCAATATGAAAAACAAATTATGAAAATTAAATGTTAATACATACTTATATTTAATTGAGGTACTTACTTGAATATTCAAAATTATACAATTTTTTCCGCTATTAGATAATTTATGGTCAAAGTACCGAAATGATTTTATTTTTCCTATATTAGTCAAAATTAGTCAAAATAATTTGTAAAATTATTTATATATTGAAAAACTAACTATAAAATTCAAAACGCTCTTAAAACCTATACTTTTTAAAAAATATGTATAATATCCTATACTTAAGTGATTCAGTATCGTATCAGAATATACCCGCCGCGTTCTTATAACGTAGGTGTTGGAGAAAATGCTAAAATTATTACCCGCATATTGGAACTTCGTGTCGCACGCTTGTTCATTTATTTGTTGGTTTGTCTGTATGTTTCACAGTGCGATGTTTACTCAGTATTGGCGATTAATCTTGTACTATGGAGGATAACAGGCGCACGATATATTGGCCTCTTCCATTTTTTTTGATGAGACTATTTTAGTCCATAAGCTTTTATATAAGACGTAGGTCAGTCAGTAATTAAATAAGTACAATTAGGGCCTCTTTCACCATTTCTGAGTAAAGTGTTAAGTAGGCTAACCGCCATTTAAAGTCACCGGTAAGCGGGAATGAAGGAGATGAATAATACCTTTGTTTGTACAGTAAAAGACCCAAACATTAAAAAGAAAATAATAAAAAAAAAATCGCCTTTCGAAGGATGCAGTAAACCGAGTGCATAATTTAATAAAACATAAAATTATTTCTAAAGTAATCCAACACTTTACTTGTAGTTGGTGAAAGAGGCCTTTACATAAAACATAAAAAGTCTTTAAATCTTTTAAGTCGCCAAATTCTGCACTCAAATATACCATTCGAATCAAAAGCTGATTATAGAAGCATGCGGTTACCATCTTATAGAAAGCTGTTGGAGATGGTATCTAAAATATTAATTCATTTAACTGTTAAATTGAAAAATAAATAAATAAGTTTCAAAAATAAATTTAAGACAGAGTTATCGAAAGGGTTTACTTAACAAAAAATAATTTATTAGATATAAAATAACTTGAAATTAATTAAATATATTATTATATTAAATAACTTAACAAAAATGTATGTTGTAAATTTGAATATTTTGTATGACAATGACCCATTCATTTAAATAAATACAAACGCCTTTACCTATATATATATGAATAATAAAATTATTACTATAATTATTATGGGATTTGTATATTTTTCAAAATAAGCTAAATATATACCTACTAAATAGAATTTTAATTTTGATGAATATGTAATCTTAACTTACAATACCTGCTCATTTTTTATTGTTATAAATTTTTATTACATCTTTAATATAATGATGAATGTAATACATTTCTAAACATTAGTATGTTAACGTCATAATTATAATACACTAGGGACAATCTAAATTACAAAATACTAAAAAAAAATATGTTTTTCCTAATTCCTTACTAAGTCCTTACCAACGAGAGTGATTAACATTGTTACACTTTGTATATGGATAGATTACAAAGAGAATCTATCCATATACAAAGTGTATATGGATAGATTCTCTATCCATATACACTTGCATGAATAATACATTAGTCACGTCTTCATTCATTCGTCGGGGTATCATATCGCACCATTTACCATCAGACAAGCTTCCTCTATCAATTGACATCACTACACATTTGCTCATAATTTTTGGAGGTTAGCTATTTTTGTACACTTGCGGACAAAACTAGTTAAAATGAATTTTATTTATTTATTTTAATTACTAGCTGGTGCCCGCGACTTCGTCTATGCCTGGCGATGACAGATACGTCCTATGCCCTTTCTGGTGTCCCAGACAACGTGTATGCAAAATTTCACGGTGATCGGTTCAGTAGTTTTTGCTTGAAAGAGTTACAAACATCCGTACATCCATACACAAAAGCATACTTTCCCATTTATAATATTAGTACGGATTAATTTAATATATGTACAATGGAATTACTGCTTATGGAATTATTTTTAATGTACATTCATCAAACTTAAACATCAATCAATATTAAATTGAATGAAAAGGATTGAATATCGATTTTGTATATATTGTAGAAATACAATTGGCATTTCAAATATTTTCTAATACTATTATTACTAATATTTAGTATGGCCTGTTTATATTATATTTAGATAATATTAACATTAACAAATAATTACTTGATTAATGATGTTTAGATTACTTATATCTATTTACTTAGATTATTTGGATTATTTGATAACATGCAAGTTTAGAACAAGCTTTCAACGTTTCGGAAGTGTCAATACGTCAAAATAAATAACACAGATTTTAAATATTACTTCAATTAAAGTAATCTTTTAGTATAATTAAAATAATATGATACCCGCTTTGAAACAAATAATTAACTTTCTTTAAAACAAAAAGTGGTTTCTATTAAGACATGAGTTGTGTATTTATATTCGGATTCAATATTGACTTGTGATATTTGACTGAATTAGATTTTGAATATGTACGAATGATTACTTAAATTGAATATGTGCCTAATAAGCAATGAATATGCATGCTGTGGTAGTCTGTAAGTGTGACTTGTGCAAGCTGAACTGTATTATGCGATTTGTTTTGAATTTTATATGTACATTGTTGCGTTGGCTATCCATATTATAATAAAAAAAAATAAAAATAAAAAAAAAGACAAACGTTACGCAATTTGCATGTCCGCCAGTGTATAGATAAGTAACGAATACAAGTCTGCAATAAAATTGATTGTGAGCAAGCGTCGCATCCTGTGAGTGACTTGATGTTTGGACTGCCCACGCTTGACGCAGAAGCGTTCGGATTGACAGAACAGTCATAACTGTGCATAAGGCGTATTATATTCTGCTTTAATGTGTGTACACATATAAATAAGTACGTAAAACATATAAAAATAAGTATAATTAAAGTAGAAGGGTTACATAGGAAGTAAGCCTAAGCCTATATAGGCCTCATTCACCGTGTGTCAAGTAGGCTAACCGCCATTTAAAGTCACCGGGAATGATGGAGATGATATACCTTTGTTTGTACGGTAAAAGTCCCAAATATTAAAAAGAAAATAATAATAAAAAAATTCACCTATCGAAGGATGCAGTAAACTGAGTGCATAATTTAATAAAACATAAAATTATTTCTAAAAATAACTAATCAACACTTTACTTGTAGTTGGTGAAAGAATGAACTGTCCTATATATATTTTTTTAGAATACGAGTATTATAAAATTTTATTTACTCAATGGAATAGGTTAATGTACGTGTCGATATATATAATTAAAATTACCATATCACAATATTATTTAACGGCCGAACCTGTCAATTTGAGTGATTATATGAGACATAAAGATTTATATGGTGACGCTGTTTAATGGCTAGACGATTATAGATAAGAAAATTGTCAAAGAATCAAATTGTGTTAAATGCAGACGCGACAAGCGAAAGAACTTTGGAATTTTTATTTTTATAATTCTAGTGAGTTGCTTTTTTTTATTTATTTATTTCATTTGATTGCTAGTTTCATTGATATATATATATATGGGATATGTGATATGCGGCATATCACATGGAGAAAGAGTATTATTAAAGCAAGGAAACTTTAATAAGCGGCATAAAAAAGTCTGCTTATATAATATTTTATACATATTAAGTATAAAATAAAGTCGCTATCCGTTTCAGTCTGTTTCTTAGAACAACTTCAAGGTTTTTGGATGTTTGTTAAGGCGTAAACTTTTGTATGAAATTAGTATAAAAATGACACACAGACAGATACTCGTATCGTAGGATATTTTCATTCCATAATGAGTAGTTCGTTGAATAATAATGACTTCTTTTGTGAGTATTGTATAAATTATATAACATCTTGAAGATTACATTAACACTCTTTGGAAATATATTATACTTTGATAAAGGATAAATATTTACGTAAGCACGCAAGAACAGGTTTTTATTTGTTTATACAAACAGTTATATTACAATAAAATTCAATTAAAATTTTTACTTACTAATAAAATTACTTCTTCGCAACCAGAACGAACCAGTACATGAAAACTCATCAGAGTACAGCCTCTTCAGTTTATTATACATCCGGTAGAAGACAGAAAGAGAGGCTATATATCTTCTTACACTCAGA
This sequence comes from Synanthedon myopaeformis, assembly GCA_944738685.1. Classification (NCBI taxonomy): domain Eukaryota; kingdom Metazoa; phylum Arthropoda; class Insecta; order Lepidoptera; family Sesiidae; genus Synanthedon; species Synanthedon myopaeformis. The sequence continues at coordinate 7,744,998 of OX122933.1, read as the reverse complement.
CAACCGCGAAAAGATATCTTTTTTTTTTTTCATTTTTTTTTTATTTATTTATTTATTTATTTAGATTTAGATTACATACAGCCATAAATTTAAAAAATATATATTATAAATTATATACAAATAGGCCCGTAAGAATCATAAAAATTATATGTTTACATTTATTTATTAATTAAAATAATAATAATAATAATAATAATAATAAGAAAAAGAAAAAGAAGAGAATATTCTATAAGTATAAAATTAATTTTTCAAAAGATATTATACAAATACAAAATACAAAATAATTTATTCATCCATTTAAGCCTAGGTATAAAAAGCGTTTAGGGGACCTCCTATTAAGTATAAAAATACTTGTATCAGGAGACCCCGTATATTATGATAGATAGAATTTATTTACTCATTTGTCACATCTGCGTCGTTAGTCTTTGGTCATAGCAGGTGTATTCTGCCGAGCATGCGATTATGTTAAGTATCGATTATGAGGCGATCTCGACTCACGTGTGTTTGATTGCTATTGCATCACTGTTTAATAATTATTGTGCTTAATATAAACAATATCAAGTGGAGATAGCTTATGTTTGGAAAACGCTTGACTTCTAAAGAATGCGAGTTGAAATCTCAAAGCCTTGCATCAACTATGCATTCGGTTTTTGTTGACATAATCAGTCAGGAGATGTGGAATTTATTTTCCATTCACACATTTTCAATAATATATATTCAAATAATCTTATGAATTCTTTCAAATAATCCCCATATGTATGATCGACAGCGATCTTCATACTTTGTACACTTAGATTTTTGAGTTATTCCAATGTTTGCTGATTATTGTTGATTTTATTGCTGATATAAATATTTTGCACACAAAATGTGGTAGTACATGCTGGGACGTTTGTATTAAATAGTATTTGTGTTATCTGGTTTTAAATGCGAAAGGATGTTTGGATGTATGGATGTTTGTGACTCTTTCACGCAAAAACTAGTGAACCGATCACTATGAAATTTTGCATACACGTTGTCTGCGACACCAGAGAGGACATAGGGTACCTTTATCGTTCAACGCGAACGAACACCAGCTAGTTTACTATAAAAATCATATATTTAATAAATTAACGAAACTTATATATATTATTATTGTTACTCAAAAATTACTTAATGAATTTTAAAAATTTTTAAACAAACAAACATAATCATATTCGCCACCTAACTAATTTTATAAATCCAAAACTGAGTTACATTGTATGTTTGTTACGCTTTCACGCCTTAACACGTTGATTTTTAAATTTTTCCAAGTTTAAGAAAAAAATTGTTAACAACACATAATATTAATTAAGATAGGTAATAGTACGTATATTTTATAATTTATAGTTAATTAATATTATAATATTAGTTAAGACACAATTTAACTGATAGTAGGTAATAATTAAGTTTTTTGTATATAGTTAATTCTGTGTCCGACTGTACAAAGCGGAGTGGGCGGACGACTGTATATAAATATTGGAAATATATTATGCTTTATAATTGCCATTGTTAATTATGTCGGACAAGGATATTTGTTTGGAGGAAGAGTCACATTAGTCAAATACAAACAGGATTCTAGAATGCGAGACAAGTTGAATGAGTGCAACGTGCTATTGAACGGTATGGTCTCACTTTGAATACTACTTTAGAAATATGGATGCAATTTTTTTCAACAAATTATATATAAAAAACCTTCCTCGTTTAAAGCTCTTTCCAATAGTGAAAACCGTATCAAAATCGGTTGGGTGGTTTAAAAGAAGTTAGGGGAGAAACAAATTTACATATAAAATATCATCATCATATATGACATCTATTGCTGGAAATAAGCCTCCTATATGATTTTTCAATAGGACCATTAAGAAGCAGCTAGGATCCACAATCGAATCGCAGTCCTAGGTCAACTGTCCACATTAAAAAATAAATATTCAAAAATATATTTAAAGAAAATTTATTAATTCAAGTCGGACAATAAATGTTAAGATGTAAGGTGGAAAATATTGGAATTGTTTCCGATATCTATCCCTTACTCGAATAGCGAATAATAACTTTACAAGATAATGTTATTTCATAGTGATCACATATAAGTGGTTTGACGACACGTTTGGTCTAGTGGCTAGTAACCCCAGCTGTTAACCAAACGGTCGCGGGTTCGAATCCCGCTAGGGGCGAATGTTTATGTGTTAACATTTTACCTTTGTACCTGAGTCATGAATGTTTTATATTTATAATATGTATGTATTTACAAAAAAAAAGTAATCTATGCAGTATATCATCTGTCTGGTATACATAATACAAGCATTAGTTGCTTAATGTGGAACTAGATGGTGCTGTGTGGAATGTGTGAAGGTATTTATTTATTATTATTTATTATAGTGATCACATAATAAGTGGTTACTGCTGTCAAACGGGCTGACCAGGTGAGAAATAGTGTGACCTGTCAATACCAATACTTTAGATCTCAACAGACACGATTTTTGAGCGTTTTCACTGACTACACAGGCCAAACCTTAATTATCTTGGATATATCTTTTATTAGCTGGTGCCCGCGACTTCGTCCGCGTTGAACGATGACAGGTACCCTATGTCCTTTCTGGTGTCCCAGACAACGTGTATGCAAAATTTCATGGTGATCGGTTCAGTAGTTTTTGCGTGAAAGAGTTACAAACATCCATACATCCAAACATACTTTCGCATTTATAATATACTAATACTAGCTGGTGCCTGCGACTTCGTCCGCGTTGAACGATGAAAAGTATCCTATGTCCTTTCTGGTGTGCCAGATAACGTGTATGCAAAATTTCATGGTGATCGGTTCAGTAGTTTTTGCGTGAAAGAGTTACAAACATCCATACATCCAAACATACATTCGCTTTTATAATATTAGTACGGATGTAGATTAAAATGGCGTTGGGTAATCTTAATAGAATTCGTGTTTTTTTTTTTTTGCGGCACCAGCTAGAAAATTTCGACCAACTGTCAATTATATTCTTTTATTAAAATCCAAAAACAATCCACATTAATCCATAGGCAGTTTAATATGTGAACATTTCCGGGAAATGGTGGATGTTCAATATTTTTTGTTTGCTCAATTATAAAGCTTAATTAGACACTGTACTGGACTCGCCATTGAACGGGTAGTCGACAATATGTAGACTTTAGTAAATTTAGACAGACACATTTTTTTATATAGTAAATTTAACACTCAATGAAAAAAAAAAAAAAAAGCACATTTGCTGTTATTTTACAGTGGGTAAGGAATACTAGAACCCTTTAGTAAATTATTTATTTAAATATTTTGCTATTGTAGATATATTACTTGGACAGCGATACTCTCGTCACGAACAGAAGATTTCCTTATCGTCACCCGCGACCTACGGTAGACACTTACCATCAATTGGACCGTCAGCCTGTCTGAAGACTTCACCATAAAAAAGTAAAGGGGTTGCTACTCGCCAGTAGCGCATTATAATTTATGACTGCACTAGCTGATGCCCGCGACTTCGTCCGCGTTGAACGATGAAAGGTACTCTATGTCCTTTTTGGTCTCTTAGACAACGTGTATGCAAAATTTCATGGTGATCGGTTCAGTAGTTTTTGCGTGAAAGAGTTACAAACATCCATACATCCAAACATACTTTCATGTCACATATGTTTGTAATACTAGCTGGTGCCCGCGACTTCGTCCGCGTTGAACGATGGAAGGTACTCTATGTCCTTTCTGGTGTCTCAGACAACGTGTATGCAAAATTTCATGGTGATCGGTTCAGTAGTTTTTACGTGAAAGAGTTACGTCCAAACATACTTTCGCATTTATAATATTAGTACGGATAGTGCAATACAAGAAATAGTTCAACTTTGCGTCAGCTCTGTTCTTGCAATGGTCTTTTGAGACAAACAATTAGCGATTGAATTATATCGTCGCGTGCTTGCGTATGTCCAATGCGATACAGTTAATCGAGGATAATGTTGAGTATTTACCGCGTGTCCGATCACCTGCCTGTAAGCTTTAAGCATATGCGGCAAACTTGACAATGACGCACTAATTGTGTGGACATACCCATAAGGGCTTTTCGAAGTTCACTATGCGATTTCCTCCGTAACTACTTTCATCAAGGACACGCTTTACTAGCGAGTTAAGTCAATAATAGGTATTTGGGAGAATTTGTTGTCTCAATTTGCGAAATTTGTTGTCTGTGCGAAGACACATTCGCGACAATTATTCAACTCGCGAAAATAATAAAACTTACGCCAGCAATTTGAATATTTTAGAAAAAACTTAATGGATGGTAGCTATTAACAATCAAATTTTAAATGTACATTATAGGTAGGACGTTTTCATTGTAAAACATTTTTGGCTATTAGTCAGTAATTACGAGAATTCAATCCGCGAAAATGTAAGAAATTCTGAACATTGTAGAAATTAATATATTGATTAGTAGGGTTTAGGGAAACAGGCTTTGGGATTCCTCACATTTAAATCCCATTTTTTTTTAAATTGGATGAGTAATTTCGAAGATGAAAACAAACATACAAACTTTACCTCTTTATAATATTTATTTATTAAGGTACACCAACAGAAAACACAATAATATTTTTTTTACATTTGGTCATGTTCTGATGTGAATTCCAATAACAATACTAATAATATTAATATAAGTAAATATAAAATTGTACAACTGATAAATATAGAATAGAATAGAATAGAATAGAAAACATTTATTTGCATACACATGACACTCACGAATACATATAAAGATAACAAAACAAATAAGATAAAATATTTTTCACTTTAGAATGAGAATACACACTTAAATAAAATCCCATTGAGTGAGCGCCATGGCAGCAAAAAGGTATCTGGCTCAGCATAAGCTGATTGTTATTATATTAATGAATATTTTCATTAATAAATAAAGAATTACCCCTCAATTTTCTTAAAGATTATCTATTACAAAACAGAGTAAGTCATGTCCACATTACTCCTTACTCAAACAAATGTAATGTCAACATTAATCGAAATCATCCTCAGACCGAATCGTTTCTTGAAACAATTACTTCCTTCAATTTTAATTGAAGGTAGTTTTGAAACAAATTTTATTAATTAGGTTTATTGCGTGACTGCTTGGTTTAACTTTTCTTTGGTTTTCAAATAGAATTTTCAAAACGATACATGTTAAATCACTAGTATACAATGCCAATAAAATTTTTGTTAAAGCTAATTTGAGTTAGTTTTTACTTTGAATTGATATAAGTCACAATATAAGTTTGAAATTATGCATTAGGTACTAGCTGGTGCCCGCGACTTCGTCCGCGTTGAACGATGAAAGGTACCCTATGTCCTTTCTGGTGTCCCAGACAACGTGTATGCAAAATTTCATGTTGATCGGTTTAGTAGTTTTTGCGTGAAAGAGTTACAAACATTCATACATCCAAACATACTTTCGCATTTATAATATTAGTACGGATTTTATATTTATTTTGATGCAATTTAGCAATTGAATTATAAAGAACAGTGGTTCAAAATTACTTTTTCCTGCATACCACTCCAAGAATGACCTCGAACTCGTATACCCCGGCGCGTGCGCAGGACAGATATACGACCGCGCTAGAAAGCGCTAGCATATCCAGCATAACCCCACAGTTGCCTCTTCTTACTTTTGGGGCCATACAATAATTCTTCGCGATTTATTTATTACTAGCTTTTACCCGCGACTTCGTCCGCACCCCTTTTTATTATCAGATCTTTAATAAACTTTACAGGATCTGAGGATTGCCTGAAAATTTCACCAAAATCGGTTGTATCGGAGTCCATAGTGACATGTTCCCTTAGGGATATCATCAACATTTGTGTTGCGACAAAATATTGTTTAACATCGGTGGCTATAGCCTATTAAAAACATTAGGTAACATTTACTCATTGTAATATAATGGTCGGTTAATACAGATGCCACCTACCGTCCGAATGATTGAAATCAATTATAGAGCGCAGCTCATCGATCCCATTTGTCCAATATAAAATAGAAACTAAATGCTCATTACACAAATTTTGTCTCTAAGTTAAAGAGGATAAGATTTATTCCAAACGCATTATAATATTTGGTATATTAAAATCAAAATTTTAAAATTGTAAGCGTTGCGCCGTAGAACTTAGAATTTATTTTTGTGAACACATTGGTAAGAAGTATATTTGTCAATTTTCTATAAAAAAAACGTGAGGTGAAAGAGATTTGATGATTCGCGTTTTTCGATTCGGGTGGTTCCCATCGATGTTTCGTATCGAATTTGGTCCGAGTTAGATTTGGATTAATTTTTTTGTGAAGTGCGATGATCCCAGATCGATTTGTAACCATTTGTGTCTACACAATTGAGATAAAAACTTGATAATTTTGAATTATGATTCATTTACTGCACGGAATAAAGTTAGAAGACATAACAGTTTTAGTTTTAAAGTTGGACGTCTTCGAAATTTATGAAAATATATATTTTTTTATAATATTAGGCTCTAAACAAATATTAGACGCTATTTTCAATGGACTCGGATTTTAATTATCTGAAATTCGGAGTGAAAAAATTCATTAGTTTTCGAACAAAACTATTGAACTATTGAAAACTATTGATGATAATTATTGAATACGAAATACACTAAACACTATTTAATTAATTTAAATAAACGCCTAAACAAGATCTTCATAAACTATAGCTAACTATAATCCCGATCACGACAGCTTTTAAACAAAAAAATCGTCCGTTTATAAACTACGATTCCACAGACAGGTACCTACATAGATACATAGTTACACACTCAAACTTGTAACACCCCGTTTTTGCGTCGGATGTCGGGGGTTATTATTATATATTATATCGGTTACACCATGAAAAGCTACTGAAAGATTGTCGAGAAGAATTGATGATCCCCTATTAAATTATCCTGTTGTTTGAACGATGAACAAAGAATTCATTGGGACTCAATTGAAAGCTTTGTTTTATAAGAATGAAGAGTTAACGGTTTACATAACAGGTACGTAAATAAAACAAAAGGATAAGGGAAAGAGTGAAACTTTTTTCAAATAAATTCAACCCTCACACTCCCCTAACGAAGCCTGGAGGAATTAATTAGGGCCGAAGATCGTGATTTATGCTTTCATTTTTAAGTCCGATGTCTCTTAGAATGTCGGTGTTACTATTTGCACACAACTCGAACCAATATCACTGAGTGGTAAGGCAAAATGCGTAACTCGTGGTCATGAACTCTGTCGCCAGTTTAGCTGTCGTAACAAATTCTAACAAAATTGAATAAATAAACCATAGCCTATTTTCTTACCTCGTTTACCGTTATTCTTTATCCTACCATGTTACGTTAGTACTATGAGCACATCTGCAGAATCATGACACTTAATATATTAATTGGCGACGGTAGCTATCTACTATCAAGACGCCTGGTGTCTGTCTGTAGACTCTTATTTAATAATATGCACATATTATTTAGAAGATCTTGATCGACTACCTACATTAAGTGACATAGGAGACATAGGATTACATAGGTGACTGTAGACCTATAGTCTTAAATTATTTGTTATTTTTTTTTCCGAAAATATACTATATCGGTTGTAAATTTTTCAAAATATGACATTTCGAAAGGACTTTCAAGTTGTGGGTAATTTTATGTAAGTTTTGTGTATATTTCGTCTTAAATTTTGTTCCAAGTTGTTGTCGAGAACCCATAGTAGTTCCAATGAACCCTGATTAAAACTTTTCCTGTAAAACCTTTTTATGTTCAAAGGGCTAAGTCGTGAAGTAATTCCGCACTTTGTCATTGATGTCTGCTTCAGTTGAGTTTAATTTTTAATACAAGTTATCCTCTTTTTATTCAGGGTGACCTTGTGGACCTTGCAGAATCTGAGACTGTCGTGAAAGACATCTAGTATCTAGCCTTATCTAAATTTCACGTTACCTTAACCAGTGGACCAGCGAAGTCTTGTTTTCATCAAAATTTCAAGATAAATGGTGGCAGACAGGCCCGCAATCTGCTTTATGATAAGCAACCGTAACAAATAAATCAATCAATACCAGAAAGAATGAAAGGAGCTGTCGATCTTGATGAAATAAGAGTTCAGATGAGAATAAGACAGACAAACAAATCATACTTCTTTATAATATTAGCGTAGACTAGACTAGGTCTAGTCTAGACTATCTAGATAGAGGAATTCAGTGCCATCTTTTTTTCTAAAGAATAATAAAGCTAGTTCTAAAAGTCTGCTAGTAGAGAAAATAAAAAACTAATCTCATTATAGACTTATTATAATTATACTAACTCAATTACGCTAAACGCTTTCACTTTTTACATGATTCTTGTGAATTTGTTAGGCTGCAATACAACGCTGCCAATGCGTCGGCATCTCTTCATACAAAACTAAGGGGGAATTCTTCGCGAAACATCACCCGTCTATCTCTCTCGGTCACTATACGAGTGAAAGAGACGGAGAATCTCGCCGGCGAGCCCGTTTGATGTCACCGCCAACGGTCATTGCATCTCTTAAGTTATTCCTCCATTTTTTTCCATATCGAAAACTAAAGAGAAAAAATTTTGTAATCACCCGTCAGTTGGTATTTTGCTTTGGTTGCAATTTCGGGTAATCCTGCAATGTACATCCTACGATTATTGGTTGCAATTTTAATTTGTGTCCTTGCAATTCGTTACGGAATAATATTTTGCGCTTTATCGCGTTAGTATTAAAGGTTAGATTCGGTAACGAGGAGTTGAGTAACAGCAGATCGAGCCTGTGTTCGGCGATTACAAGGGTTTAATTGATTTTGGCAGGCGAACACTGATCGAAACGACCCGAAATTGGCTACGATTTGACTCCGCTTGTTTGTTTATTGTTGCTGCTTGACGGTATTCTCAATTATTATTTTTATTTCGTTTCAATCTTGCAGATTGCTTTAAGTTATTTGGATCCAGTTATTTTATTTCAATTATATTATGTATTTTATAGAAATCTTAATTTTTAAACATTTCCATAATTAGTATCCAGGTATAGACTGTTTTCTTAGACAATAGAAGAAAAATAGAAGACTGTCTTCTTGTTCTCCATGAGAATTCAGCACACAGACTGGTGATTCACTTGATGGTAGGTGCTCATCGTCGCCTTGAAATAACGAAGCATAATATGCATAAAGAATAGATAGGGATAATGGACTCACCTAAATACAACAGAACACATGCAACAGTTACTACGGTCTTCGATTTCTGCCACCAGACAGGCTTTCAGATTTTATTTCCAGATAAATTAGATCCAATGACTGATGGCAGTTTTAATGAGAGAAGAAAAAATATATATATAGATATTATGTGTTGATGGTAGATGGCTATTGTTACCTATTAACCCAAAAACATTGCTCTATGTATCAAAAATCCTAAGATTCTTGAATCATAGAGTGACAATAATCACTTTGCCACTGACTGGGGAACCAACCAAATTTTGAACACAAATACAATAGTTCCACAGATGAAAAATGATAATTATTTAAAAATGCCCCTCACAAAGACTGCGAGTCAAATCGGGAAGAGAAAACAATCAAAACAAGAAAAGCCCTCGAACCGTCGGGACATCATCTAAAGGGTCCGCGGAGAGTCCTCGACAATCCAAAGGGTTGTTACAGTCAACAATCTCGAAAATCCTACAACAGTTGATTTGTAGATTTTCCAATTGGCACTTAAATTTCACGGGTTACGTGTCATGGAGATCGAAGGTTTTCTGCTATTGCTTTTATTAAGTACCAGAGACAGCATTGTGATGATGGTAGAGCTTTAGCCCAGCGACATCACCCGCAACAAAATTTCATCCCAAAAATATGAAAATTCCAAAAATACTCAAACGGGACAAAGACTAGCGGGTCAAATGGGCACTTTTTCGTTGGTAGGGTCAGAACTTGTGGGTCCAAGGGGTCCGACTTCATATGGAAGACAGATTCGGCTGCAATAAAATACAGCAATTTCCTACCTGAAGGTCTATTCTGAATTCTATTGCTTATACTTCTAATAGAAGATATCAAGCCTTAAGAAGTTAAGGTGTTTGGTTTAGTGCTCTAAATGAAGGGTTATATATATAACCTTGTTCGTTTACCGCTGAAGAGGTTAGCGAAGAAACAAAACATTTTTATAAAGTGCATTAGATACGGTAAAGTTGAAACCTTGACGAAATAACGTATATAATACATAAATAAATAAATAAATAATAAATATTTTCACACATTCCACACAGCACCATCTAGTTCCACAGTAAGCAACTAATGCTTGTATTATGGATACCAGACAGTTGATATACTACATAGATTTTTTTTTTGTAAATACATACATATTATAAATACAAAACATCCATGACTCAGGTACAAAGGTAAAATGTTAACACATAAACATTTACCCCTAGCGGGATTCGAACCCGCGACCGTTTGGTTAACAGCTAGGGTTACTAGCCACTAGACCAAACATGCCATCAGTCTAACCCAATCCAAAACCAAATATTTACATAAGAGTGTTTTCTGTCTGGCTCCTAAAATATATAATAAGATACCCCCTTCTATTACAAGCATTTCAAATACAAAATTAATAAAGAAAAAAACCAAAGCTTTTGGTAGATAAAGCTTATTATGCTCTGGATGAATTTTTAAAGGACACGTTTTAGAATAGTGTTCTGATGCATTTAAAATTATAAATTTGACTTTGATTTTAAATTGCAATAATATGTAATAATTTGACTTTGACATTACCGAATTGACATAAATAAATAAATAAATAAATAAATATCTTCACACATTCCACACAGCGCCATCTAGTTCCACAGTAAGCAACTAATGCTTGTATTATGGATACCAGACAGTTGATATAATACATAGATTACTTTTTTTTTGTAAATACATACATATTACATACATACAAATGTAAAATTTCAACACATAAACATTTGCCCCTAGCGGGATTCGAACCCGCGACCGTTTGGTTAAAAGCTAGGTTTACTAGCCACTAGACCAAACGGGTCGTCAAACATATTATATTTTGCACACCAAATGTGGTATATGACATGTGGTTTTTAAACCTTTTTACATGCAAATAAATAATTTGATTTGATTTGATTTGAATAATAAAAATTTAAGGTTTGTATACATGATGTTTTTTTTTTTAAAGTTTAATTATAATTATTACAAAATACGTAATGAACGAATCGATCTAACGTCGTCCGTGTCGGTTTGTTTTTCACTTGACATTTTCCGACAGATTTTGTTGGATGACACTACAAACTCGATGGATTTCGAGAGGCATTCCAATTTTAAACTTTTACGCACAGAATCAAGATCGATATACGTTTTAACGATCACAAAGGCTTTAACTTAATTATAATTAATTGAATTTTAATTCGATGTTATTTAAATAGAATAATTTATTTGTTGATCATAAATGTACATATAGGTATTTCCAATTTACATTTGATCTATATGACCTACCATTATTGGCATACAAAAAGGTTATCTTAATTCTAAATTTCATAATGTATTATAGCGGCCGAATGCGAAAGTATGTATGGATGTTTGTGACTCTTTCACGCAAAAACTACTGAATCGATCATCATGAAATTTTGCATACACGTTGTCTGGGACACCAGAAAGGACATAGGGTACCTTTCATCGTCCAACGCGGACGAAGTCGCCGGCACCAGCTAGTATTATATAAATTAGGATTAGATTTTATTTTAAATAAGCTTATATTTAGTTTGTATTATAGATTTAAAGTAGTTAATTTTTATTAAATACCTGAATAAAAATGAAAAAATATTTTTATCACTAATATAGGTACTATGGATTAAATTTCGAGATAAAGTATCAATTATACAATGTCAAGTATATAATTTGTTAGGGACAGCCTATAGTTTCATAAAAATACGAGTAACAGTGATAAAAACAGTATTAGTGATAGAAAACAGTGTTTTAAATATTTTTACAGATATAGCAGTGATATAAACTAGTGTTTGAAACAATAAATCAAAATAATAATAATGGGGCCATATTAATTTGGTTATGTGAATATCGTCACTACAGTCATAATATTCAAAACGAAACATTTAAATATTATTAATAAGTGTGGCAGACAGGCTGACTGTTCACTTGATGGTAAATGGCTACCATCGCCGAAGAACACAAGCGACACCAGGAGATTATATAAGTTCGCTGCCTAACCTGTGTGTATTAATTTGTATTAACTAAAGGTGTTAGTTGTTTTATAGTGTTTACAGCCGTGACAAATACGTTATCTACTGGCAAATATAAAATATTTAATTTCTATCACGTACCGAAGCAGTTATAAATAAGCTAATGGACTCTCCCCTGGGTTTTTCCATTGGATCGTGATGTAGAAAGTTGAAGAGAGTTCAAATTTATTTGCGTCAATAGCGACAGATCACAATTTAAGGCGTAAAAGGTTTTAGAAAATAACCAACAATTTGAATATCCGTACTAGTCCGTACTAATATTATAAATGCGAAAGTATGTTTGGATGTATGGATGTTTGTGACTCTTTCACGCAAAAACTAGTGAACCGATCACCATGAAATTTTGCATACACGTTGTCTGGGACACCAGAAAGGACATAGGGTACATTTCATCCAGAAAAAAGGACTATTCCCGAGGGATAAGTATAAAAATAAAAAACTAACGCCTGCCCAAAGTGTTATAGCAACACGAGGTCAAGCGTTATATAGCTTTTTTTTTAGTTTTCAACGCGACCACCAGCCAGTACTTATATATTTTTAAAATTCTGAAGTTCTAAAAACTAAAATTCTAAAATTCAGTCCTGGATCATAAAGAATATTATTATTTATTTTATTTCATGTTATATGTATTTAATTAATTAAAATGCAAATTAAATTCAAATGGCGAATTCGAGGTGGATAAATCGGTCTTAATTTTTGTCATTACCCATGACCTATATAAATTATCAATGACCTAACATTACCTAAATAATTATCTCGTTTTAAGTAAATATTATTTTTATTATGTCTGTACTAGTTAAATGAAAGGAAAAAATAATGTAATTTTTTTTTTCAACAAACATTATTTTTCTTCCGACAAAAGCAGTCATTATAAAAAGCTATTTAAATACGTTTATTCCTTGTTTCAGACGTTAAAAGAAATTGTAATCTTAATGGATTCCTCCTGCTAATACTAATTACTAAAATAAAAAGGTACTGTAAGTACCTATTGGTTCCGATTATAGTAACGTCAGCAACAAAATACTAAGTAAATAATATATTACTAATAAAAAAAAATTAAGTGTCTGTTTGTAAATCACTGTTTTTTACTAAAATTTTCACAAAGTAAACATTCCCTTATTTTTTAAAAAGAAACAAAATTTCATCATTCAAAATTTTTTGAAAATACACTTGCCACACTCGAGAATCGAACCAGCTAAAATATATTACAAAAAATAAAACATCCTGTACTTTTATGGCATCAATCTACAGAGTCAATCATAAAGATCTAATCTCTTTAAAAAACATTTAAAATTAAACCAAAAAAAAAAAACCATTAAATCTTAAAAGCATAGAGAAGTTTATAGGAGTACAATTAGTATAAATAAAATATAAGATATAATATATTTTTATTTATATAATTTCATTTTGAATTAAATCTGATATAATATACAAATTTAAGATAGAATATTAATAAAAAGAAAAAGGTCACTTGTCTTATTTGCTTACCGTACTAATTTAGATTAGGCCCGCTTTCAATTTTATTTTCGCGTTTTTTCCAAATGCCAAATTCGTCGAGTCTCTTGGGATGTACTTACCTACTTAACTTGGACAATATAGAAATTTAAGTTAGATTTCTTGATCACATGAATAATTTTGCTTAACCAAAATGTGCACCACACTCAAAATGTGCACCACATTCAAAATGTGCAATACACTAAAAATGTGCACCACACTCAAAATAAAATGTGCACCACACTCAAAATGTGCACCACACTCAAAATGTGCACCACACTCAAAATGTGCAAAACACTCAAAATGTGCACCACACTCAAAATGTGCACCACACTCAAAATGTGCAAAATACAAAATGTACATAATTATCCTTAGGATGTGTCCAAATGATAGTAAACTTTGCAAAATAAACACATTTCTATAATTTATGCAAAACTTGCGTTATAGTGTACTAATTTTTTTTTTAAATAAATTTATAACTAATACTTAGTTATAAATTTATTATAAACTTTAACTTTATTTTATTATAATTATAGTTTTTTTTATTATTGTATATACTACATAACTAACAAATAAAATTACTACTAAATAAATCTGGTTTTTTATATACACCTTAAGGCTTATGGATTGATCGGTATTTAAGATAGATAATATAATCCGGACAAAATATTCCAAATTAATTAATTACTAATTAATTAATTTAAGTAATTTTATTAATTAATTATTTAATTAATTAATTAATTATTACTACTAGCAACCCGCTGCCGGGTCTGCTTTTTATCTTTGCTTGCTTGGCAGTTTTTTCTGCAAATTATATTACATATAAAAACCATCCTCGTTTTATTGCGGTGAAAACCGCATTAAAATCCATCCTGACTTTGTCAACGCACGTTTGACTGACTATTAACGCACAGCCAGGTCATTTTTATAACTTAAACTAACAAAGTATAACACGTTTCGCTAGTTTATAATAAATGTATAAGATTAAATGTTAATATTATTTCCTCCTGTACCACAAATAAAAAGCAAACCGGAGATAAAGCCATTTCGAAACAAGTAAACAAAGACAATAGTTCCAGTTGATTCGCGCCCAAATTTTCACTTCCCAAGTCAAAAAAGAAAAAAAATTTCGAGCAAGTTAATGATGACGCAGGAAAACAATTCGGACCATTGAAAAGGCTGAAAAATGAACGGAATCATTTACTGGAAGAAAGCCTTCGAAATAATGGGAAAAGAATGGTTCAGACAAAAGGGCAATTGAAGGTTTAAATAATGAAGAAATAACAATTAACACTACACAGTTAGCCCGGAAGGATATTGTACATTTTTTTTTAGACCACTTAGACGTCTTAGACGTACTTAGACGTCACTATCGACCTATCCCTAATAATAGTATTGCTTGCAGTTTTATGGGACATTGTAAACTTTTTATGTATAATTTTATGTATAGTAAGGCTCGAGTTCACCAACAGACGGTTATTTTTAAACAGCTGTTTAAAATTTAAACAGCCGTTTAATAATATTTTGTTGTTAAAAATCGCTAAAATGCGGGTTAAACGCCCTAAACATCTGATTAACTTAATGATTAATCTGATGTTTAGAGCGTTTAACCCGCAGTTTAGCGATGGTGATCAAGAAAATATTATTAAACGGCTGTTTAAATTTTAATCAGCTGTTTAAAAATAACCGTCTGTTGGTGAACTCGAGCCTAAGTTAATCAGATGTTTGGGGCGTTTAACCCGCATTTTAGCGATGGTGAACAACAAAATATTATTAAACGGCTGTTTAAATTTTAATCAGCTGTTTAAAAATAACCGTCTGTTGGTGAACTCGAGCCTAAGTTAATCAGATGTTTGGGGCGTTTAACCCGCATTTTAGCGATAGTGAACAACAAAATATTATTAAACGGCTGTTTAAATTTTAAACAGCTGTTTAAAAATAACCGTCTGTTGGTGAACTTGAGCCTAAGTTAATCAGATGTTTGGGGCGTTTAACCCGCATTTTAGGGATAGTGAACAACAAAATATTATAAATAATAAATAATAATAAATATCTTCACACATTCCACACAGCGCCATCTAGTTCCACACTAAGCAACTAATGCTTGTATTATGGATAATAGACAGTTGATATAATACATAGATTTTTTTTTTTTTTTTTGTAAATACATACATATTATAAATACAAAACATCCATGACTCAGGTACAAAGGTAAAATGTTAACACATAAACATTTGCCCCTAGCGGGATTCGAACCCGCGACCGTTTGATTAATAGCAAGGGTTACTAGCCACTAGACCAAACGTGTCGTCAAACGGATTATTAAACGGATGTTTAAATTTTAATCAGCTGTTTAAAAATAACCGTCTGTTGGTGAACTCGAGGCTAAGTAAAATAAATAAAATAAATAACGTATCACCACTGGTAAGAAGTTATCAGTTACGATTTTTTTTTTTAAATTTAGGTACCTAGAATCTTTGTCCATCAATCCCTGTTGTGTAAATATACAATCAGAATGCTAGATACATAACAAGTGGTTCACCTACAGGGTATTTGGACTAATGTCTTCAGTTAAAAATTCATTTAATAATATTAGTATAACTTCATTCTTTATTGATATTGAACCACCAAGAGTTCGAGATCAGCAGAAAAAATTTACCTATATTTAGTTATTTTTCTAACCAATTAAGTATATATTTTTTTAATAGCGATAATTATTCGTAAAACATTTAGGTACTTATCGTAGTGAAAAGTATATGCTTACTGAAATTTAAGGGCCTATGCACACGACGTTATTAAACAAGCTGACGACGCGCTTTGAACGCAATCAGAACGCTCAGCAAACGCAGGGCAGTTTGTAAATTATAATTTCTGCACACGATCTTCGCGTTTGCACTCACTCCTCCTCAACATCCCTTTTCCCTAGCCTTAGGCCTTTTTGAAACCGGTTCTTCTTGCATTTGCAACAATGCAAGCGCATTGTAACGATGCAAACGCATACAATATTCTAATACGGAGTGACGACGCGCAAAGAACGCGCTAAAAACGCGCGCCGCCAGCTCGTTTAAAAATATCGTATGAATGGACCTTTAAATGTTGCCAAATAAGTAACAATGTAATTTGCAAATAGTCCTAAATCACAGTTTAGACGTTCAAGAGTAGGTAGGTACATTTCTAGGAAGTAAATGTTATCAGCTTTTTGATACAGTTACAGCCCATAAACAGGCCGGCTCTCATAATGTAATCCATAAATAATGCAGTAACAGTAATATCTGGTTAAAATTCATAACGCTCAGCACAATGTACGCAAGCCAGTATGACTCTCTCATCTCGAGATACGAATCGTACATGCGCTTGGGCATAACAAACATATTGCTTTAATAGAATCTAGTTGATATCATTGAGTTATTATGAAACTTACAAGTTTATTTTGTAAGAATTAGGTGAGGTTAAAGAACTTAAAGTAACATAGAAAAAATAATGCCATGTTATAATGGGGTTTGGCTGCCACAAACTGGTCCACCAGACCGGTGGTATTAACTACTCTCTCTGGAAAACCATATGAAATAACGTCATGTGTAATGTTGCTTGTATTAGGTGTAAAGAAGGACTGATGGGATATTCGGTAATGGAAAAAAGAACACTCTTTTTTATGTTAATGTCTAAGACAGGCTGTCAATCCACTTTAATGGCTACCTTGTCCACTGTGACACAAACAACGCCACTGCCGCAATTGCTCTACCGACCATAGTAGGATAAGGAATAAGGAATGATTTTGGTCTAGTGGCTAGTAACCCTAGCTGTTAACCAAACGGTCGCGGGTTCGAATCCCGCTAGGGGCAAATGTTTACGTGTTAACATTTTACCTTTGTACTTGAGTCATGGACGTTTTGTATTTATAATATGTATGTATTTACAAAAAAAAAGTAATCTATGTATTATATCAACTGTCTAGTATTCATAATACAAGCATTAGTTGCTTAATGTGGAACTAGATGGTGCTGTGTGGAATGTGTGAAGATATTTATATATTTATCCCTTAATCACTCTACGAAACACAACAGCACATAATATGCTGTTATTTCACTGTGGTTACTGCCGCCAAACGGGCTGCCCAAATGACTGCGAAACTCAGTGTGATCATCCACTACATTACCAACAGCCAGTAATAACATATTTAGCCTTCTACTTGTTCATAAGTAAAAAAAAAAAAATCTTAAGATTTCTCGTGATTTTTTTTCTAAATGTAATGTCATCATCGCGCATGCGCTGTCAAATGTAAAGGCAATAAACAGTGGATATGTAACATTATCTTTGTTCGGGAGCCGGCCGCCAAGTAAGACATAAATTAAGGAGTTATGGCTGAACCGACTTCGTTTGATCACTCATCTTTTGACTCACATATTATTGTTGTTGTGCTTATTTAAAATAAAAAAAAATAAACTTAAAGGTGTCTAGAATAAATCTTTTCAGTACACTTACGAGCTTTAATTAAAAATTATAAAAAATGTTATATAATTTAATAATAAATAAGTAGTTGTTGACCTTTTGAAGAACTACTTTTATGTGGCCTGAAATTAGGTACAACGATTGTCGCCCTTCAATAAAAAAAAAAAAAAATATATATAACAACGCGTTTCAGCGTATGACTGTTGCCGACGGTGGCGCCGCCACTTTTTTAAAAATATTTTAGCTAATCCCTCGTGGGAAATTTTTTGGGAGAAAAGCTAACATAACATATGTTATGTTCTGTATCCCTGACAACGAGTATAGAAAATTACGTGATTATCGGTTGAGTAGTTAAGGCGTGAAAGCGTAACAAACACACTTTTGCATTTACAAAATCAGTTACTAGCTGTTGTACGCGACTTCGCCCGCGCAACTTTATAAAAATATAGATAATGTAGCTTTCAATAGGTGAAAGAATTTTCAAAATTGGTCCAGTAGTTTTTGAGTTTATTTATTCATTATACAAACATATAAATATACAAATATTCTGTCTTTATAATATTAGTATATATAATCTCTCGGGAACAGTGTTTTTTTCCGGAGAAAAGCTATCCTATGTTCTTTTCTGTATTCCTGACAACGTGTATACAAAATTTCATGACGATCGGTAGCGTAGTTAAGTCAAACAAACTCACTTTCGCATTAGCTTTTAGCTGATTCTAGAAGGTTCGTTGAAGTATACTAAAGCAGGACTGATGACTTGAAAGCTCTAACATCACTTCCCAGATGTCCGTATCACTTCTAATTTTAATTAAACCCCTCATAAACATAATAAGCATACAATTCAACGGTCACGTACTCATAATTCAATGGAGTTTACAAAAAGCCTCGTTCCGGCTACCGCGGAACGATTCTGTGCCATAAATGACCATAGTTCTTTGAAAAGATAACTTTTAGGTCCAATTATGGGACAAGCGCGGCGTTTCCAAAAATCCCATACGCCTTTATCTCGGATCAAACTGTTTAGTTGACGTGTTGATGGTATCGCGGTTGTTCGAGCTTGATAAATTTTGTCTCGAAATTTTTCTTAGACGTCCTTAAAGACTATTCGCTTAAGAGTGACATTGCGTTTAGTTTGTGCCTTTGCAAGTTGGTTTTCCTCAAAACTGTTGGTCACGAATGGGTTGGACAGTGTCGTTTACAGTTTTACAAGGTGATATTATAAGTTGACACACCGTTTCGGTTTCAATAGCTCCTTTTATTGCTTCATGCCAGATTTTTGGTTTTATTTTGGGATGAGACAAAGGTGTAGAGTTTATAGAGTATTATGTAGTCAGAAATGAAGTCGTAAAAAAATTAAGTTTCGTAATAGTTACGCAGCGGTTGAACGGGAGCTGTGTTGTTATTTCTTAGAGCGATGTTAACTTTTTTTATATAGAGATATCAAATTCAATGTTGGACATTAAAAATATGTAGTTGATTTTTTAAATTGAGTAGTAAGGCTCCATTGAATTCAGTAGAGAATATTGTTTTGTGGTAATCTTACCGAAGACAAAAGTGTAACAAGAGAAATAATCATCATAATTCATAGTCACTGTGGGTTCGTAGTCAAAATCTAATATAATATTTAAAATGTCAAAATTACATTACATTATTAAAATGTATTCGCTTTTTAGTAAAAATAAGTACTTAATAAAATTTATTACAAAATTGTCAATTTTTTTTTTTTAAATATTAAATCTCTGCAGGTTAAGCTTTATGCTTTCTAAACATGGAAAGACGAAAATGGAAAGACGACACGTTTGGTCTAGTGGCTAGTAAACCTAGCTGTTAACCAAACGGTCGTGGGTTCGAATCCCGCTAGGACAAATGTTTATGTGTTAACATTTTACATTTGTATCTGAGTCATTTATGTTTTGTATTTATAATATACGTATGTATTTACAAAAAAAAGTAATCTATGTATTATATCAACTGTCTGGTATCCATAATACAAGCATTAGTTGCTTACTGTGGAACTAGATGGTGCTGTGTGGAATGTGTGAAGATATTTATTCATATTATTATTTATTTCTCTTTTTATCAACACTATTTTGGTAATTCTTGGTCATTTTTTCTAATACTGGTTTTAATGCCGACTTTTATGGCAAAAAAAAAATATTATAAAAATTAAATATGTTTGCATTCAGCTCTACAATGCCTTAAATCAGTGAAGGAATACTAGCGAGACGTCACCGGTTGTCCAATTAAGCTGGTCATTAGCATCTGCTCTCCACCGTCCGTCTCGATCAAAGGGGAAAATTATGAAATATTTAAAAAACAAACGAATAAAAAAAAAAAAAAAACATCTCGCATTCTTTCCGTTTCAGTTGAACTTTTTTCTGGAGGTTGTATTTCGCAACCCTTTCTTCTTTGACGAGTAAAATGTGAGTCTGTAACAATAGGTTCGTTAATGTGATCATAATGAAATATATGTCATTGTTTATATTAAAAAAAAATGTTGCCTGTATAGATTTAATAGAATAAAATCAATACAAAAAGATCTCTGGCTACAGTAACCACTAGCTTACAAAAGACCACAGTGAAATAACAGCAAGTGTGCTGTTGTGTTTCGGTAAAAGAGAATCAGCCTTTTTTTAATGTTAAGGATAAAGTTAATGTTAAAGTTATAAATACATAGTTAAGGCTACACGAATATTTTTAAGGGTATATTTAAGGCTTTCATTGCTATTACTCATCGACAATAAAAATTCAAAACTAATTAAATAGGTATGTTATTCGTCGCCATCACTATTTTCGATTTATTGTAAAACCTTTTTGTGTTTAAAACATAAAAAAAAAAAACTTTGTCAACAGATAAATATTATAATCATAACAAAGATTTTTTTACGAATTACGTGGCAGCAAACTGGACAGAAAGTTTGCCAACAATAATAAGATACTGGCACACAAAGTCTGTACATTGTATATTTTATTTATTTATATATTTTTTAACAGTATAATATAATAATAATAATAATATCTTCACACATACCACACAGCACCATCTAGTTCCACATTAAGCAACTAATGCTTGTATTATGAATACTAGACAGTTGATATGATACATACGTCATACATAGATTACTTTATTATACAAAGATTAGTTTATTTTATTGTTTTTGTGGTTCTGTGTACGAGTGGATTACAAGGTCTTAACTTTGAATGTGTGTAACTTAACTTTGAAAGTTACTATTTGGGATTCTAGCGAAAAAAAGACAGTTGATATACTGCACATATTACTTTTTTTGTAATTACATACATATTATAAATATAAAACATCAATGACTCAGGTGTAAAGGTAAAATGTTAACACATAAACATTTGCCCCTAGCGGGATTCGAACCCGCGACCGTTTGGTTAACAGCTAGGGTTACTAGCCAAAAGATCAAACGTGTAGCCAATATTATATATATATATAAATAATAAAAATGAAATAATAATCCTAGTTACAATATGAAATATCCTGTCCGTTTTCACACAAATCTGTCAGTGCTTATCTTTTCCATCTTATATCTTACAAAATATTAAATGTCCGCGCATAATGCACTTCGTGCTTTATTGGTATCCCTGATGTATTTTTTTTCTTATTAATATTTATATGCGATGTCATACATTTTAAATTTTATACGCAATTAAGAGTTCATTGGTAGATTTAGAACGGACAAAGCAATAATAATTATATCCGTACTAATATAAATGCGAAAGTACGTTTGGATGTATGGATGTTTGTAACTCGTTTACGCAAAAACTAAAACTTGCATACACGTTGTCTGGGACACCAGAAAGGACATAGGGTACCTTTCATCGTTCAACGCGGACGAAGTCGCGGGCACCAGATAGTAGAATATAATTAATGATCATACTGTTCGCAAACTTCCTTTTCCGTGTTTGATAATATAACAAAATATAACTGATTTTAAAAAAATAGACCCTAAGTCGCCTGTGTGTCTTCTCAAATCAAATCAAAATATTTATTTATAAATTAGGTTTCTCCAAGAAACTCTTATGATCGTCATTATAAATTTAAATTTATAAATAATTTTCTATAACTGATGTACTTCGGAGAGTGTGTAGGACTTGACTCTCCGAGAGTTTATTATTTACATATAATATTTTGTTAATATTAAAATATAATAAACATTATTTTTAGTATTAAACGAACCTATGTATCAAGATCTAATTTTCTTGTTAAAATCAAACAAGTATAAATTCTCACGGGCATACACATACACTGTTTTTCTTATGAATTTTCCATTTATATTCCTCTTCTTTCTACAAATAGATATTTAAAAAAATACCAAGCATGTGTGAAAGTTAGTATGGCGAGTGTGAAACATATCAATGAGTTTGATATGTGCGACAGAGACAGCTGATTTTATTATTAAAATGCAAGAGGCAATCGCAATCCGATCCCGCGGCGGCGGCTAGTGCTTTATGATCTTAGATTTTTCTGTTTAAATGTCAAAGTTGCCGCTGTTTGTATAGAGAGACACGAATGTGTTAGAGGTTCGCATAAGTAATTATACTTTATATCGAAAACTAACTGAACCCGAACACGCTTCAGTGTGGGTCAGTCTTATATTAATTCGGTTGCCATAACAACGGCTAACTCTCACTTTAAATGTGACAGCGGTTATCATTGGCGAGTTAGTTCTCCTCGCTTTCGGCAGATGGGGTTGTAAAAAAAGCTCTTTTTTTCGCGAAAGAAATTATATTATTACGCGAAGAATAGATATGATCAATTCTTGAAGCGGATAAACAAACCAACACAACATTTCTATATATATATATATATAGATATTTATATATAGGTACGTGTGAGGTGGCGTACCTCCACTATCGGGTACGCCGATGTTCCGACGGGTACGAATCACTGCCGGATATCCAAGAGGATTTCCCAACGTTAAAAAAGGTATGTATCCCTTCAGCTTAGTTCCTCTATCATAGAACAATTAATTATTCAATATTAACTATTCTATTGACGACTGTACAATAAATGAATCATAAGGTAGTTTTTTAAATCTTATTATGACACAAAAAGAATATTAGAACTCTTTTGCAACTTATTGTTGTCGGTTATCCGTACTATATCCGTACTAATATTAGAAATGCGAAAGTATGCTTGGATGTATTAATGTATGGATGTATGGATGTATGGATGTATGGATGTATGGATGTATGGATGTATGGATGTATGGATGTATGGATGTATGGATGTATGGATGTATGGATGTATGGATGTATGGATGTATGGATGTATGGATGTATGGATGTATGGATGTATGGATGTATGGATGTATGGATGTATGGATGTATGGATGTATGGATGTATGGATGTATGGATGTATGGATGTATGGATGTATGGATGTATGGATGTATGGATGTATGGATGTATGGATGTATGGATGTATTAATGTATGGATGTATGGATGTATGGATGTATGGATGTATGGATGTATGGATGTATGGATGTATGGATGTATGGATGTATGGATGTATGGATGTATGGATGTATGGATGTATGGATGTATGGATGTATGGATGTATGGATGTATGGATGTATGGATGTATGGATGTATGGATGTATGGATGTATGGATGTATGAATGTATGGATGTATGGATGTATGGATGTATGGATGTATGGATGTATGGATGTATGGATGTATGGATGTTTGCAACTCTTTCACGCAAAAGCTACTGAACCGATCACCGTGAAATTTTGCATACACGTTGTCTGCGACACCAGAAAGGACATAGGGAGTAAACTCCTCTACGCGTTCCAAAGTCACACCTCTCACGTTCGCTACACACTGCCGCTTTGAAACATCATTGTTTCAACATTATTTATACAGTTTTACGTGTCGTACCTTACAAATTAAGACAGTGTGTCCGACGCGAGATAGCCACAGCTTGCTGCGATCCGCTACTTTATGATGCTCGCGCGCACAGTTCTTGTATACCTTTTGTTGAAATAATATTAAAACGATTTCTCCTTTGTAACAATATTGTTATATTGATTTAGCAATGTACTCAAAAATATTGCATATATATTAAGATGAATTTTTAATTTTTAATTACAGTCTTTAGGAATTATAGCAATTAGTATGTGAGAAGCAAATAACTTGGTAAATCAATTAATTGAAAAAAATTAATAACAGCATGTGTGCTATTGTGTTTTGGTGTGACTAAGGGATACCAGAGCCCATTTCCCTATTCCTTCCTTATCCCTTATCCTTAGTCCTGCTATGGTGGGCAGCGCACTTGCAGCATCGTAGCGTTGCGTGTTTTATGGCGACGGTGGCCACCTACCATCAAATCATCAGATGGACTATAAAGACCTTAACATGTGAAATCGTTTGACTGTCATACCTACATAAACTGGTGCCAGGGTCTGCATTTTAATTTTTAAAAACGTACTGCCGCCAATGAGTCTCCTAGCTCTGCTAGTCCAATAACTCATGCTCGAGTATATATATCTACAAAAAAGTGGACCGTCAGCCTGTATGCCATTAAAAAAACATACGTCCTCCAAGCAATGACAAAAAAATATATATATAAATATCTTTTGTATTACAATAAGAAAAGTTTGCATAAATATTGAAATATATTCAACAGTGTACGACTTATTATGAAGTCACGAACGTAACTCTGTCATTTGGAGTCATATCGAGACGGGGTCCCATTGTTTCCTCAATGACAGATCCCTCAATACGATGCTATATTGGACCCAATCAGTATTGTCAGCTTAACCTTCATCTGGATCAGGCTTTGTATCAGTTCGGTGTAGGGTAAATATTACTATTTTGGACACAATTAAACTTATTAATTCTCGTGAATAAAGCGTGTATTTAAAGTTCCTCTGCCATTAGTACGAACACAAATTAAGCATTTACAACAAAATTACTAAACATTGTGAAATTAAGTATTATATCATACGTAAAGTTAAGGTTAAGATTAAAAAATGATTGTTCAGTCTTAAATACGACTATGTAGAAAAACTATTTAAATCGATTTAAATACGTAATATCTACATAATATTATATAGCCTCAATTTATAATCTAAATTTATTGTGTCTTTTACTTTTATATATACCTACTTATTATTAATTTAATTTATATTTAATAATTTATAAATTGCTATTTGAATTTTTAATTATTTTAATTAATATAATGAAGCACACGATACAGGCTTGCATGCCTGTGCATGCTTGAATGCCTGTGCATGCTTGCATGCCTGTGCATGCTTGCATGCCTGTGCATGCTTGAATGCCTGTGCGTGCTTGCATGCTAGTGTGTGTTTTCATAGCCAATAAACTAAATATATATGTTCCTGTAAATAAATAAATAACTAAATAAATATTATCTTGTACATATAATAAAATTGTAAATTAGGCATCTGTACATTAAATATTAAAAAATATATATTAATATAACATATTTTTTTAAGTACAAAGTAAAAGCTTAATCGTTTTAAGGATTATAGGGAAATGGGCTCTGGCTTACTTACCGAAACACAACAGCACACGTGCAATTATTATATTTTACGGGGTTCTTCTGTAAGGAGGTGGTAACTGCCGCCAAGAACGGCTGCGTAAATGACTATTTTCCAAATCCTGACCGGAGCCAATTTTGAAAAGTTAATTTCCAAAGTTGACGCTGCCATAATCGAACCTGGGAATCATGGAACAGAGCGTTAAGTTAAGCACTAATCATTCGTAAAAGAATTGAAACAGAGTTGGTATCAAAACTTGTAAATTTTACCCTAAACCTCTCTATAGCATCACCACCTACTTATGCGCGGCGTTTCGAACACAATACTGCTCTCAATATTTCATTGTCAATGTTAAATAAAGTCATTATTTTGATTGAAAGCTTCCTATCAAGTTTTTTGTCGCGTCAAAATCGAGTTCGAGACAAATCGATTGTGGAGACCACATCATTGAGACGTCTCTCACAAAAGACTCTACAACACTTCAAGCTCTCCGCTTCAAAATTACAAATTAGATTAGTCCGAATCGATTATTTTATAGAAAAACACCCTCATCTTGTGTTTGATTTTGAAAAATGACCGTGAAAATTGAGGCTCGTGGTTCGGCGAAGTTAGACGGCCTGTCATTGTTCAATATTTTCAAATTGATGCATTTAAATCAATCATCAATTGTGTAAGACGCAACTAAAGTTATAGTGTACTTGCGGCTGGTAATATTTAAACATTATTTAAAAATCATAAATCACTAAGTATTGCCATGCCATTCTTCTAACAGTTTAAACTTTAAAGTTTAAGGAATCATGATTAAAGTGTGAACAAACTTTAAAATATTTGTAAATTAAAGATAAAATTTTGTAAGGGAATAAACAGACTTCCATTCTAACTAATAAGGAGAGCAAAATATTAAGAGTGCCATGTCAATATAACATATAATTTCAATATATATTTCAATATATAAACCTAATTTTTGTTCATAGAAATATTTTAATAAAATATTTTAGTTTTCTTTTAAACGATCATCAATATTAATCAATATTAATAATAATTGTAATACTAGAAATAAACATAATCTTGTTCTGATCCACACAAGGCTAACCAAAATATTATATAAATCATTTAAAGGACCATGTGTAACTTACGTTTAAATAACAAAATCCCTGAAATTTAGCATTAGTTTGACAAAATTAATGTTTATTAAATATTTAAGTCTATTTAATATAACAATTTAGTTTTTATTTTTAATATTTTTAGTTGATAGTAACCTCTTACTAACCTAACACAATCCAGTGGTCTGACAGCCTGTTTGCTGCCCCTTCTATTAAAAATTTTAATAAGAATTTATAAATTTACCAAAATTACGGTAGGATCTGTGCTTTGTGGCTTTAAAATGAAAGTTTTGTCAGAGTTTGCGGACAAACCAACGAGCTGTTACTAGTCGTATTATAATGCGATACTAAGTAGTGGACGATGTGTTTCGAACGCTGTTCGATTTCAAAGATTATCTATCAAAGCGACAGTATCGCGACATCGAGATCTTCCGTTCTTCAAAACTGCGTATACAGTATGATCCAAAAATCATGCGAGCTCGCGAAATTAGTTATGTGAGGTTGAAATTGAGATTTCATCAGCATCGTTCACCAAGGCTTTTGAAATAGAGACTTTTGAACTAAGGACTTTGTGAGGACTTTAAGTTTTGAGAAAACACATATAAACTCGGTCAGCTGTTATTGCTCTATGTACGAGTATTATCTGTGTTTAAGTCATGACTGTTCTCAGTCGTAACTTTTGGTAGTTACCTCTTCCTTGTTTAATACCGCCTTGAAATTACAGCACGAGTGCTATTCTATTTCAGTAAATAATTAATAAACGCCAGAAACCATTCCAAATTTACAACTTATCCTTCCCTATTTATTCATTTCGAAAACCGCGATTCGACAATTGAAGTGACAATAAAAATTGACAAATAATTTTGGATCTTCTAAGACAATAGGTAACCAGTTCGGTCCATTGTTTTTTTTTTTGCTACAGTTAAATTTTACTAAATTTATCGATCTTATGTCAATTAGACCAGACCGTCCATGGTTTTATAAATATGTCTCCGACTCAAAGTCAGTTTTCATATCAGCCTGTATACAAAAAGCCAGTGGCTCACTCCGATCACCTACCGATCTATAGCAACGATTATCTTGATCGGGATGTGAGGTTAATAATTTTTATCTATCTACCTCCTGACGGAAGTACAACATTGATCGATCGAAAACGCTCGCATCGAATTTGTCTTTCTTACCAAGTAATTGATCCTAATGCTTTTAGGAACTATCACTCTTTATAAACTATAAGATGTACATTTATTTAAATAACATACTATATATCTATTAACTATTATAAAAAATATTTTACGAACTATTCTCAGTCCTACCGAATATACACAAAATAAATTTCATAAAAATCGGTCAAGCAGTTTCGGAGGAGTTTGGTTACAAACACTGTGACACGAGAATTTTCTATATTTATAGATAATCATTCGATATTACTGCATATTATGTATGTTATACAATACATAATAATGTAATTTAAAGTAAGTATGCTAATGATTTTATAAAATTAGTCATGAACATAACAGAAACAGAAGACATTGGTATGATTCTTACGGATTAATATCCAGGACTCAATTCAAAAGAATTTAAAGAATTTTTAAGGGTAAGACAGATGCCAATAGTTTTCACCGCAGTAAATGCACCATTTTCAAATGGTTTAAATGAGAGACTGAATCAAACATTAGTGAACAAAATCAGATGCAAAATAAATGAAAATGGAAGAAGGAGAGCCTGGACAACAATAGCGCATGAATGTGTCAATAAATACAATAATACCATTCACTCAGTCACGGGTTTTACACCGAGTTATCTTTTATATGGTACAGATTCTATAATTTTACCAAAAGAATTGAGGCAAGAAAAATCAAGTAGTGACTGGATTAGAGACGGGAAAATAGCAATAGAAAATACAATAAAGTCACATAGATACAATAAAATATTATTTGATAAAAATCGAAAAGACTATGAATTTAATGTAGGAGATATGGTATATGTAGAAAATGGAAATAAGCTAAACAGGAAGAAGTTAGATGAATTGAAGATTGGACCATACAGGATTGTTGAAAAAATTTCAAACTCAATATACAGAATAGGAATTGGTCATAAGAAAACAGAATCAAATCTTTTCCATGTCACAAAACTTATTCCAGTTCCTGCATTAGAAGAAGATGAAATAGAAGAGGGGTTGGTAACTTAATGAAAATTTTCTTATAAATTTTCTTCTCAATGGGGGGAGATGTAAAGGTTATAATAATATAATATAAATTTGTGTAAATATAATATGAATAATGTCTTAATTTAATATTTTATCTTGTAGGTAAAATACTTTTTTATGTATACTATTTTAATTTGTGTTTTGACTTATGTGTCAAACTAATGGTTTTGACATTATGAAATGAAGAAATCGATAATATTAAACTTATATTGTCGTTTTATAATGTGATAAATTAAACAATTGTGTTGCTTTGATTAAATTTACAAAGCAACACAATTGTTTAATTTATCACATTATATTTATATGTAACTATACTAGCGATCGGCCCCAGGCTTCGTACGGAGTTGAAATTTTTTAAAAATATTTCTTAGCGGATACAGTTTATAAAATAAAGCTATGTTCAAAATTTCAGCTATATAGACTTTTGGATGTGCGTTGATATTCAGGATAAAATATTTTATAAGTATAGAAGAGTAGCTGGTGCCCGCGACTTCGTCCGCGTTGAACGATGAAAGGTACCCTATGTCCTTTCTGGTGTCCCAGACAACGTGTATGCAAAATTTCATGGTGATCGGTTCACTAGTTTTTGCGTGAAAGAGTTACATACTTTCGCATTTATAATATTAGTATAGAAGTATAGACTAGTACGGATTACTAGTGATTGTTTTCTGCGTAGGCTCTGAGAAAAGTTAAAAATAAGCTATATGCTCTCCCAAGATTTAAACTACATATTTACTGATATTCACCAAAACCAATTCAGTCAGTAAAACAGTCGTAAAAACATTCGTATTTATAATATTTTTATGCAAAATTTGACAAAGTTTACTATGAACTCTTGGGATGGTCATGGGATACATTATAGCGAAGATTCGAAATGTAACATTTTTAAGACTTATTACACCAATATTAAATTGGTTCGAACAAATTTGACGTAGTTTCTAGCTCCAACGATCCAAAAAAGAGGCCTAAGCCCAGCCGTTGGACTAATACGTGTGTAATTAATCCTATGCAGATATTTATAAATACAGAATCAAGTATTTACGACAGTGATTTATAAATGTATTCAAATGAGGAATTCCACAGTAGCATTTCGACTTGTCTGTCTTATTTGAAAACAATAAAACCAAAAGCAAGAACTCGTTTCAAATTCGATCGAGCAAACGTATCGATATTAAAAAATTTTCATTCGATCGAAATGATGAAACATTATGATAAATGAATGAACACAAAAGATGGCCAGTCGCCGGACGTTCCTATTACAAAATTTGAAAAAACGAACGTTGCTACTGGCAGGTAAAACTATTAATCAAACTCAAGGGAATCACAAGTTTGTGCATTACAAACAAAGTATGTTCTATTCCAATAGGAGTAAAGTTCAAAATAAATTTTAGCGTTTGCTAATTATTTTTGTATTTACGATAGTATTTCTGTCCATTGATATTTTTTTTTAACTTTTTCGATCGGCTTTTTATGAATATAACTAGAATCAATATATTTTTCGTTTACCTGTTTATACGAGATTCTAGTCTATGCAAGATTTCATGATTATCGGTTAAGTAGTTAATTAAGGCTGACATCGTTACGAACAAACTCGCCTTTGCATTTATTTACAATACTAGCTGGTGCCCGCGGCTTCGTCCGCGTTGAACGATTAAAGGTACCCTATGTCCTTTCTAATGTCTCAGACAAAGTGTATGCAAAATTTCATGGTGATCGGTTCAGTAGTTTTTGCGTGAAAGAGTCACAAACATCCATACATCCAAAAATACTTTCGCATTTATAATATTAAAGTACGGATGAGTCAAGATAATATAGGCAGGTACTGTATAAAGAGTTATTAGTTTTCTTCATCAGTATTAGAAGCTGTCAATATGGTTATTAATGAACGTTCACATTTACTCGTATAGTAGTTAGTGAGCATTCATTACGCGACTAATATCGAGCAGGAAATTCAAAAACATGTCTTGCCGCCATCCCGGTGTCTCAGACGCGAATAAGCGCAATAATTGCGACAGATCGTCCATCAATTGATTTACAGTGCCCACTGTTATTTATTATCGTTAAATATTATTTGCGATGTCCAATGGGAAAAAGGTGTAACTGGAAAATCTTATTTTTTAAATGCGAAAATCTTATTTAATTTTTCTTAAAAATGAATGGAAAATTTTTTTTTTCAACGAATATCTTGATGGTGCATTAATTTTTAAAAATATTTAAATTAACATTTTAATGGAGTAGAAAAAATATTATATGAGCAATTGCCGTGTGTAGACATTTTTTTCATGATTAAATAAATAGTATTAATAATTATTATGAATTTTAAAAAATTTCTGAATCTTTTCTATGAATGTTTCTAACATTAATAGTTTTTGACTTTTTTGAAAAAAAAAAAATGAACCCTTTTTTAAATTTTTAATTGTTTATCTGCGGGCTTAAAACTTTTGCACATTTTTCTAAATATCATTACGAATCAAATGAGCTGTGAGTATTTTTACTAGCTGTAAAAGGAATTAATACGATTTTGAACTTGTTAAGTAGACTATTAGGATGAATATTGGGCTTTGGTATACTTAAAGTCCTTCACTGAAATATACCATTACCTCTGGCTGTTACTATTATTTTCCTTGCCACTAATAAAACAATAATTACAACTTCATCAAATTGGGAACTCATATATTTATAATTGAGTTAAACATCCAATTACTTAGACAAACATGAAAACTATAAATTGTTCATAACAAACTTATGTTCTTCTACTAACGTCCCGTAAATAATATGATTATTTATACGATCTCTGAATCCGGCCTCTCTTTCATGTCGCCCCATGAATCTCCGACATCCGCCCAGGGACGCATTCAATTAGTCATTTGTGTCAAAATAATGTAAATCGCTTAAAATAATCCGATATATTGGTTAGACGTTTTATAATCAAACATAAATGACGCAACAGCCCGCGCGTGTGCGCAGCGATAAATGTAACATTCATACAGAAATAAGCTGCCTATTTTCAATGAATTTCCTGTGTTGAATATCGAAATGTTTGCAGGAGAATTTCATTATGTTGGTAGAAAGAATTTTTTAAAAATTAAATATTGTCAAAACTAGCTTTTACCCGCGATTTAGTTCGCGCCCCTTTTTCTTAGGTGTTAAAAGATTTTTTAATGTTAAGATCGGAAGGAAGGCCGACGGTCCACTTGATGGTAGGTGGCTATAACACAAGCAACGCCACAGGCGCTGCAAGTGCACTGCCGACTACATTTTTATATGTTAAAAGACGGGCGCTTAATGGCTACACTTCGTATACAAAATGTCTCTGGTATTATAAGGGATGGCACAAGGTGAGGATAGGGAGGAGGAGGAAGACATTTCCCTATCCTCACCTTACTGACTTACTAAAGCACCAAAACAGAATAGCGCAAGTGCTGTTACTTCGTGCTAATCTCGTATGAGGGGTGGCTGCCGCAAAAAATAGTAAATATGAAGAAGATGACGCAGCGACTCCATTGCCCCTAGCCAAGATGCAAACGCTTCTTTGCGTACTTCGCAAACGAAGAGAGAACGCTAAGACAAAGCTTGGTGATTGGTTGTTGTAACGCCCCAATAAAATTTTGACCAATCACAAAGTTTTCTCTTAGCGTTCTCTATTCGTTTCCGAAGTACGCAAAGAAGCGTTTGCATCTTGGCTAGGGGCCCAGATTTCATTTTGATTTCCTCCACACTGTTTTTACCTGATTTGTCACGCTTTTGCTTTCAGGCCTTCCTGATGGTATACAGTATTCCTGACTCCTGAGGAATAATATTATTCCTGATGGTTTCTAAGCTACGTATTGTTTGGCCGCCAAACTTACTGTTGTTCAAAGGACTTTTTCGATGAATAATTACGATTTTCTACATAACCGTCAACCAGTTAATACTACACGCAATAAACCCAAGGAGATAGATTCTGATATGGCATAGTATTTGGTTCCTGTTCGCAATTTCTTGGCTCACATGATATTAAATTTGATATTATTCGAATGATGGAATGTAGACTAAATAAAATTGACATTGAAAAGTATAATAATCAGTGACATATCACAAAGGTATCTAAATCAAAATCAGATGTTTACGTGGACAAAAAGTTGCATGGAACTGCCACCACCGCCCACGTACACTCGCCGACGAAAGCGTTAACCAAAATAAATAAAAACAAATAAATAATAGCATTTGATCGAGGCTCTAAAATGGCGCTTTTGGTAACTGGAAAAATATGCACGTACAAAATTACTGTTTTTGCTAAATATATAAGTATTATATTCCAAATTTATAATGGAATTTTAATTAAGAAATAAAATAAATAATTATAATTTTATATTATTATAAATAATTGATAGATGGTGATAAAATAACAAAATTAATGGTAATATATTATAACTATGCAGTAGTTGCAGGGCAAACTTCCTATCATCCTTCCTATCTTGATGAAAAAGTCACCTTTTTACAGAAATGGTAATCTAGTTTTGTAAAGAAAAATCTATTTCCATTGCAAAGTTAGATGAATAACTGTGAATGGAAGTGTCGTTATACAACATCTTAAATTACTACTAAGTTTACATTTAAGTATTAAAAATAATATTAAAAATAATTCCAAAGTACTGTTAGGAGAACTTCAATTTGTTTTGCTTAAAAATGACAAGAAAGCTTTACTAAAAATGTACCAAGCGGAATAAAATATTTATTTCTTAAAGCGCCATTTTATGACCTCGTTTGTCAGTATCGGTAATATATTATCATTCTCCAGTCATAGGCCGTGGTCTGAATGGCGGGAGGGATTATGTCCGTCGATCGGCAGCCGTTGAAAGGTTAGATCGGTCCTAATTATGATTTATTGTGAACCAACAGGACCATTGAAGGTGAGTATCGATGTGGCCAACGTCTTTAAATTGACGGATTATTCTTAAGAAGTATGGAGACGGGATGTGTGGAGATAAAACTGTTTAACTTAGATCTTTATATTTATTATTACTATATTATAAATAAATAAATGCATGTAGCATAAGTTTTAAATTTTAATTTTAATATATATTTTGTTTAATTATTATTCTTAAGTTTATTGTCATTTATAAATGGAAAAATGTGAAATTTTAATGATAATGATAAAATTCTTGCATATATTTATTAATTATGCTAGATTAAATATTAATTGAAGTATCATAATATTAAATTTTATGTCTATAGAGGATTCTATGCTTCCTTATAGGTACAAGACATACTTTTTTGTCGTTGTTAATTATTTGAACTGTTTTTTCTGTACCTATATATAAAGATAATTTTGGTTTCTTAATAAACAAATTTATTATCGTATACTACTATATATCGTATACTGCGACTGTATCTATATAATAATGCTAATATTATATAACCTATCCAAAAAAAGATTTATTGTGACATGTTGTGTATTTAAAAAGAGAATAGTTTAAAACTTTTGATAGCAATTACGTTCAATTTTATTAATATCTAATGTTATTAACATAATATTATTATTATTTCCATCTATCACTTCATGTTCAACACAGAATAAAAAAAATCTTCCTCATAGTCGAGAGGTATTATTTCAAAATCTATTATTATTGTTACAAAAATAATAGATTTTTTTCACAGTACAAGTAACTTTAAAGTTTTCATCTTTCGCGGAACATTGTTCGCGACTGTACATTCATATTGTTGCCAAAATGCGTGGGAGGTTGTGTCGATCGCTTTCAATATATGTCCCATTGAATTACCCTTTTGACATTAACATATGCCATCCAATATACAAACACATACTTTTTATTTTTTCGTCATATTATAATGCTTTTAAAATGCAACTAATTTTGGCTCCGAATCATGATTTTTGAATTGAAACGCTAAGATTTGCTAGTAGGTTAGGAACCAAAAATGAAAGACGTTTTGAAAAAATACATCAAAAATATAATAACACTTTATAATAAGTACTTCTTTTCGGACTTAGCATATTTTTAATGTATACATATTCGATCTTATATCTCAAACTAATTAATATTCTCAATCAATTTAAAATGTATTGGCATACCCTTCATTTTTGACGAGCCCTTTGGATGAGTGGTCTTGCCTGAACGCTCTGTTCTAGGATTCGCTGGTTCGATTCCCGGCAGGGATAACTTTTGAAAAAAGCTTTTCAATGTTGGCTCTCGTCTGGATGTAAAAGTAGTTGCAAGGCACACTGCGCTTCGCAGTTTGGTGGCAGTAACCACCCCCTTACAGAAGGCCACTATCAAGTGCCAACTTTAACATAAAAAAAATTAACTTAATACGTTTTATATTTGATTTCAGCAAAGAATTTAATTAAATAATAAAATACTTAATTTAATATCCACTATATAAATCGAAAAAATATTACGCCCTAGAAAATGATATTACGTTTAATTAACCAAGCAATTAAAAATTCGATCACTCATTTTCCGAATAGGCTTTTGAATAAAATATAACAAAAAAAATGAAATTATTTGTTATTGAAGTTATATTAGTTTGCTACTATTTGCTTTTTAGTTCATCGCAGAAAACTGTTAATTCATACACCAAGTTATGTAATCTATAAACTTGTTATGATTCTATGAATTATGACGTAATTAGGCGTAATTATTAATATTAAACATAGTGTCACATTAATTTATTACATTTAAATAATAAGTAATAGTTGAGGAACATTTTATACTCATAACAAAATGCTAAGCTCGTAAATATTGTGGACACATTTATGAGATAATATATAGTCTACTTGTTGGTAAGTGGCTACGGTTACCAAAGTGTTCAAGTAATATTAAGGGATGCAAGCTCGCTGCTTAGTTCCCTTAAGAAACTCAGTAGCAGAGACTCAAACTCTATTCATTCAAACCGTTCAAGAAAATATTTTTTTTTTAAATTTTATGATCGATATTAGATATAGATAGATGGGTATTCTGAATTTTGATTGTATTAAACTAGCGACCCGCCTCCAACTTCGCACGTATGCAACGGACGCAATTAACTTAAGTAGATTGGAAATTTATTTAAAGACCTGTCAAGTTTTACTATCCTACTAACATTTTATTTAAAAAAAAAATTGCAAATTTAATTGCAAAATATATCCAAAGAAATGTAGAGGAACAGAAAACTAAATATTAAAACATAGTAATTATAGTAGAAATTCTATGGAAATAAAAGCTATTATATAAACTTTTTAAAAAATTGTATAGAATTTCAATCGATCATATTCGTCTATAAGTCTTTTAAATTTCATCACTTGGTCTTATATTCATGTCGAAATAGGCTAACAGTCTATGAAAACATATGAAATCCTATCAATGTGTTTTGTATTTGATTGGATGAGTTTTAATAGTGACATACTTAAATTATTATTATCTTAAACTGGTCCTAGCAATATACATATTAATGGGCTGATATAAAATTGATGTAATCATAAAAAATGTATCCATGTATCTGTCTTATAAAAATGTATATTTTTATAATCGAATTTGTAAATTTTATTATATTATACTTTTTATAAGAAGCGAAACAAAATCTTTATACCGTTTGGAACTGATCCAATAACCTTGTCGTTTTGATCTGAGTCACAATGTTGGACAAATATCTCAGTTATTATTGCAAAAGATCTTTTAGAATTTCTACAATTTGTGCTTAATCTTGTGTGTGTTTTTAATTTTATTTCTAAAAAACTTTTATTGCCTATAATTACGACTTTGTACGTAATTATATAATCTATAATCAAAACATATCCTAATCTTAATATAATAATATTATAAATGCGAAAGTTTGTATATTTGGTTAGATGATTGTTCCTCAATAACGCAAAAACGGATTTCTATGAAATTTTACACATATGTGGATAAGATAGTTTATTACTTATGGATTAACATAGAGGATACTTTTTTTCAATGACAAAATATTAGGTCTTGTAGGATTAAAAAAAAAAAGGCGTACGAATTCGCGGACACAGCTATAGTCTACATCTATATTATTAATATTATAAAGAGAGAAGATTTATATTTTTGTATGTATGTAATGACTCAAAAACTATTGGACCGTTTTTGAAAATTATTTCACCTATAGAAAGCTACATTATCAGCAATATTTTATAAAGTTCCTAGGACGAAGTCGCCGGTAAGAGCTATAGTAAGTTAATAAAAACAAAAAAAAATATTTTCAAAACACGTGAAACATTATTTTTGTCAAATACTCGAGTGTAACGGTTGTTATTTTTAGAAATAATTTCGATATCACCCACTGAAATTCCGCGGGTATTAAATCGGTATTGGCTATAAATCAGACGCCCACGCGTCAGTACGGATGGAACCGCGACAACCGCGACCGTTATTGCATACACGCTGCACTCGTTACATTTAAATTAAACTGCAACTAATTAACGGTAATACATTTAAAAAATGTTTTCGAACAGTAACAGACTTACCATCATTACAATTTCAGCCGTAATTTTCGAGTAGTACAGATCAGAAGCAGCCAGCGATCAGATTTTTTATAATGCGCACTGTCAAGGTTCGGCGGCGTCCGTATTTCCGAGCTCATATAACGTTTACAATATAATAAAATGGCCCCGACTGTACCCTTTCTTTATTTAGTCAAGACAGAGTCGTGCCACTAATAATAATAAATAAATATTTTTGCCCCTGGTAGGATTTAAGGCTATCAGGAAACACCTATTTGTCTTTTATATATATTTAATGTACAGACACGGCTAATTTACAATTTTATTATATGTACGAGATAATACGAGTTTAATTGTGTCTAAAATAGTAATATTTACCCTACACCGAACTGATACAAAGCCTGATCCAGATGAAACAGATTGCAATTAAATACTTGATAACTGTAAGATACATATTATATATAAGCTACATGTTATATAAGATACATGTTATATGTTATGTCTTAAAAAGGTAATATTTTTATTAATATATTTAACTACCAAAACAGACAGTAAATTCAATATTTAAATTAATAATTAAAATATTAGTAATAAATAATTATTTCAATTAATTAACTAATAAGTTAGTTAAGTAAAGTTATAATAATTAGTTAATAAGTTAGTTATAAGTAATTGGATTGAATTGAATAGGCTAAATTATATAAAATGTATTTTATTTCAACTATTCGTATTTAATTTCATCAAAGACTCAAGACGTCACTATAAAAATAAATGTTTATTGAAATTATTAATTTAAAACAATCGTCACCGGTGCCTACTTGGGTGGTTTTATAGATCAAAGAGTGAAGAGACATACAGACAAACATAATTGTTCAGCCGTGTAAGATCGGTGGAACCATTAGCGCAATAAACAAGGAAATATGACAACACTGAGATATTACAAAAGGACTTAGTGATTACAACTACTAGAAGTTCTCGAACCGAACATAGACGCTCCACTTGGCGGTAATAATGGCTACTGTTAGTTACTGTAAGTTGCACCTAGAATATTCAAGTATGTTAAGTAAGATATTGTATAATTTTTTAAAGATTTTTTTTAAATATTTTCAATTATTTCCAAAAAAAACTTATAAATTATACATGAGTATAATATATCTAGTTTGGGTCATTTAGTAATGGTTCCAAGTATACTAGTTGAAACTTCGTTTTTATTTCCTGATTCATTTATTTGATGGCCGAGATAGCCAGCTCTTGGCTAGCCAGTTAATATATAAGATTTACTAGCTGGTGCCCGCGACTTCGTCCGCGTTGAACGATGAAAGGTACCCTACGTCCTTTCTGGTGTTCCAGACAACGTGTATGCAAAATTTCATGGTGATCGGTTCAGTAGTTTTTGTGTGAAAGAGTTACAAACATCCATACATCCAAACATACTTTCGCATTTATAATATTAGTACGGATTAACTACACTGTATATTACTAATAATATTCAATCTTTATTACTCATATATTTTGGTAAGGCGGTGATTTTTTCTATTTTAATTATTAAATAGTCTCTCAGTATTTTTTTTCTGAATGACACGTACACTATGTTCTTTTCTGTATTCCTGACAATGTTTATGCGAAATTTCATGAAGCTTGGTTGTGTACTTAAAGCGTGAAAAGATAGACAAAAATATATATGCAATAAATAATGAATAAATTTTTTTAACATCTAGTTTTAAGTCGCGTGCAAAAGCTAGTCTAGAATAATTTATCTCACGATACAATAGAATTTTAAGGCATGTGTCATTGAGACAGAACTTTCTTGAAAATATCTATCAAGTATAAAGTTAAATAAGTATAAGTATAAGTATAAGTATAAGTATAAGTATAAGTATAAGTATAAGTATAAGTATAAGTATAAGTATAAGTATAAGTATAAGTATAAGTATAAGTATAAGTATAAGTATAAGTATATTGAATGAATCGTGAATTCAGTTTGAGAATGAGAAACAAATGGTAGTGGCTCTGGACATAGGCCAAAAGGAGCGAACAGTTTTCTTAAAGGGAATTCTAATTATAACCTTTAAATTGAGATTTAACCGGCCAATTAAGATCAGCTAGTCTTAAAATAGCAACTATTCATTATGTCGCTACACTGTCATAATTTGTGAATGAATATTTCTTGTACGTAACACCCGGCTTAACAAGCACGTAATTAAACAGTTCCAAGTGTTGGGCACAGTTTTCAACTCAATGTATATAAATAATACGCTGCTTCGATCTATTTACGATGATTTTGTATGTGAAGTGTCTATTTGGATTGTATCAATTCGCTTAACATCAAAGGAAATTAAATTTTACATCAAACTTTTAAAGAAAAACAGATCAATATATTATTAATTAAAACACGTTTGAATGAAGAAATCTCTTCTTATAGTCCTGGACCTGGCTGCAGTCGTGTGGGAAAGTTCGCAATATGGAGAATGGAATCAGAAGAGAAAGACATTTTCCATTTTCCAGTTATGATTTTTTTTGTATATTTTTTTTTTCTTTAGAAATTTTTATCTCGATTAACAGTACAATTATGTATTAAAGTTTTTGATCTAAATGGTGTTTTGTTTGTATTTTGATTTGTCTCTATGACCTTTTATAATTACCTGTGTACTTTGTCTGTGTTTGTAAATATTTTAAAAATGAGCTGATTTTTAAGAAATATAATAAATAATAAATAAATATCTTCACACAGCGCCATCTAGTTTCACAGAAAGCAACTAATGCTTGTATTATGGATACCAGACAGTTAATATTACTATATAGATAACTTCTTTTTTTGTAAATACATATATATTATAAATACAAAACATCAATGACTCAGGTACAAAGGTAAAATGTTAATATATAAACCTTTGCCCCTTGCGGGATACGAACCCGCGACCGTTTGGTTAACAGCTAGGGTTACTAGCCACTAGACCAAACGTGTCGTCACTAAGTCAAATATGTTATGAATATTGCTGATAGGTAGGCACCTATGGTTGAGAATATAGCATATTTCTTAATTGTGTCCGCATACGAAGCCGCCGACAAAAGCTAGTTATTGCAAAGTGATTCTGCAATCCCAAGTAATCTATACAAAACAATGTTATTTTGAAAAGGACCTGTCGCATTAAATAAAGTCGATTTGGCTCTCTGCTAGAATATTCGACCTAATTTCGACCAATCAACATTACAATACAACTACTAAAATAATTAGGTATCAAAAGCAGATGTTCATTGTGCCAATTTACTTGGCTACCGACTATTTAGTATTCGCTCTCGCTCTACATGCAATTAACAATGACTTTGCTTGTTATTTTGTATAGACCTTGCACTGTGTCCTCACTAATATAAATAATTGTTATATTCTTGACATGTTTAGAGAGATTTAAAGACTTGACATTGACTTACATTGAAGGTGTCAACAAAAGAATCGTTTCACAAGCTAGGTGATTATTAGGTGACTAATTTAGTATCAAATTCATCAAACTTATGTAAGTCTTGAATATGTATTAGGGCTTTCACCAACTACAAGTAAAATGAATGTTGATTAGTTACTTTTAGAAATAATTTTATGTTTAATTAAATTATGCACTCGGTTTATGTACTGCATCCTTCGATAGGCGAATTTTTTTTATTATTTTCTTTTTAATGTTTTGGACTTTTACCGTACAAACAAAGGTATATCATCTCCATCGTTCCCGGTTACCGGTGACTTTAAAAGGTGGTTAACCTACTTGACACATGGTGAAAGAGACCCTTAATGTAATAAAAGTAGTGTAAGTAAGTAGTAATGATTTTTTTTTAATTGTTGCAAGACACAATTTACGTCCGCGCTCGATAGCTGTGGCGGGACACCGATGTTGTGTCATGCATAACGTCCACGCCCATCAACGGCCGCGCTAGAAAGTCGTTGGATTTTAGCCGTACTATTCCGGCATAACTCCGTTAAAAAAAGGTCCCAACTACATACACAGTTCATATTACTTGGCAACCTATCTGGCGTCAGTAACCACACACTCGGTGAGTGAGTAAAATAATGTCAAAGCCCTTTCCACTATTCGTTCTTTTATCCTATAAAGGCCAACAGCGCACTTGAAAACCATATGGAAATGCTTAAACTTATTAATTTTAAATTTTCATAGACCTAAACAAACTGTTATTAATAATTGTAATATTCAATTGAACATAATTCTTCCAATACCCAATTTCTGTATAAATGAAAATGAATCGCTGAGCG
This sequence comes from Synanthedon myopaeformis, assembly GCA_944738685.1. Taxonomy (NCBI): domain Eukaryota; kingdom Metazoa; phylum Arthropoda; class Insecta; order Lepidoptera; family Sesiidae; genus Synanthedon; species Synanthedon myopaeformis. Next base: position 7,703,237 of record OX122933.1, on the reverse strand, counting down.
CAAGACCAATTCGGTTTTTTTTTTTTAAATTTTCCGAGGAAGGTTCTTATGAAGAGAAAATTGGGAAAAAATCCCTGTGAATTGCATACGTGCGAAGCCGGGGGCTGGTCGCCTAGTATTTAATACTTTTCTCAAAAGGGTATCATGTATTCATTAAACTAAGTGACTCCCCGTCGAAGTGTAGATGTTTTTTTGTCTGTCTACGTGATTGATAAAGAAATAGCCGGGATGAGACACTCTTTGGCGTAACAAAATTTCACTAAAACTCAAAAAGTGCATATCAAATAAATTTCAACCTTAACCGGTTGCATTAAAATCGACATTTGTATTCTATAGCTGCCTCGTTATGTTTGATTAAAACCAATCCTGCCTTACAGTTTTTTTCAAAGACCACTTTAGATATGCCTCTGTCGTTAATATTGCTTCTTCCATTATCGACTTTATCTGTATAGGCATAAAGTTGAATCATAATTCGTTCCCTACTTATTCGCCATTCATTTATGTTGGTCCAGGAGTAAAATCGTTCCGTGGTTTTGTACAGAATTGGTTTGCAAGTGTTTGTCGTTTAATGTGAAAAAGATGGATGCACGATGAGCGATTCTCTGTGGAGCATTCAATAGGGGCATTAGCGGATTGTTTTTTGAAATATTGAATGGTCTATTCGAATGTTTTGTCGAAATTATTAAAGAATTCGTCATTTAAAACGGGTTTACGCCGGAGATTAGATAATATTATTATTAATTTTTCAGTCAATACAAGCAGAATAGCCAAAGAAATGTCAAAATTCACTTTGATTTATTTTCAATACTAGTTTGTACCTTCGACTTAGTATGCACCTCTTTTTCTCAGGCGCTAATTTTTTTTATTTTTTATTTATTCAATCTTTATTGCTCTACGTATATTTTTGTCCGGCTTTGAATTTTTAATTTCTATTTCTATATGATCCATTTATGTCCTTATGTCTTTTTCTGTATCTCTGACAACGTTTACCTATACAAATACCGAACTTCTACATGTTCGAATGCTCTGAAATTTGGTATACTGTTACGTTGGTGGTATTTCCATGAAATGGTAACCTTGACCTGATGCTGCGGCATCAAGTATTCTACGAAACTGTTAACTGCTTTTTATAATATTGTCTGCAGGCAATCTGATCATTGTCGACTATAAAACGAGCAATGTATAGACTATACATTCCTCGTTGTATTGAATCCTCTATAACCCATCAAACTTGGAGGAATAATTATTAAATATTTAGTTATTAAAGTTTGAAAACTAAAAAATATTTACAATTTCTTATAATATTAATAATAATATACAAACGCCTAACGTCAGGTAAAGAAATATTCACAAAATATTTACCCTGAATGGTACTGGGGATCCCTCTGTTAATAATCCTCAATAAAAAACGTCTCATGTTAATAATCCTCTCAAAATCGTCCCCATGGGCACAAAGGATTGTATAATAAAACTTTTTTGTTAACTTGTCAATGCTATAGATTTCAAAAACGTGGGAGTTAAAAGTCCATACATAATGATTTTTGTCATCTTCTTATTGATTTGTTTAGCCATATCGAGAGCTTTTAACGTATAGATATGATTTTTTTCTATGTAACAGGTGTTCTCATCACTTCAATGTTTTGGTTAATTTTGATTAGTTCTCATATGAAAGTTATAAGAAATTGTTTACATGATAAACGAGTTTCCATAATAAATAGTATAATGCAATACAGTTCTGCAGTGAGAGGCCGTCATTATTGTAAGACAAATTTACAATTACTTAAGTTAATACAAAAAATTTAAATTTTGTCTTTAGTTTTAATGAAAAGTAATCATTAAAACTAATTAAACTAACTCCCATCTGGAGGTCTTCTGTCTGTCCATAAATTTCATGATAGTCATCATCTTTATCATTAGCCTATTCGTATCCACAGCTGAATGCAGGTGTATTTTATTCGCATAAAAAAAGTCAGCAATAAAAAGGTTGATAAACAAATTGTTATAACGAAAGAGATTTCATCAGATCCTGATCGATGTCTGCACGCCATCATACGAGATTTGACGCACATAAATACAATATGTCGTGATTTCTTACGTTTCTCGGTAACATGTCGGTACGTGATAATTTATTGGGCACACACGCGCGTTAAATAAATCACCAAGGCGCGTTCACTATATCGTCGAGGTAAAAAAGTAAGCATTCATTACCTCGAATCAAGGTTTTTATTGAGGGCAACACTGCTTGGGTGTCGACACGGTGTTATGCTGCTTTAAACACTACCTATCTCATTAAAAAAACACTGATTTTAATTTGATCGTTGAACAAACCTAATACCTATGTATGTCTATCTATATAAATAAAAATGAATGGCTAAATGTGTTGCTAGCGCAAAACTCGAGAACGGTTGGATCAAATTTTTTTTCAAATATTCGTTGAAGTCCGGATGATATTTTTTCATCCGAAATTTCACCAGAAAACTATTTCGCGACCTTAAAAACATTTATTGGTCTAATTTTTTTGAGGAGGTTCTCAAAACATGATAAACGAACATATTTTCATAAAACTCAAAGATCATTTATAAAGATACGCCGACGAAGTCGCAAATTAACGCTAGTATTGGCTTTAAAAGTTTATGTAGGTACTTAATTATAATTATTAATAATAAAACGACAGTGCATGGAAGCCATTCTATTCGTCATAAAAACTGACGTAAAATCAATATTGTATTCAATCGGCGCTAATAATACGGCAAAGTAATAAAAGTTTGATCTTGTTGCGGTAATATTCTGAACACAATTTACCCTTTCAAATGTTATTCTAAAGAAACACAACAGAATTGCTGTCTATCTTTGAACAGATAAAGTCAATACCTTTTTGATAAAGTAACGCATTTTCGCGTTCGATTGTGAAAATACCATAGATATTTGTAATATAAATATCAAAGAATTCCGGCCTGCTCATTTCATAGTAATACGGTTCTGGTCAAACTATAGCAAAACATTACTTAAAAATTATAATTGTATACTGTTTTATCTTTTAAATTAGGAGCTAGTGTTCAGTTTTTAACCGTACATAGTTATAGCTTGTCTATCATCTATAAATTTAAAAGAATGTACGAAATTAAAAAAAAAAATATATATTTCTTATTATTATTTAAAAATAGAATTGTTTAGAATTAGATACAGAATAGTCCCACGTAATGGTTCGGCGCCGTCTCCTCGCCGCATGCTCAGGCGCACTTTAATTTGTAAATTGAACCGCCTCACTAGCGCCATCTATTCGTGTCATTGACCACTCACTCACCGCCGACCTGCGGCTACCGGCCACTCATCTTTGATTCGCTTTTTTGTAAGGTAATCTCGACAATAATTGCTTGTACATCAATAAATTGAAGAATTGTTGGTTTTTTTTTTTAGTACACACAATAAAATTCGTGTATGTTTTACTTATTTTATAAATAGTATACTTATTTTAACATAGATATTGTGTTTATTTCAAATTTCACTGAATAAATAGTTTTTTAATAACAATTTGTGTAATTTCAGAAATAAAATTAGAAATAACCTTATTTGCATACAAAAATATAAATTAAAAACTCTTCAGTTTTTTTTTATATTGAAAGTAGTGGCAGGGCTTACTGTTTCGCAATCATTTGGACAGCTCGTTTGGCGGCAGTAACCATCCCATTACAGAAAACCACAGTGAAATAACAACATGTGTTCTGTTAATGTTTCGGTGAGTGTGTAAGGGATGTCACAGCCTATTTCCCTATCCCTTCCAATATATCTTATCTGTAGCGATGCTTGTTATAGGCGACGGTAGTCACCTACCATCAAGTGGACCGTTAGCCTATCACCTTAACATTAAAAAAATGTATAGATTAATTATTATTGGTCAATACAAAAAAAAAAACCGAGTTCAAATTCACGAAGAGAATAACTTTTTTATGAGTAGGTTTCAAGAGTTGCAAGAGGCCATTAATATTTAAAAAAAAAAAAAATATTATGACTTTTAATAAGTAGGGAATATTTATTAGGGAAATATATTATTATTTTGCAATTTTTATCATTAGGGGCATTAAAATGATGAAATCAAACAGTAGCATGCACAAAAACAATCACAATCGAACAAAATAAACTCGAATACAACATAATTGCGAATCGACTTGAATCATCGATGCGGCACCTTTGATGGAGAGAATCATCTGCAATCGAGAGTTATAAGGCTGTCTATACACTTGCGAAAAATAATTACAAGGCGCACTGGATTCAGCAGTCATAAACTATCCCTTACAGAAGACAACTGTGAAATTGCTGCGAAACAGCACTTGTGCTATTGTCTTTCGTAACATATGTAAGTACCTATGATAAAGCCTATTCCTAACAAAATACACGTCAGTCGTAGGAATGCACGTCAGAAGAGAAAACGTAGTTCACAAAATTATAATATCTAGTAAGTTTACTTTCATATGCAGTTGTCTGTCTGCTTATTGTTCTTTTTTAAATTATTTTAAATAAATATCAGTTACATCAACCCTTACATTAAGTAAAATGACATTCAATGATTTTATCCCATCTCAAAAATGCCTAAAGAACTTTTCATTTCAAAAATTTCACAGCGCCACTATTAGTAATATTTTCTTTGTTTTAATGACGAATTTAGGCTTATTTTATCACTTCTTTTGTGTTTTATTATTATAACTAGCATAATCAACATACGTTGCCCCGTCAACCTCATATAAAAATATATACCATCCAAATTTCCGACATTTTCTGTGGATTTTCCAAAAAAATCATATAAACCTTGTCCTGGCAAAAACGGAACTTGCTCCGTTATAAAATTAAAATGTAGATTAAAACTTAAATTAAAAAATAGATAGATTTAAAATGTAAAATGGACAAACCCGAATGTTATTATTAAAATTTAAAACATTCAGTATTTTTTTAACAAAAACAAGTGTGCAATCCGCATTAGCAATTGTCAAAGAACTAATCCAATATACGCCTCTGATACTAAATTTGTGCAAACAAAATTGAGTTTTACTCGCCTCATTTACAGTTCATTTTACAATGAACTCAACTTCTCTTAAGCCTTTCTAGGTCCATGTGAAATGGGAATTTAGAGAGAGACGAAGATATACGTCGGAATGGGAGCGAAAGAGACGAAGTTATTAAGACCAGTAGCCGAAGCTCGGGCAATTATAGTGATTTTGTTCCGAAGGTAATTCCTACCAACATTTCCACTTCACAATCCCGAAGCCTTAATAAGGCGAGATTTAGTAATCGAATAGTATGCGATGCGGTGGTCTCACTGACTGTTCCTAGTTATTATTTTGATTATGTTGGCGAAATTTGTTTTTACTAATTTTGCAGTAACATTATTTTTTTTATAATTCGTTTTGAAGTGTAAGGAAATCTTATAAATGTGAAAATTTGTGAGGATGGATTGATGTTTGTTGCCTTTCACGCAAAAACTGATTAACGTATTTGAATGAAACTTGGCACGCGGACATATTATTAACTGGATTAACAAATAGTATAATTTCTATTCTGGAAAAGCGATTGTCATCTTCGTCGTCACAGCGATAAATATGTTAGACATCTTCTCAGGTGTTGTTATATTTTTCATTTTTGCAACGCGGACGAAGTCGCCGGCACCAGCTAGTACGATTATGAATGACATAAAACTTACGTTCGAAGTCTGGCATGTAATGTTGATGTTGATATCTGACTCATCCACCGGTCTCGTCAAGTTAGCGCATATTATTTTTTTAGTAAAATAGTAGTAACTTAGTAAATATTGGCAATCAGTCTGACGTTGTTGGTAGCCACCATCAACCATTTATGGTGGCTACCATCACCTAAGGAACATTGCGCTGCCCATCCATGCATATTTATAGCGAAGAGTTCCATTTTTTGGAAATAATTTTTTTTTGACATATTTTGACAAATATTTTAGACTTTTCACTATTAAGTAATTAAGGTTTATAATTTTAAATTTTCTGTTAAGACATATAATCTATATTTACTAATATTATAAAGAGGAAAGATTTGTTTGTTTGTTTGTTTGTTTGTTTGTTTGTTTGCATTGAATAGGCTCCGAAACTATTTTACCGATTTGAAAAATTCTTTCACTGTTGGGAAGCTATATTATCAGCGAGTAACATCCGTACTAATATTATAAATGCGAAAGTATGTTTAGTCGTCTAGTCTAAAGCGAAGTCTAAAATGTCCTAAAACAAAAAAAATATATATTTATTGCTACAGACTACATCACGCGAAGACCATAATTTAATCTTTAAATCTGAACTCAATGAAACAAAGCTGCAGACACGAACTAAACCGTCACTTAAGATGATCAGATTGTGTGCTGCGCAAGTTGGTAATATTTTTTATTTAAATTTATGTCTTATTCGATGTTCCCGGAATTTATTAATCGACTAATATGAATTCTGGTCGGGCTTTTAAACTTTTTTTAACAAATTTGATATGTTTAGAAAATGTTATGGGTACATTGTTTCTTTGTTTTGTTTTAGTCATAGATTTTTTTGATTTGTTACTAAGACATGTCTATTTTACACTGTTCCTTCATCTGGGTTCGCCTATGTTTTGATACGAATGTGTGGCATCAATAAATTGCACATAAAATACTTTTGATATAAAATAGGACAGGTTTTTTTTTACTTGAAATCCACTTTTTATAAATGTTAAAACCAGGAAGCAAATATTGTTATGAGAGAAAGGAGGGAATGTAGGACAAAATATCGAGACCAACGAGGCATAAATCGTTAAGGTCAACATACAGGTGGATGGTATGTATGGTCATTGAATTATAATGTACGGTATGGTCCATTTGATGGTAGGTGGCTACAGTCAAAACTTAAACAACGCCATAGGTGTCGAATACACTGCCGAATTTAATAGTATAAAAGGGATGGGTAAATTGGCTCTAGTATACCTCACAAACTCAGCGAAACACAATAGCACAAATGCTGTTATTTCACTGTTGTCTTCCATAAGGGTGAGTTTATGCTGGCGTCTGACAGGCTGTCCACAATTTGTTACTGTGAAACGCAATATATCTTGCTACTACCAATAGGGAGTTAGGGATATAAGATCAGCTCTTGATAACAAAAGCCTTATAACAATGCTATTTCTTCAGTACGAACATACTCGTACATTTTAATTACATTATTTTATATGAACTAGCTGGTTGAACGATGAAACGTGTATGCAAAATTTCATGGTGATCGGTTCAGTAGTTTCTGCATGAAAGAGTTACAAACATCCATACATCCAAACATACTTTCCCATTTATAATATTAGTAGGTACGGACGGATATATATATATATAATTAATAATTTAATATTAATAAATTTCTATTAAGTATTTAATTAAAAACTTTTTTCAGTATCACATCGTCACAGCTCACAATATTAACTCAAGGTAGAAAAACCTTAAGGCATGTTCACACAAGCCGCAACCATAAAGAGAGTGCGTACTCATTTGTCAAACTCCATGGATATTTATTTATTACGGACCCTCCGCGTGTAACAAAATATACCTGACCACACTAAAAATAAAACATTTTACACCATGCTGTTAACTATAAACGCCTTTATCACAACCGCATAAGATTAAATTTTCAACGTGAATCAGTTTCTGAACTGGCAAACGTGAATATGTTTAAAAAGTTTTGACTATTTAACAAATTTATTTCTTTATTAGCGATTTCATTTTACCTTATTACCAAGTTGTAAGGTTGAGTTTTGATTGGTTTTAACTTAATTCTGGTAGGGAAATAAATTTTAAATTTATTCAGGCTTTTTGAACCTCGGCCACCGTTTCGAGTGTTAATAGATTAGACAAGTATTTTTTATTTTTTTTTTGGATTATAATAGTCGTAATTTTTTTAAAGAGTCATTAAGGATGTTTTGTTTTATGACAATATTTTTAGAGGGCAGAAGGGAAAGTTGCTTGTTGATTTTCGTGGAACTTCAACGCTTGATTTGATGTGAGTTATAATTTTTCTATAGTTATCTGATCTTCGTAACTGGATTGTCTAATCTTTGTAATTAGTTAGACTACTTAAATTACTTTTAAACGCGACGAGCTAATTGTAATCATGTTTACTTGTTTTAAATATATTTTTGGTTTGAAATATATTTGGAAAGTTTAGTCATTTAGTCGAGATTATCATGCTCGAAAGTGTTAATATTTGAGCATGCTAATCTAAATTAGCATGCTCATTAACATCAATATAAAAAGTATAAATAACCTACAGAGTATTCCATTATGATAATGAGTAACATTGTTCTTGTTTATTTTTCTTCCAAATATGTTTTCTAAAATTTTCTAATAGGTTAGTTACAGTTAAATGCTAAATTTGTTTTTGAAGCTTTATCAACTAAAAAGAGTTAAAGCTAAAGCTGAATCATTGTCTAAAATATTTTTCAGGATGTTTTCCCTCTGGAAATTTTTGCACTTGTGGAGTCGTAAAAATGAAAACACAAAGTGGTCGGAATGAAATTTTTATTTTATTTATTATTTTTTATTAAAAATAATTTTAATCGTGAAATAATCACGCCACAAATTAAACATCATGCAATTATATTTTGTATTAAAGAAACAACATATAAGCAATAACTACATATGAAAATAATAATTATTCGTTTCTATAGTTAACTTTGGCGAGAATTGAAACTGTGAACCTTTAGACAGATACCATATGAATAAAAAAAGATTCCTTTTTAAACCATATGAAATAAAATAAAAAAAAACTAAAAGCGACTTCACGACTACGTATGTAAAAAGTCGAAAATAATATTTTAATTACTTCAAAGCAAAGAACATTAAATGACAATAAACGAATTTATGGTTTTGATACTAATATACCTATTTACAATTTATAACCAGTTAATTTTTGAATCGGTGTCAGCCATGAACAGTTTATTGTGCGGCTTCTCCAAAATTAACTGATTTGGTCGGCAGTGCACTTGCAGTATCTATGCCGTTGCTTGTGTTATATGCGACGGTAGCCACCTACCATCAAGTGAACCGTCAGCCTGTCTGTCGACCTTAACACATATAAAAAATTGTCTTCTGTAACAGTTCACTTCAATAATCAGCACATATATACAATTACTGTGACATCGTGATTCGTAACGAGTGTGTTACACGGGGACCTAATCAATTCACGGTCGTATCGCACAAAGCCTGGACATACTAATAGTGCACAATAAACCATAGACAAAGAATAAAGGGTGAACGCTTTGACCACACCACGCGACCACAGTGAATGTGCCATTCGACATAGATTCGCTGGAAGTGGTACCTACACGAGAGTTCAAAGATACATACATTTGTAAGGTAAAAGTAAAAAAAATTAAAAAGATAATATATATATTTATTAGAGATGGTTTGCTCTTGGCCAACAACCAACTGTGTAGCAAGATGAGAGCAAGAGATAGGTTAGGTTAGGTTAGATGAGGCTTAAGATGGAGCTCACCCAGAAGATGCCTATTCACTCGAACCTTGAAAAGATTTGGGTTATATGAGCTCGGAAATACAAATAAAAAACTATGTTATATTAAAACTTATTTTGTATAATTATATACGTACTTGCTGTTACACTCAACTTCGTCTGCGTAACTTTATAAAATATGGCCGTAATATATGCTATATTTTATAAAGTTGCTGGTAACGTAGCTTTCTATAGGTGAAAGATTTTTTAAAATCGATCCAGTAGTTTTTGAGTTTATTCATTCCAAACATACAAAAATACTAATCTTCTCTCTTTATAATATTAGTAAGTAGATTATACTAGGCTACGACTTTACCTGGGAGCCAATCGAGATATTAAATTCTTATTTAACATGCAGATATAAAATTTATATACAAAAAATATTCATTAATATATTATATACTAGCTGGGGCCCGCGACTTCGCCCGCGTTGAAAATTATATACTAAAATCTTCCTCGAGAACCACTCTATCCATTATTGAAAACAGTATGAAAATCGGTACAGTAGTTTTTAAGTTTATCGCGAACAAACAGACAGACAGACGCGGCGGATGACTTTGTTTTATAATATGTAGTGATTAATATATTCATTAATATATTGAATATATTTCTATTATTATAGACGACTCAGGTGTAAGGTATAAACTTAATTGAGTTTATTGTACACCTAAGCTGTATACCACCAAATATTAATCATTTATATAGATATATATGCCATAAGCGAACCAAAAACCTAGTATTTTATTAGCTAGAGTTATTCATTAATATAAAATAAATACCTAAAATATACCAACAGCTCTAAGTTATATAATTAATTATTAAAATGTAAACTCCATTAGGTATCTTTGGTCGCATCTAGTTAAAGGTATATCTGTGACTGCTCTCTCAGTTCGAGCCTTGAAGCGTGGGTGTTATTCCTAGAATAATGCTGAGCAAAGTCGGACATAAATAATAACTTGTCACTGCGAATAATAAGTATTTGAACCTATAAATTTGTTGTGTAGTAGTTCTCCAGCTCATTGCAAGCTAATGTTACTTAATGTAAAAAAGGTAACAAGGTACAATGTTGGCTGTATTAAGTGCACTAGTGAAACTTAAACTTATTACTTTTTGAAATGTGAATTATCCAAGTGTTCGCGGACACTGACAGTACTGACACCAATGTTGCGTCATAAAAATGAAGTTTCTGTCCTCGTTTATAAAGCCTATATTGTAGTTAGGCAGATATACTTCAGAAGGGACATTTCTTACAAGATTCGCGCGTCGGCGGGATACAATTTCTACCTAGCAGGACTTTGCGCAGCAGCACCTTATCCAAAGCGGATGAAGTCCACATCTGGTGCCATGGTAAAACGCGTAGTTGGTAACAATTGTGATAACTTACCTATCTGAGTACTCATCATAGTACAGCCGATAAACACACAAAGAGTGGCTCCATCTATTCTTTTAATTGGGAGTTAAAACCTGATATGCGAGCAATTCATCATCTACAATTTGAACAATTCGATACTGAAGTGTCTGTGGGCCTCATAGAGAGTTAATAAAGGTGTTGTTCAAGACGCTTTGTTTATTTGCAATTTGCAAATCTAAATTTTCTAAGATTTCTAAGATCTTTAGAAATCTTAAAATCAGCCGATACTTCCGCATAATTTACGAACTTAATCTCTTTATTCTTATCCTTAATGGTCGGCAAAACATCTATGGTGTCGCTTGTGTTATAGGCGACGGTAGCCATATACTGTCAGGTGGACCGTCATCGTCAGCGTGTCTGTCGACATAAACGTAAAAAAATGAATAAGTAAGTATTTGTTATTTTTTCTTACAGATTTTGGGTTCATATTGTGTAATCAAATAGGCCAAACGCTCTTTTGTAGACTTACTCTTAAGTTGCTGTCCTATAATATCATAATCAGTTGCATGTTTTACTTAAATCCTAAAGGGCTACTGCATTTAAAGGTTTTCTTCGTAAGGTCAACCTTCTGAGAAGTGAACGAACTCGTGATGTTAAAATAAGAAAGCCAGTAAGGAAACTTACTATTATAGGACAGTCAAATTAAGCCGAATATGATCAGGGGAAATAATTCGTGTAGTTTTGAAAATTTGTACAATTATACCTTACGGTATCCAGATGATACTAAAAATCTTCAAGGGTGGGGGCTGTGCTAAGGGCGTAGGGTTGAAAGTACCTTTTTTCAGGTTTTTGCTCATATCGCGAATATTTGTAGGAATAACATTATGATTACTTCTGACAAAAGTTTCTACATAAAATTTTCTACAAATTTGGATATATTCATTTTTGCTCTACAATCAATACTTTAGGAGCTATAGGCTGTGTAAGTTAACAGAGAGTTAAGATGTGAAAGATACTGTTGTTGGGAAGATGTGGCTTTAGTAGTTATTCTTATGGCTCTATCACCTTCTTCCTTGTCCTTTTCCTGGAAAAGGAAAGTGGAAACCAAGATATTTTCGTCACATACTTATGTATATCTTGGTTTCGTCGAGTAAGTGTGAAATTTTATATTTTATTCTAACAGACGAAGCCCTCAAATTTTGATCACCTATTCTCTGGACCGATCCTAATCAAGAGAGCTTCTAACAATGCGGAAGGCGCTGGACTTCAGCATTGTTAGAAGCTCTGGGTCATTTAAAATGGTCTGGTTTGTAAAGTAAATGACATGTCTGTGCCTCAGGCATTCCAAATTAGTCAGCTACATTAGTTACTGGTTCGTTTATAATGTGACCATGCCTGTTGATGCTGCAATACGATAAATGTACATCTCGATGTCGTCGTCACGTACGAATGCATACATACGAGTATTCTTTACGTGATTCTAAGCTTTTGTTTTTAGAATTATGATCGTTGATAGTTCACTGTTTTGTTTATGACGAAGCATTGAGCAAACAAATGTTTAGCCGGTGAGAGGAAGGCGTTTTGTACTCAGTTAAAGTCGTAAACAAACATACAAGTTAACGAATTGAATTGTGCCAAGAAGTTTGCAAGGGTTGAGAAATATAACAAGATTTCAATTGTACTCATTTTATTTATGAAATTTTCATAAAATGGGGCATGTAACATATACACGTTTCTGCCTCAAATTTAGTCGCCGTTCATCTTCATGTTACCATCAGTCCCTGTCGGTGGATGTCCTTTTTTAACATTAGAAACATGGATTTGTGTACGCAGTGTAGGGGGACGCTGCAGGGTTTCTAGCAAGGCCGCAGATGTTTGGGGTCACGGGGACGTTATGACGCGACATCGGTGCCCCGCCACGGCTGTCCAGCACGGGGAGGACTACACTCCTTGTTGGAACCTCAGCTTACCCAAAAGTGGAGGTACGCCAGCCATCTCGGAGGACCTCACGACGGGCGGAAGTCTCCCCTAAGACCACCGCCCAGGTCGGTGGACGTCCTACGGTGAGTTTGTCGGTCCATGGCTTTCACTCGAAAGCCTTCAGGCCCCAGCGACCGCAGGCTCTCCGTACCGGCTTATGTTTGTAACTTTCAAAATCAAAATGCCAGAAAAAAAGGAATGATGTTGTTTGTGGTAACCAGCGACCGTTCAATACGCCTGCCGAGTTTTACATAATAAAATGTGATTGCTTCAACGTCGTCCCCAGTTAGCTTGGTAACTTAATGAAGCAATTAACTGCACCATTAAATTGGCTCCCGGCATTCGTTGTGGGCATTAAACAGAACATTTTATTGATTTCCGATTGATCACAGTGGCAGATTAGGTTTACGCGTCTCGATCGTATAATGACTTCTCTTAAAACGTTTTACGAGGGATTTATTCACTCGATATGTTAACGAGCAGAGTTGTTATTTAACTATATATAGGGAAATATCATAATAAGATGCATTTTTTTTTTATTATATTTTAATTATATTTAAATAAAAATAATTTTTGTTGTAACTAGTTGTGGTCAAGTTTAGAACTTGTATCTTTGTATCACAAATAATTAATAGATGGCTCTTACAATGTTTAATTCATTTTATGAGTGCAGAACTATACAGTGTGTACTATTGATTCTTTGCTCTATGACAATAATTAAATTATGACCGATATTTACTATAATTATTATTATGACGAATAATATGTCTAGACAAACATAAGATTTTCGTACTGGCAGGACACAAGACAGTGTGAAGGCTGTGCAGGTGGGTTATCAACCGATCGTTAGACATCTACCTGAGGATAACCAATAAAAATAACAAATGACTTCATTCATCGCTTACCGATCGACATAATTCAATGTTCATGTCGGACTGAGCTGAGGTCGAGTAGATTGTAACTCGTTTAAACTCATCGAAAGCGTAACAGTCTTTTTGGCCGAGTTTTTCCATGTATGGATTACATTTCCAATGATTTAACTATTTGTTAATAATTTAATTTTAAATGTAAATTTCGACAGATTGGCTAAAGGTCCACTTGTTCTTAGATGAGTACTGTGCCTTAACGCAATCAACGCCATAAGGCTTGTAAATTCGCTACCGACTTTGATAGTTTAATTCTATTTCTGGATAGACCTTTATAGATTTATAAATGAAGCACACAGTATCCCCTGTTAAATATATAGCTTGTTGTAATTTTAAATAATGCATTTTATTTCTAAATTGAAGATTCGACTGTTCGCCTTATTTAGTTATTTTTTGTAATAAATCACAAAGGTATTTTCAGATAAAGGCGAGCTTTAAAAAGTACGTTTTTACAGTTATTTTCCAAGCATCCAGTCCAAACCGCGTTCTGATTGTCTATTATAACATTTACATTTTTTTTTATAAAAATTAACTTTATAAAAAAAATTAATTAATTTTAAACAAGTTACATAACATCTACTTACATTTTTTTTAATAAAAATTAACTAAATAAAATTTTTTATTAATTTAAAAAAAGTTACAACCCTCACTCGGTGGGTGTATTTAAGGCCACCGTTTAACAGGAATTCGAATAATCCGACATCAGGATATCAGGTCAATCGCGACCCGGCCGACGCGATCACACAACAAATTAGATTTATCGCCGATCATTGATAAAAAATAACCTTCCTAAGCCATAACATCAATTAAAAATACACAAGCAAAGATAAATATTGAAGTACAACTTGGAATTTTATTTCTTGTCAAAATCCTTCTCATTTAAATCCAAATAATTACTTACATAAATAAAAACCGTATTCAAATCGGTTAAGCCTTTTTTGACATTAGCATGCACAAACGCACAGACAAAAATTCTATAAAAGTATTTTTTGATCTGAGTAAATTTTTTGAAAAAATATTTGATGTAATTTACGATAATACGATTTTATTATAATATATACAAATTATATATAATTATTATGATTAAAAATAATTATTGTCAATTGTATTGTTTCACTCGCTGTTGTTCCAAATATAAAAAAAAAATCAATTTTATTTTACATTGGTTTTTCTTTTGTTTTGCGTCCAGCATTTCGTTCGCATTATTTCATCGGAATGTTTTTTTGAGATTCGATCTTTCTGATCGGTTGCGTTTTGCTACTGGCCGTCGAATCAAAACATTATTCATTGATGCCCCTCAATAGCTACCATACAAGCGATTTTCAACTTTACACAGTCGACGGAAGGTCTACGTTTATTTTGTACTCGACAAAAAGGTGTGTGCAGTTATCATTTTTTCGATTAGAAATTATTATATGTTCCGACCGAACGCGCACGAACTCAGTCAGCCGTGACAGATACGCGTCAATCGAATTCCAATTTCGTATTCACACATGTCAATTCAACACTTGTTATATTTTTTTAAATTTGTTTACCTATTTTTTTTTATTATCTTTAAACAGGATTTCTTTAAAAAAATAAATAGGCAATATTTAAAGTGCATTGCTATTAACACTTTGGCAGCAGTTAGTTTTTTTGATAAATTTTAAATTATCCGTCGAGAACAGTCCTTTTTTCTGGATAAAAGGTATAAAAAGGTATAAAATATATAATAAAAGGTACCAGATGTCCCAGACAACGTGTGTGCAAAATTTCATGGTGATCAGTTGAGTAGTTTTTGCGTGAAAGAGTTACAAACATCCATACATGCAAACATACTTTCGCATTTATAATATTAGTACGGATTCTCGTGTCACAGTGTTTGTAAACAAACTCCTCCGAAACGGCTTGACCGATTTTTATGATTTTTTTTGTGTATATTCGGTAGGTCGTAAACTATTTTTTATACCCCTAAGTGATAAGGGTGGCTCAACCCAAATTTTTTTTTGGCAGCTAGTTATTTTATAATGAGTAATTGATGATTATTTATTTATAACTATTTTTAAGTAATAATGTTGGCATATGATGATGACACTAATTACTTGCTTAATTATATGTCTCTTTGATAACGTTCCTGAATGTTGAAGTCTATAAATTTGTATTCAAGATGTAACTGATCAACGCCAAATCAATATAGTGTCTATAAAATACCTATACCGATACACAACAGCGGGGCGTCCATCCTTATAAATATATGACAACGAAAAATAAGGACACCCAAAGCTTTACCTGAAGAAGACATACATTACTATGGTCATAATTATAATTCAAAGTGGACATTACTTTTAAACGAGCCACTCAAGTCATAAGAGATTGCTTAAGAGGTAGCGTTTTTTCAATTTTTATTCGACAGTCGATACAGGCTGCTTCTGTTCGGTCCTGTTGGAAAATTATGGGGAAATCTTTATTTAATGGTATAATTCAATAGGGCATACCGTTTGGCGTTGGCAACCAATCCCTTAGAAGTTACCATGTTGAATATTATCGCGTGTAATGTTGCTTTTACCATTGGAGTTGGTAAATTTATTCAAGACTCCCCTAAAGCATGTCTCTCATTCTCTATGTTATCAAGATCCACAAAGCACTAGAAATTTCTATCACGATAAATTTTTTTTTATCAAGAAAATTGTTAACACATAATACAAAAACATTTTTCGTCAAAAATAAAATTTTTTTTTTGCTAATATTTACATGTTGTATGTTAACACGTTGGTTTCTCGTGACTTGACACCGACAACACCAAGTTATTTAAGTTACAAACTGACGATTATTGCTTGAATGCAATACCGATGTTGCCTCCAGTAATTTGTAGTTCGCGATGTCAGTTTATTATGTTCCTTCTTATTGGACAATGCACATTCATTTCTGGATCCGACACCAATGCGATCCGAACATGGAAGTATTGACATGAGTTTTAAAGCCTAAAAGAGATACGCATTTATTTGATACAGTTAGTCAGAGAGGAAGACAGGAAGTGATATTATTATGCACATCGTATTTTTCTATATTCAATTTTTTTGTGATACGAATATGATGTGATGTTTTTACAAAAGACTAGCTGGTGCTCGCGACTTCGTTCGAGTTGAAAATTTAAAAAAAAAAGCAATATAACACTTGATCTCGTGTTGATATAACACTTTGACCGAGCGTTAGTTTTTTATTTTTTATTTATCCCTCGGGAATAGTACTTTTTTCTGGAGGAAGGATACCCTATGTCCTTTCTGGTGTCACAGACAACGTGTATGCAAAATTTCATGGTGATCGGTTCAGTAGTTTTTGCGTGAAAGAGTTACAAACATCCATACATCCAAACATACTTTCGCATTAATAATATTATTATTTTTTAAAATAACTTTACATTTATTTTTTTCTATCTCTATCTCTATAATTATATAAATTTCCCGTGTCACAGTGTTTGTAACCAAAATCCTCCTTGACGGCTTGACCGGTTTTTATGAAATTTTTTGTGTATATTCATTAGGTCTGAGAAAACTCTTTATTACGTTTGTTAGTAACATTTAACTTAGGTCTATTTCAGTACAAATATTTTAGGTTGACTTACAGCTGTTATCATTAGTCAGTAACTGAACCTTACAACAACGGTTCAGGTACCGACGGTCAAGCCTTTAGGCAAATGCATTGAGAATGCTATTGGTGGTGACCAGAACCCTGCGCATGCGCAATAGAGATGCACACAGTTTCCTCATAGTTGCATAGAAGCGGCCTCATACTCTGAATTCTGCGAACATTCCCGACGCACTACAGAACCTTGGCAGCCCTAACAGCACCCTTAACGCATTATTATATTGGACTCGCCAATAAAATTCGCCCATAGACTAAGTACTAGTAAAGAACGATGTACAAAAGGCTCTAAAAATTGCAATTTTGACATTCCTTGTCCTTACAAAAATAAATAAATTATTAATAAGAGGTATGGACGAAGTCGTGGACAAAAGCTAAGTAGCCACAGTGTAAAATAAACTAATAGAAACTTTTATTAGAGAATTGTAATAAAACCTCAAAACCTTTATGTAGACACATAAACAGTCATAACATAGTAAGAAACATAATATGTATATAGTACAGAGATATATAGAAGTCACATAAGGACCCATGAAAGTGCATATTCTCCCTAATAATTTGGGCGCCCGTTGTAAAACAGGAATGTATGATATTTATTAAACAAAATAATAAGTCGCTTCCTTGTTTTGCTACATCGACATTATTTATTCCTGTTTTTGTTCTCGAATCTTCGGTATACAATCAAAAGTTTCTGTCGGTAGCTATCTCAATCAAACTTTTTTAAATGGCCGCCATCTCTCCCCTCTGTACGTCATATTTTCCGCCATTTTTCCGCCAGCTATAATTTCGTTTTGTGTTATCGCGCTTTTATTTTGCAATATAATATTTTTATTGGAAGTGTTGTGATAAAAAAGTTTATTTTGATGAAAGGTTATGGCGTTAGTTCTCGAAGAGTTTAATTTTTTTTTTTAAATATAATTTCATGCTTTTGAAGAGATCGAGGCGTTTGAAATATTGAGGATTGGGTTTATAGCGAGCGTATATCTGTCACACCAGTCGCTGCTTAAATTCAAAAGTACCAAAAATTAAAAAAAAATCATAAATATTTTTATTGCAAAAATACAATCACAATCCTTCATATTGTATATTGCAAAAAGACATGGTTGTATTATTTTATATTTAGTATATTTTTATAATTTTTTTTATATTCAAAAGTAACTTATAGGTATGCTTATAGCTCATCTAGTATTCAGTTTATTATTATTTAAAAAATTTAATGCTACTTAAAAATACGCTTCTAACGATGTATAATATGCATATATTTGATATATACGAGTATTTAATAAGAAAAAAAATATTGACAAAATATATTTTTTATTTTTCGATTAGCTCTTCTGTAAAAAAGTGTAATTTTGATTTGTGATAGTTGAAAGTGTTAATAAGAAAACTAAACTTTTTGAAAACTTTCTGTAGGCCTTGTATAAGTTGCGTTTCAATTGATCGAAACATGAATGTTTATTTTGAAGTTTAGTTAAATTTAAGATAAGTAATTAAAGTTAAAGTTAACCGCCAAACATGAAGTGAACGATCTCCTAAGATTTGCATAGGTAATATTTTACTATAGGTATTTACACATATATTTTTTTTACAAAAAAAAAAATATTTTAATAATACTAACTCACTAAACAGCTACCTAATAAATAAAATGTTATTTTATAAAATGTGTAACTTTGTATCAAGTAAGGAATAAAAAGGCTTTATTATTATTATTATATAAACATATTTCGTAACCTGTGTCTGTCTATGAGAACAGGGATTAAAAATATAGAGGCAGGAATATTTCTTACTATAGACTAATTATTTGTTTTAATTTTATTTAAACACCAATTTTGTTACACAATAAAGTTTGATTTAAGTGCTTAAATAGTATAAAGTTTTTAAATTTTAACAAGAGTAAGAAAAAATATATTTATATAACGATTTCCCAAAAATTTATAAATTTTATTTTGTATATATTTTTTCATATGTTGCAGACAGTGAAGTTATTTATAATACCACTATTGAACACAGAACTTCTTAATTGTGTGATGTCTTATTCCGAGAAAGCAACACCATTGAATTTCCCATTATAAATTAATTATCTAGATTAATTTCGTAGTATTTCCTAAGAGAGACGATTGTCTCCAAATTGTCAAGTATTTTTACGACATATCTGTCAGACAGAAGACATCATTCGATGCCAGCCAATCTAACTTTGTCGAGTACCAACACATTTATAGCGATTACACGGGTTGCGGATAAAGTTGGAAATTGGATATATTTAATAATGACTAGGGAATGCAACAATATGTAAATGTTTCCTTATAAAGTTACAATGGCTTTCATACGTCAAAGTGATGCATAAATTTTACACGCAAACTTACGAGAATATTAATAAAAAAAAGTAATATGTTTTGTCGTTGCGAACAAAGATTTAGTTATTACAAATATACAGTGGCGTCCATATGAATAGCCTCACTCATTAAAACGTGTACTTAGCATACTTCTAAATAATTTAATAATAAATTAACTATCTCATATTGAATAACATAAACAATCTTGTAATGATAAACAAATTATTTATTATTAGGTTATCAAATATAAAAGAAATTACACGAAACAAATAATAACCCCTTCCACTTGAATAGCCTCATGGATTAAGCAGTCATTGAAAAATTAAATACTCTTTGTTTTAATATTTTGTGATCTTTCCATTAGACCTTATTACTTCAAAAATACGATTAGATACCGATTTATACAAGGAATGTATGTAATTAATATCAATAGAGTTCCAAACAGTGTAAATTGCTTGAATTAATTCTTCTCTGTTGGTAAACTGTAGATAATTGGAATAAACTTGCCGAAACATCCAGCCCCAGACATTTTCGATGATATTTAGATCTGGGGAGAGTGATGGCCAATCTAAAACTAGAATTTGACTTTTTTCAAACCACTTTTTTACGTGACCTGATGTATGTACAGGTGCATTATCATGTTAAAAAATTATTTTTCTTCTTCTCATGACTTTATAAACTTTATTTTTCATTTCTTTCAATACTTCTAAATATTTTTCAGCATTTTGTTTTCCGTTTAACACGACTAGATCAATGGGGCCTTAATAAAGAATCGCTCCCCAAACCATCACTGAACCAAATGTTGAGTGTCGGGATAGCACTCTAGTTTCTTTTTTTAGATCGTGAAAATAATATTTAAATCCATCGGGACCATCTAGATTAAACTTTTTCTCGTCGCTAAAAACCACATTCTGCCACTGCGTTGTCCAGCACATGTACTTTTTAGCAAAAGACAGTCGAGCTGCCACATGGTGATTGCGCAAAGGAGGTTTACTCATTATTTTCTTCCGTTTAAGGTAAGGTGTTGTTCTTATTGTTCGCCGAACTGTAGACAGAGATGCTCTAGTATTTATTTCTGTTGCTATTTGCTTGACACTCTTTGTAGAATTTGAAGCAGCGCATAAAATTGTTCGACGTTCACGGTCCGTTGTGACACATTTTGTGGGTCCTTTATATTTTTGACCATAATTTTCCTTATTTTTTACGTAATTATTTATCACTTTAGGGCTGCGACCGATTTTCTTAGCTATCTCACGATTAGATAACTTTTGGGATAAATAAAAATTTATTTTCTTAATTTCTAAACTCGTAAGTCTTTTACCACGTCCCATGTTCACAAAAACTCTTATTTATTACACTGAATCACTGAAATACTAATAACAGACACAAACCGATATATAAATACCAAATTATTTAAAAACAATTGCAATCCAGAATTATTGGCGAATTATTTGAGTGACGAGACTAGACTGAGGCTATTCATGTGGACGACATGTAGTGACAGAATTGCGTATTTGTCGCGTGCTGCTTAGATAATTTCGAACTTGTTTATATGGCGTTCTAATAAAGATCAATCGTACATTAAAAAAATAATATTTAATGGTTTAAATTAATATTAATATTTATAAAACATATAATATACTGGGTGAGGCTATTCAAATGGACGCCACTGTATATGTAAAATTATTTACTATAGTTAACTTAACCTTAATATCTAAATGATATAGTACCTGTGTACTGTGTCGGCACCATCTACAGGTATAAAAATTAATACTTTAAAAAGAAACACGTTTATGATGTAAAGTTAAATTTCAAGTTTCCAAGTTATAATTTTTAAATTGAAGTGACTTAGAACAATACAGTCCACTGCTTCTACTATATCCTGTTTATCTTGCTTATATTCGCAATTTATAATTATCTAATAACTGTTAATTGTTTAAAAGTAGCCTATGGACCTACGAATTCTTCAGATTCTAAGCTATTTGAAAAAAGAAAACAGAATTTAGTACCGAGATAAGACATTGAAACTTAACACAAAGGGTTTAGTAAAATGTGCATTTCACCAATGTAAAGAATTCGGAATGTGTCTACAACACAGTACAGATACAACTTATTTTAAGTTTTTAATGAAATATCCTTTGGCAAAGTTGATCTCTCGAGCGAAAGAATAATTTAGTGACTCTTGCAAAATCCGAAGTGTGCAAAGTTTGGATGACAAAAGATTAAATTATGTCCCAAACTCTTTACCCCTTATATAAAGGCAGGTGCATACAGCCGTAATAGGGAACATTCATGGTGGGTATTTGCCTCTATGGTAAAGTATAGGGAAGTAATAGCGGATTCGGAAATTCGTCACTCACTAACGGAAATGCAGCACAAGTGCTGTTATTTCAAGATGTTCTTCTAAAACTGCAATAATTTAGTATTTGACATCCTAACATTTAGCATTATAAATGCGAAAGTGAGTTTGTTTGTTACGTTTTCACCCATTTTGAGGGCCATGAAAGCTGACAAAGGATACCTTTCATCCGAGAAAAAGTACCTACTGTTCTCAGGGAATCATTTAAAAAAAAATTGAATAATTCAACACGTGACAAAAATATATGAGCAATCAAAATTTAATAAATGTTTTAACACCTAAGAAAAAGGGTCACGGATGAAGTCGAGGGCAAAAGGTAGTACCAAAAATTACGTTCAACTGCTGAACACATGCTTTTCTGGAGTTCACTGCGGATTGATCAGTCTTTGCAAAATCTTGACAGGAATTTAGACATCTCTGGCGAGGCACCTTGTATAAGTAACTTACTAGCTATATTGGTACTATATTCTTAATATTTTTATTGTCAGTACTAACATCTAACAAGTTTTCTTGGTGTTATTAAGTTCCACTATTCTATCATCACGACTCAAGGCATTGCTTTCAAAAATTAATTCTAACATAATATCCACTTTTCAAAGAATCACATTCGCTCGATAATAATAAATAAAACGGACAGATCTACAAAAAAGCCATTCGCTGAGCAATATTCAGCAGGAAAACAAGTGAAAGAAAATAATACCAATTTTCATATTCGAAATATTAGCAATAAAAGGGATTGAATTTTTCCTGAACGATCAGATAACAAATTCATTTCATTTTTCCTTGTTTATGATGCACCATTCTGTCTGGAAGGAGTTTCGAATTCGATAAATATGTCCAGGATACTGACAACGATACTTAATGATGATCTTGTTTAAATATTAGGAGTATTTTCGAACATAATTAATATGTAATAAATTGGAAATATACATAATATATCTATCTATATTAATGTTATAAAGAGTTGTATGTTTGTAATGAATAAACTCAAAAACTACTGGATCGATTTTGAAAATTCTTTCACTTGTAAAAAAGATATATTATCAGCGATTAACATATTTTATAAAGTTACGCCTAAGTCGCGTGCAACAGGTAGTCGTTTATAATTAAAGTTTATTCATTCTTATACTCGTACTTAACTTATCTTTAACTTAAAGTTTATAAAATTATAAGTATATTGACATATCCTTATATATTCATGCATTCATCAAATAAAGTAGGTATATGTTAAATATTACTAAACGGATTTTGATGAAAGAAAAATTTGTGGATTTCACTAACACAGAATAATATAACAATTAATAAATATCTTCACACATTCCACACAGCACCATCTAGTTCCACATTAAGCAACTAATGCTTGTATTATGGATATCAGACAGTTGATATACTACATAGATTACTTTTTTTTTGTAAATACATACATATTATAAATAGAAAACATCCATGACTCAGGTACAAAGGTAAAATGTTAACACATAAACATTTGCCCCTAGCGGGATTCGAACCCGCGACCGTTTGGTTAACAGCTAGGTTTACTAGCCACTAGACCAAACGTGTCGTCAAACAATATAACAATTGTTGTTATAATTACGATGGTCTTCTCTAAAGGGTGAATAATGCTTCCAAACGTGATGTCCAGTTTACTGAGGAACTTAACTTAACAACACATTTCAATATAAATTACACATAACACGTCTTGCCCTTTAATAATTATCAAAAAGTGTTGATGTTGTAATAATTTCTAATTATATCCACCCTATTTAAAGTTAATTTCGAAAAAAGGCCACACACGATCCAAAATCGTGTACCTTTTTTTGCACACAAACAATGGACTATTAAAAAACATCTCTTAAACCAGTTTTTTTTATTAATATTAAGCGCGCGATCATCACTTCTTAACAAACTAATTGGTTATACAAGATGATAGCACTAAGTATGACTTTGATCATCAATATCACACTCGTTTTAATTTGTAACAACGACATTGCAGTCACGTTCAAAACTGAACTTAATAATGTGCACGTTAGTGAATAAATTACAATACTCAATACAGTAGTGGATGAGATATTTTCGTGTATTAATGAGAAGTTCGGTCGCAAGCCGTTAATTGTTAAATACGCTTGACATCCGCCCGTCGCACACGACACAGGCGTGTCAACGACTTATCGACTATCGTGCGGTGTGACCGTGTCCTTATTAAACCACTTGCATTAAATATCTTGTTTTTAATGAACGCTGATGGACCTATTAGAGTATCCTATTGTAGTTTTAACGACACAAGAAAATAAAAAATTGGCTTCATCGGGCTTTCTTATGGGTGCAGTTTAGAGAAATTATCTACTTAGGTATATTAATTTGGTTTTTGCTTTCTTGATAAAATGGTTACCTAATAAAGTGATACCTAGTGTTGTTTGGGTTTGTATTAAATTTTAGATTTACGGTTTAGGAGGCGTATGATTGATATTTGACTAACTTATAGAACGTTTGACTTTGACTTCGACTAACTTTGACGATACGTTTGTTCTAGTGTTAACACTAGCTGTTAACCAAACGGTCGCGGGTTCGAATCCCGCTAGGGGTAAATGTTTATGTGTTAACATTTTACCTTTGTAACTGAGTCATGGATATTTGTATTTATAATATGTATGTATTTACAAAAAAAAAGTAATCTATGTAGTATATCAAATGTCTGGTATCCATAATACAAGCATTAGTTGCTTAGTGTGGAACTAGATGGTGCTTTGTGGAATGTGTGAATGTGTGTTTATTTATTTATTTATTTATTTATTTATTTATTTATTTATTTATTTATTTATAGAAGACAACTGTAAAATAAGTGTAAGTGTGCATTATCAGGATTCGAACTCGGAACCTAAGCTGTACTATTCTGTACTCAATCAGAAAACCTTTGATATTAGAAGAAAGTTATGTTTAAGTACAATATAGTAACTTCAGAACATCATGAGTGGCCTAATTTTTGTCATTATGTCAAATTTTCAAAAAAAATAGTTTAGTTTTTGATACTTCTTTTCCTTGACTGAATGACTCAAAACTTTTTTTTAAGTTGTAAATATATGTGTGGGAAATTTAGGTTGGGCATTAAATTATATGAACTTTCCATTCTTAAAGTCATTACATTTAAATTAAAACTTGTACCACCTCCTTATAATAAAAAGCCTTCAGAGTGATACAATTTTGGTAAACATTAAAAATGTTACACAAATTATTTTTTAAAAATTAATTTTAAATTTTCAAATGTCAAATTAATTTCAAATTTCAAATTAATTTTAAAATTTCAAATGAAAAAGAAATGCTTTTTTTACACATTAATTACTGACAAACTAATAACGTTTTCTATGTATATACACAAAAAGATTTAAAAAAAAAATGACACAAAGGCATAGACAACAGTATGTTACTCATGCGTGACATTTATTAATAAACATTTCATTCAACAATTCGTATGGATTAAAACCGTAATTAATTGTTGATATAAATACAGTGTTATAAATCATACCTTCTGTCATTGGTCACAATGCAAGTCAAATCTCGAATGTTACCACAAACAAAAACTAATCTGAAAACCTCAATACAATAGTGGGCGTTCTTAAACAAAAATTAGACTCTACCACGAGTTCTCGATCCAATATGTTTCATGGTTTCATTCGAGTGAGTTTAAAGTGAGAGTTTTAATCATAAAATGCGACAGGTACAAGATCCACTTGATGGTAAGCAGTAACAGCACAAGTGCTGTTGTGTGGTTAGTGTTAAAGAGGGTGGTTTTCCAGATGGTTTCGTTCGAGTGAGTTTAAAGTGAGAGTTTTAATCATAAAATGCGACAGGTACAAGATCCACTTGACGGTAAGCAGTAACAGCACAAGTGCTGTTGTGTGGTTAGTGTTAAAGAGGGTGGTTTTCCAGGTGGGCTTCCACATAATAATAAAAGCAGTAGGTAAATTGGCCTTTACGGAATACAATTGATAAGTGACAGCATTTGTGCTGTTGTGTTTCCTTCCTTTATAGGAAGCTGTTGATAATATCATGTAATCCACTTTTTATTTACATGTTTGACACCTTTTAACATGAAATAACTATTATTTTCCAATATCTACATCAAAATCTTTATAGTTTTAAAAAAAAATCTTAAAAATTAAAAATTAAAATTTTTTAATTTTTTAAAAAATAAAGTGTAAATTTTTATGTTCATGTTTCAAATGAAAGTATTGCATCAAATCCTTGTATCTGTCTTTTCTTATCTTTTCTTTTGTTATTTCCCATTGATTTAAACCAATACTTATCTCTAACTAAGCAATTGTGATAAAAAAATTTCTTTTACTTAATCACAATTTTTTTTCGCATTGTGATAATTAAGTGTTAGATTTCTATAGTAGTTTCCCCAATTCCTTTAGAAGAGCCATTATTTTCATTCGACCAAACAATCGCGACAAAAGGTGTTGGACTCGCTCCAAAAAAGGCGACTTTTAATTCATAAGAAATTGAATCACGCAGACACCATTCAAATTAGTAGATTCAGTGTGAGTGTGTATGTTTCGTATTGTGATATTATTTATGATTTCTTTATGAATTTACTCCAAGAGTCGCGTGGGATGTTAAGAACGATGGCTTTTTTTAATATTTTATTTATGTGAATTAAGTGAAATTATTTTTATAGTGTAATTATTTTTATATCCTACAGTTAGGTTTGGTTATATTATGGTTATAATATTAATTTTTTGTTGTTAGTAGAGAAAAGTGCTTAAAACATCCTTCATAAAGCGCTTTAAAACAACCTTTATAATGTGCACTGCCAAGGTTTGGAACTCACTGCCGACGTCTGTGTTTCCGAGCTCATATAACCCAAATCATCTTTAATAAAAAAAATACATTATTAATAGGTTGTTAATTATTATTATGTTTCTCCTTGTCCTTTGGTATAAATGTTGAAAAGTAAGTTAAAATGTAGAAATAAATTTAAATAGTAAAATGTTTTTTATATTTTTATTTATCAATGTTAAATTATTGCGTTTAAAAATTCTTTAAGTGAGTTTTAGAAAGACTAACAGCTTTTCTTAGGGATTTGAATTTCTTATATACTTACGCCGAATTCTTTGTATTTTTTCTTTTAATTTATATGAAATAGTATAAAACTACATAACATATTACTATCATAACAATTTTTATCTATTGTAATAAACTTAGCTATTTTTCATATATTTAAAAATAAATACATAGCGTTCATAAAGGTTCACTTCGTTTATAAAGCTCGCCATTCACGGCCATCGTATCTCGTGTGCCGTGTTGTCGCCTACGCGATGCTAATGGATCAGGAGTGTCGACATTAACTTATAGAATTCGATTTTTTTTTAAATTTTTTTTTTCTTCTAAATTTAAAGTTCGGCAGGTGGGATGAGAGTTATTATAAGTAGTACTTTTTTTTAACTGAACCAAGAAGTGTATAGTACTTTTTTTTAAAGACGAAGTGTCAAATTTGGCTGCAAAAAAAAAATTAACTGTGATTCAATTAAACTTTACTTTATTATACTTTAATAACATATTACACAAAAAATAAATAAGTATCACAGTGCCCAAAAATGTCTTCCAGGGTGCCTATTTTACCTACATTCAAATGCATTTCTATAAAGGAATCTTATACATTAATTTATATTCTAATAAAAGAAATCATCGTTGACAGCCCTGAGTCGAGATGCGTTCGTATATCATCTGTGTAGAATATTCCGCGATACTTTTAACTCTCAACTATACGCTTTGATTCAGAACCCTATTGTGGCATGGTTAACAATATGGAACCGCAAATATCCTTACGTGCTTGGTTCGCTACGTTACTAGTTCATTAGAAATTTAATGCCATAGGGGATTTCTTATGTCCTAATACAAAATTTTTGTAATAAACATTGTCTTATTTGCAAATTATTTCATAATAACCATTCTTTATAGTATTTAACTGATATAGCGAATGACTTATAAAGAAAAATAAGTCTCTATGGAAAAGTCTGAATCAAGGTATAGCAAAGAGTGAAAAATCGTCATCATAATCGATGTCAGTCATCATAATAAATAGGTAACTAGCTGGTGTCCGCGACTTCGTCGGCGTTGAACGATGAAAGGTACCCTATGTCCTTTCTGGTGTCAAAGACAATGTGTATGCAAAATTTCATGGTGATCGGTTCAGTAGTTTTTGGGTGAAAGAGTTACAAACATCCATACATCCAAACATACTTTCGCATTTATAATATTAGTACATCCGTGGTAATATAGGTAATATAATTGTACATTAGATACATTGTATGCTCTTTCCATTGTGTAATGACTAAAGTGTACAGTACTTAGCATGCAGATGACTTTAATACTAAGTATTATAACCATGCGAATTGGCAGGACCTTCATATTTCTTCGAAAAATTCTCATGAATTCTGTCCCTGCAATACTTTTAAAAAAAAATTCACAATTGCCTTTTTACCAACAGTCAGTAGACCAAACTTTATAATAGAGTTCATTAAATAGGGTTTGTTAACTTTATAAATGTTTTCCACTCAATTTCAACTTCATATCATTGACATTTTACACTTTATTTTCTAAAGGAAAATTATATATTTTTTTCTTACAGTTTATAAAATATTATGCCAAGTTTATAGCGCTTCGCACTGTCAAAATCTTATTTAAAGATAAAAAAAGTGCAATCAGTCCGCACTCAACTCATCATATTTCTATCAAAGTGCACAATCAGCAAAAAGTAGATTTGTTTTCAAATGGTTGTTTGATAAAAGCCATGGAAACCATGAGAACGAAGCATCTTCAACCCGATTTTCAATGAGTCATCCGTTCCTTACACACAAATAAAGTTTTAAACACAATAATACTTGCATACGGAGGCTTTATTCGCGTGGAAACCATAAATCAATTGTCGGTTAAGACGTGAGAGACCTTTATTGTGGAAACTAAATCTGTCGCCGCTTCTAATCCTTTAAGACTTTTCATGTGGCTCTCTTCCAGTATACTCGAAAAAGTCACACAATTTTCTAAGCTTTGTTTGTGTAGTGTAAGGTCTAGATAAAATATTATAGTACCTATTATATGTTTATTATATTAGCACTTAAGTATAATAAAATGTTGGACACCGGTACCATTAATTTGTTGAACAAATCTATAATTATCAATGAATCTATATTTTGTTTTTTGTTAATTTAATTTAATTTTTTTTTGTTTATTTTTACATATATTAATGTAAAAGAATATATATATACTTAAAAAATAATTGTGACAAAAATCCATAGATAAATTATTTAGAGATATTTGAAATAGAATTAAAAACTGAACTAACATACAGGTAATACTCGTAGCCAAGGGTCTTCAACCCGCGGCCCGCGGGCCGTATGCGGCCCGCCGGCTAATTTCTTGCGGCCCCCAGATGCTAAAGAAAATATTTTATCGCGCCGCGCCCTCTAACGGCCGTTTTCTCATATGAAGAACGTGAAGTCTAGAACAAGGTTGAGAGTAACAGAGCACATCTGGAAGGCAGTTTGCGGGTTGCAACTACAAAAATAGAAACCAAATATCGACACACTCGTCAAAAATAAACATTGTCAAAAATCGCATTGATTGATGGAACTTATTAACCAATGAAGATTATTGAACTTTAAAATTATAAATATATGCTGTTTATTTAATTGATATGGTGGTAAAGTGACGTGGCCCTTCGGACTATGTGAAATCGATTTTTGGCCCTTGCACTAAAAAGGGTTGAAGACATATCAGAACCGACAACCATTAAGGAAGAAAATTTCTCGAGTGGACATCACGTTAATCATGGAATAAATTTGTTGCCACCTATCTTTGATATGATTATGATAATCTAGTGTTGACTTGTTTACTAACTCGACGTTTAATTCGACCTTAAATGCTCCTATTTTTAGTTGCCTCTTCGACTAGTAAAGTCTAGTAGCCTGCTCAGTATCCGTACTAATATTATAAATGCGAAAGTATGTTTGGATGTATGGATATATGTAACTCATTCACGCAAAAACTACTGAACCGATCACCATGAAATTTTGCATACACGTTGTCTGAGACACCAGAAAGGACATAGGATACCTTTCATCGTTCAACGCGGACGAAGTCGCAGGCACCAGCTAGTATTTCATATTTAACAGTACCTACATGCTATTCCAGTACTCTTTCGACATCAGAGCCAAAATATTTTTATGTACAATTTATACATATTCTACACATAAAAGAGAAGTCACAACATGTATGTCTCACATGATCCGTCACCATCTTCAATTACAATGTCGATTCAATCTTTATCATTATAAAGCCCCATTGAGTCAGTTTTTATAGTTTTATTAATTTCATTCGTCATCCAAATGTAAGAATGAAAGTTTGACAAATTGTCCTCATTGTTGATTAAAATGTGTTATAATTAATTACTTAGGACATGCTTGACGTCTTCCTCAGTTTGTATACCATAAAAACTTTCATGTATAAATCGAAGAACGTAGAAAGTAGAAAATGTAAGTAGGTACTATTGATATTAAAAAAACACCAAATTTTAATTCAGATTTCATGCATAGAATTTAGTTATTTGCAGACCGAACTTTGTCTAATTAATGTAGAAAGTTGTTACTAATGATGTCATAGGAGTATGCAAGAACTATATATAATACATACATTAAATTATTACGTCTTTGAGATAATCAGTGAAACCGAGATCTAGCATTATATAGCTTTATTTATATTTGTTAATTTTAGGATTTTGGGACAAACCAGGAATCGAATTTTGTTATGGGACAAAAGAGGAAATTTTTGGAAGGTTGGGACAAAATATCGAGACGAATGAGGCATAAAACAGATTCATTTATCCATTTGTTGAATAGCAATTAAATAAATTAGTAATTAAATAAATAAATCTAGATCTGCAACGCTTTATACATTTACCAAGACTTTTGAAAAGAAGGATAACCCTTACTACAAGTCTGGGCCTAGGTGCCATAAGTTTGGCTATGAACTTATTTTTTTCTATTGGAGATTCTCCTTTGTGGATTGGCTTCCAAATCAGTTCAACATCTGCTAGCAAGACACCGAAAAAATTATGCTTCTCCATGTAATGTATAATGGATAACATTTAAGTAACAATTTGAATGTAACCAAACCACACTATCCTTGTGACCTGATAGGCGAGTGAATCACTAATTGCAATCGACGCCTCACTCGTCTCACAGCCATTAAGTCCAATTTAATCTTGTTAATTTAATCCGATGCCATACAACCCACGCCAGAGGAAGTCAATCATCAGCATTTTTAAAGTGTTATCTTATTGACTATTGTGGAATTAGGATGGACTTTATGATCTAGCGTTGTATTACTTGAACAGCAATTGAACATAATTAAGAGATCGTGTTATGAACTTGTCTTAATATGTTTGAAAGTTGAGCATTTTTAAACATTTAAACTGTCTTTCGCAGTAAAACATTAGGCCAGCTCATAGGTCTGTTGCAGTAACCACAACTACATAAGAGCAAATATGCTGTTTTGTTTTAATAAGTGAGTGAGTAATGCCAAAGTTTTCATCTCTTATGGTACTTAATCATCAGTGTACTTGAAAGCATCGAGTTTAGTTAAAAAAATGGTTAGTTATTTTCTTGTAATATTTAGGGCCTCTTTCACCAACTACAAGTAAAGTGTTGATTAGTTACTATTAGAAATTATTGAATGTTTTATTAAGTTATGCACTCGGTTTACATGCATCCTTCGATAGGCGATTTTTTTTTTAATGTTTGAGAATTTTACCGTACAAACAAAGGTACGAGTATATCATCTCCTTCATTCCGGTTACCGGTGACTTTAAATGGCGGATAGCCTACTTGACACATGGTGAAAGAGGCCCTTAATCATTAGTAAAACCCTTAAGATCATCAATAAAGCCCTCATTCTTAAAAAAAAAAAATAGATATCAATAGAACAAGAGGTGGTCGTATCTGAAAGGATTCACTTAAGAAATAACCTCAGACGGACTGAACAATTTCCAATTAGTGAATGATTTAAAAGCTAAAATTGGAAATTTTTTGAACATATTTATGGCAAAATCATTCACGATTATTATAATATCAATAGAGTTGTATTCCAGCATTATCTTCAATCGATGTATCACCTAATTCTTAACTCAATGGACGTTATAATTAAGATTTATCCAAAAAATATCCTCCAATTTCCTCTCAGTCCTTTGTGCGTCTAACTGCTCCGTGTTTATCATACAATGAAACTTAAAATTGATCTGACTATCTCATGTGTTGCACTGCAAAAGTAATTTCAGTAAACACACTCACATATACCTTTACCTACAATACTTAATTGTAATATTTCATAACCTTGATAATTAGTTTATAATCTTTATTCGTTAAAATAAAGAAAATAATCCTAGAAGTCTGTAAAATTAAGGATTTACTATTAATATTAAAATGTTTGTATTATTATGTAAGAGATTCCATAGGTAATTTTTAACAGTTTATATTTTATTAAATTTTGTGTGATTATTTATTTATTTTTTTTAATTAATTTATAATTTTAACAAATTTAAGGCTAATATAAAATGCATGTAAAATGATTAATATCGTGTTATCGTTTGTAATTATTATTAAAATGTAACTATATATATTATTAAATACAAATGAAAAAATATTGTTTTAACTTAAATTATTAATGCCATTAATTTTTATGTAATAATAAACACAAGACAGAAATATAAAATCCCAAAAAAAAATATTCCAAAATAAATTAAACTATTTAAGTTATTTAGAGATTAGATTCTATTTGATTAAATACTTGACTGAAATTATTTTTGATGATAAATTTTTAATTTGATACAACTATTAATTTTTAGTACGCAAAAGACTCATTATTCATCACTAGCTGGTGCTCGCGACTTCGTCCGCGTTGAACGATGAAAGGTACCCTATGTCCTTTCTGGTGTACCAGACAACGTGTATGCAAAATTTCATTGTGATCGTTTAATAGTTTTTGCGTTAAAGAGTACAAACATCCATACATCCAAACATGCTTTCGCATTTATAATACTAGCTGGTGCCCGCGACTTCGTACGCGTTGAACGATGGAAGGTACCCTATGTCCTTTCTGGTGTCCCAGACAACGTGTATGCAAAATTTCATTGTGATCGGTTCAGTAGTTTTTGCGTGAAAGAGTCACAAACATCCATACATCCAAACATACTTTCGCATTTATAATACTAGCTGGTGCCCGCGACTTCGTACGCGTTGAACGATGAAAGGTACCCTATGTCCTTTCTGGTGTACCAGACAACGTGTATGCAAAATTTCATTGTGATCGGTTCACTAGTTTTTGCGTTAAAGAGTCACAAACATCCATACATCCAAACATACTTTCGCATTTATAATATTAGTACTGATTTGTAATTATATTAGTAATGGCTATATAGTCATATAGGTTGCTCCGAAATGTATACAAGGTATGTTATACAAAAATTTATTGAAGTTACTATACTGTTCCCTATATTACTGTGCAAGACACCTCAAGTCTATATTGATGATCATTTGCATATGTTAACGCTTGTAAATTTGGAAGGATGTCGTGTATTGTTTGTAAGTCTTGTTTTATTTTTAATATGGTCTCACATATTGTCGTGTCACTTTAATTATGTTTATATTTTGTTGTTGATTGCTAATTAATAAAATGAATTTATAATCAATTCTACGAGCAGAAGCGACTAGCATTGAATGAATCATTATTTCAATGAGAGTTAATAAGTATTTTTGAGTCTCCAAGAAATTGACAATGGAACATATTAAACAAACGTTTAATATGTTAATCCAGTTACTACATATTTACGACATAACTTTTTGATGTTAATTCAAAGAAATCGAAGCCTATTTTAATTCGACGGAACGGACCCAACGCATCAGTGATTTGAAACTTTTTTTTATAATCACTTCTAATATGGGAACAATCACGCCCACAAATGGGTGATCGAAAAACCTTTTTTTTTTTAAATAATTTTATACTGTCAATCAGAGATGTCAATATAATGATTTATTATTGAAGTAAAAAATACAATTTAATCTGCTTCAGAGAATGGGATAAAATTTAATTATTGAAGATTATAGATTGATGGTAGGGCTTATGATGACAAGTTTACTGTCATATCGGCGGTTAAGTGTTTATTTAGTGTTTATTAAGTGTGAATTTAATAAATAAATAATAGATCTGTGATAATTTGTGAATAAAAATTTTAACTTAAAGAATAAAGTGGAATTTTACGTTAAATCTAATTCCTTGGTAAATTTTCCTTAACAATATTTTCAAGCTGCTCATAAATAGAACACAAACATATTCCAATTATGTTTAAATAAGGCACTTTGAGCAAAATTTCTCATAGCAATACTTTACTTATCCCACAGATTACATAGTTATGCAGGTTTTTTTTTTTTTTTTAATAAAGATTGGTTTACTCTTGGCCAACAACCAACTGTGTAGCAAAGATGAGGCCTATGATGGAGCGAGCTCACCCAGAAGATGCCTATTCACTCTAACTTTTAGAAAAAGATTTGGGTTATATAAGCTCGGAAATACAGACTCATAAAATAAAGAAGACAAAAAAAAATCATTTTTTTTAAATAGGAAATATTTAAATATATATATATATATATATAGAAGCACGAGCGTAAATGCGATTTTAATTATTGTCGAATTGATTCTCTCGATAGTTAGCTATTGAGGGTACATAACTCGAATAAATCCAGTATTACTGGTAACAAACCAGTTACAGTAACGAGGATTGAATGGTTTATACAAATTAGATGCATTATTGCGTATAGCCGATTGCACGGTTCTCGTAAATGCATCGATTTGTTACAGGACTCGTAATCGCTGGTCCCTGCAGGCCTATTACTTGGAAAGGACTTCTATCAGACGTGGATGATATTGTTAAGGCTGTTGTCACATTACTGTTATCCGTACTAATATTATAAATGCGAAAGTATGTTTGGATGTTTGTAATTCTTTCACACAAAAACTACTGAACCGATCATAATGAAATTTTGCATACACGTTGTCTGAGACACCAGAAAGGACATAGTACCTTTCATCGCTCAACGCGGACGAAGTCGCGGGCACCAGCTAGTAATGAAAAATGAGTCTTTTGCGTACTCAAAATTAATAGTCGTATCAAATTAAAAATTTATCATCAAAAATAATTTCAGTCAGGTATTTAATCAAATAGAATCTAATCTCTAAATATAGTTCATCGTTCAACGCGGACGAAGTTGCGGGCACCAGCTAGTAATCTATATTGATACTTCTATTGATTAGATTCATTCATTTTCTATTTGCAGACTAGTCAAATTTTAGGTTTTAGCATAACCTATCACTCCTTTAGTGTTATAGCCCTCTGTATGCTGAATGATGTTTATAGTTAAAACTTCCCAGAAAAAAAGTTCAAATTCTAAACAGAACTCTTATTCTTTTCAGGAGTTTACATCTCTTTAAAGACATTTAAGGTTATGGTTTCATCAAGATGTTTCACTTCACAGTTAGACCAAATGATCTCAATTTCTAATCCACACGTAATTTGTAAAACCCCAGGACCTAACAGAGTTCAAACTTCGCAGTCTGTCACAAAAAATGTGTTCTAGTTAATCTGTCATAATTCTTTCTTAGACCGTTGTTCTAGTGAAAAAAGTGTTTTAATGCACATTGAATTATTTATCGATGCCCTCAAGCAAATTCCGCTATTATTATCTTCACTGACTACTAATATCTCTGGATGTCAATAACCTTAAAGTAATCAAAGATCACACAATTTGAGATCATCAGAAATCTCACTCTAATAAACAGAGCGAAAGCGTTTAACATAACTCATGCAATCATTCGTTATAAAAATTAATGATATACTTATATCCTGCCGATCACGATATATCAAAAGTGTTCGCCTGCCATTATAATCAAATTATTGATAACCATCGTTGAAAGACCTCCCTCGCCTGTCGTATCTTTAAAACTTTGTGTTTAAAATCTGTTGGAGTAAGAAATATCAGAGGTCTACATTAGACGGTGGGTGAAATTTTGTTTTGCATCTTACAGATGGCGTAAGCTGAGCGTGCGCAGGAGTTGGTATAGAAATTTTGTAGCGACTAGTGCCCTCTAGTGTCAAGTAGAAAACCGATTTGAGTAAAATATGAGATATACGACAAGAGAGATCTAATTAGTAAGTAGGTAGTAACTGTTTTTGCTTCTTTTTATGATTCTCGTCATAAACCTAATCAATTTAACATTTCTATTCATAATGTGCTTACATGCGTATTTTTATTTTTTTAATAAAATAAATAAATAAATAAATAAATAAATACACATATAAAAGTTCTGACAATAATTAATTTCTTACTGGCCAAATTAATCAAATTTTGCTACTTAGTAATAAAGGCGTGCAGGACCTTTATTAAGAGTTTACTTGTAAATACGCTATTTAAAACAAATACCAACAAGAGATAATGCAAGCGTTCATCTGAATCTGAAAAGATATTGGTGCCTAAGAGAAGAATGAGAAGTAATGTGGGGATAGAGAAAGTAAGAAGGTATTCAAAAACTATAATATTAGATAGTAATAAAAGTATAATGGACAATTTCTTAACTTGTTACTAAAGGTTCAAACTAACTTTATACAAAACCTATTTAGCAACTGGTTAATCATATGGCGCTGAAATATGGTCTTTCACTATGGACCTCGTAAGAAAGCTCGACGTCGCTCAACGAGCTATGGAGAGGGCAGGGCTATACTTGGGGTTACACTACGATATCAATTCAGGAGTGAGGAGATCCGTAGACGTACGAAATTTACCGACATAGCCCGGCAAATCAATAAATAAGAGTGACAGTGGACAGGCCACATAGTACGCAGAGCCGACGGCATCTGAGGGCGTGGGTTCTCGAGTTGAGGCCACAGACCGCAAGCGCTGAGTAGGACGTCCACCCACATGGACAACCTGATAAGGAGAGCAGGTCGACGGAGGATCCAGGCTCCTTCAAACCGGTCCTATTGGAAAGTAATGGGGGAGACCTTTGTCCAGCAGTAGATGTCTTGCGACTGAAAAAATAATTATCTTACTTATGTACACTGGACCTAGATTTTGAGCGGTAGGGTTGGAATGATGAGTGTGTTATGCTGTTGCTGTTCTGAATAAATAAATAAATAAATAATGTTTAATCAACATAAACGCTTTTATTTAATAATATTCCCATAAATGTCGACTGATGGGTTACACTATGGTGGACCACTATTACCAAACCACAATCCCGAAAGATAATAGTTATGTACAAGGATAGAGGAAGAGACCACCGTAAAATAATAGCTTGTGTTAAAACACGACGTGTGAGAAAGATATGTCAAAATTCATTCTTTATCCTTAACTTCTTATCCACTATCCTTTATCCTATATCAAAAAGGAGGCAGCACACTTTCAACCACTATAGAGTTGCTTGTTCTGTTATGTGACGGTAGCCAGTTAGCCACCTACCATCAAATGGATCGTCAGATTTCTTGTCATCCTTAACTTAGGTAAAAAAGTTGGATTTTCACAAGAGAATAGGTTCCGGGATCCTATACCTACTCTCGATCAGATCGGTACACAACATGTTGGTAAGGCTAGACGGAGTAGGTACCCACTTTATACACTTAATAATAATTTATTAGTACTTAATATCTTATTCAATTTAAAATTTCCAAAAATTTAACCGAATTCAGACTCCGTCTAAATTATGGTAAGTGCACGTAACTCGTTCGAAATAATTAATAAAAACGACCACTAAAAGGTGAACCCCCTCTAACATGTCAACGACATTTGACATTGACCTCCGGCCACATCACTTATGGCAACTCGAAAGGCTCACTGATGAAAAATACTCACGTACGAAACGTTTTAGTTCGTGAATAATTATGAGTCATTCGGTAATAAACATTTTGAGGAAGATTTAGAGCTCCCACGGATGCGGCAGTAAAGATAATTTTCATACAGAACAAGAGGCATGCGCGATCGCTAAACAAAGTCATGACTAGATTGAAATCGAGTGGCTGCGCCCGCGCAAAGAACAAGTTTCTTTTGCATTATCAGATCGATCGGGTGGGCGGGGCCAGTGTCCTGCCTCTGAGCCCATCTCTTTCTACACCCCACCGGACACACGAGGCAGAGCGAGACAGCTCACTTTCCGCTCGATCGGTTGCATTGAAGGCTCTTATTTTTACTTGTTAATAATTATTATGATGATGAACTGATCACCAGTTTTGGTATAAGCGGGTAGTGGTCACACTGCCTTACTCGTATGTAACTTATCCTCTGTAAGTGTAACTTGTTAATAAGTTGCAAACGAGATGATTTCAAAACAGGTTCCACTAGAAGCTGCTTTAAAATTGCATTCTTTAAGGGTTAAGAGAGTATTTAATAAGCGTTTACGCTTATCTCATATTAAACAAATGATTTAAGTTTAAGTTTGTCCAAACTTTATTACAGATGGTTTAAGGAATTATAGCTTATTTTGATTAACGTAATATCCTTCGATAGGCTTTTTTTTTATTATTTTCTTTTTAATCTTTGGGACTTTTACCGTTCATATAAAGGTATATCATCTCCATCATTCCCAGTGACTTTAAATGGCGATTAGCCTACTTGACACTTTACTCAGAGATGATGAAAGAGGCCTTAAGTGTACTTGATTAAGTTGTGGTCAATCTTACTTGTCAGATATATATAAAAATTCAAAACCATGAACTGATCTCTATCTGCAAAATCCTTATTGCGTGTAGGTAATATTGTATTTTATTATAATAGATATAGGTACCTACTCATATAGTGATTATGGCTAGGAACTTAGGGCTTGTTATGGACGCTAACTTAACTTTTGAACAGCATATTATACAATCTATTTGAACTTGTTTTTATAAACACAAAGTGTATAGAATTAAGGTCGTATCGAAGTGAAGAATTGCGAATACAGTTGCTAGAAACCCTCGTACTGTCCCGACTGAACTATATATGGATACAGTAGGTATTTGTATCTATGTCTAAACCAAAGAGTACAAAGTGTGACGCCATTTTTTAAATAAACATGCAATTTTGAAAATGAGGTCTTGACAGAAACTGCATTTCGCAAGTTTACTCTTTGCTTTAATAAAATTCGAAACTCCAAAATATTTGTATAAGCATAGAGTAAATACTACTAAGTACTATTTACTCTATGGTATAAGGGACTCGAATCAATTACCTATTTTTTTAAATCATAATTCGCATATCGTTAGTATTTTTTTTTTTTTTTTTTTATTTATTTATTATTTACATACAAAAAAAAAACAATTGGTGGTACACAGTTTAGATGCACTATAAACTCAATTAAGTTTGTACCGTACACCTGAGTTGTCAACAATAATATAAATTTACAGAATTACTAACAAAAGAAAAAAGCACATATTCGTAGGTAGATACAATTTCAACTCTTTAGCACAACGAACCTGCTTGTCCCACTCTAACATGCAGCTAACTCACATAAGCGCATCCTTGTTGACAACAAGAATGCACACTTTCTACAGGCTGTTTTTATTTATTTTTATAAAATTTATTTTAGCAATTTTAATATTTATACATTTAATAATGTATAAATTAGGTATAATATTTTGAAATTCTTATTATTAGTTATATTTATTATTATTAGTATATATATAGTTGCGTTAAAATACTACTTATTACGAATAAAATATTCTCTTAATTTATATTTAATATTTTTCATGTTTAAATTATTTTTTAAATCTGTTGGCAGATTATTAATAAGGTAAGGTACTAAAAAACCCAATCTACGTTTTCCATATAAGTTATTATATTTTGGGAGTTCTAGTTTTTGATATTTGCTGCTGCGTGTATTTATTTTGTTTGGATTAGTTATTTTAACGTTTTTCAGTTCGTTGTTGAAGTATTCTTCTAATAATAGTGTTAGCTGAACCTTTCTGTGGACAGAAATGATTTTACAAAATTCAAATATATTTTTGTCGTCGTCTTTAAGTTGTCTTATAATGTTGTGTGGTATAATTGTTTACACATATTGTTACACTGTAAGTATATATAAATATTAATATATTTATATTATATTTGCTGATTATTCATTTATTTATATTATTATAGACTACTGTATATTGCTCTAGTGATATATATTATTTATTTGTAATATTATGGACTTGGGCTGGCGTTCGTGAAGCCAAATATGAGGTCCTCAGCGGAAGATCATCAGCGCTCGTAGCACACACAGCATATGCTATGTAACTAATAGCACACACAGCATATGCTATGTAACTCGTAGTACACACAGCATATGCTATATAACTCGTAGCACACACACCATATGCTATGTAACTCGTAGCACACACACCATATGCTATGTAACTCGTAGCACACACAGCATATGCTATGTAACTCGTAGCACACACAGCATATGCTATGTAACTCGTAGCACACACACCATATGCTGAGTTGGGTGCCTATTTGGGTCAAGACACTGGTGTATGCATTGGCAAGTATGTTACTATTGCCAATACGTTTAATATTGTTCTGATTAAACTTGTATTGCATGTGCTATTAACTCAATAAAATTTATTTTCTTTCTTTCTTTCTTACTTGAATAGAGAGTCTAAAATATATTTAGGTAGATACTTACTGTGGCCTTAGCTTAGAGTGAGTGATTGACGTTTTTAAATAAGGAATTTTCTTGAGATTTTGAACATCGAAATAGTGTCCCAGGTTGAGACATAGTGCGTGGCCTACTTAAGTAGGATAAAGGATAAGAAATTAGGAGGGGAATATGGTAATAGGCTGTGGCATCCCTTAATCAATCACCGAAACACAACATAACACACACACACATAACACAACATGTTATTTAACACACACACACACATAAAACAACATGTTATTTCACTACGGTCTTCTGTGAGAGGGTGGTTACTGCTCCAGACGGATTATTCAATTGAGATAATATGACTGTTCCGGTAAAACTGTATGACGGTGCTGATAATACTTTTATCAGCGCTATCTAGTGAGTGACAACTTGACGAAAGAGATTGCCCACATATAGTCATTTGCGCTCTAGAGACCAAGACTTCAAGTGTCAACACGTTACTTTGATTATATCACATATTATAATTATATACAAGGAATTTATACAAAAATCAAGAAATCAAAATCAAAATATTTATTTATCAATTTTATGTAGGTTTCTCCAAGAAATATGATAGTCATTATAAATTTAAATTAACACGAACCCGGAAAAAAACTCAGAACGCCATTCTTTTTTTCATCATTAAAATGATAAAATGTCAACAATTACAATCATTTCAATTAAATATACACAAAATCAAAGTATACAATACTAAACATAATTAAGTATGAGCTCCGAATCCTAAATACAAATTCGCTAACCCCACAATATTTTAAAGCTCAAAAAATATACACAGAATTTGAAGTTTAGTTTAATAATTCCTATGAAATATTACCGTTTTAAATCCAAGTAAAAATTGGTGCAAACTGTGTAGCCGTAATCGTATCAGCGGAGAGCGTACACTAAAATCTCCATACCGAAAACTGGTCACAAATCCGATAATGTATGTTGAACAAAGTTGCTACCGTTTACCGCCACGGAAAAACCCATTTTGCCGCTCGATATACCAGCCGTATCAAGATGAGAGCAATTAAAGGTCGGAATGTTGATGAGGTACGAATAAACGTCCCTGGATGCGGCATCCAGAGAGGCGGAGACATCGTCCTTAAAACATCGTCAAAAGAATTGACACCGTCATTAAAAACTCATACAAACTAGATCTGACTGATAAAGTTATCGTGCTTAAATTGAACTATAGATTTCGCTTATATTTATAAAATTATATTTGTTTCAAAAATCAAAATTCCAATTGTTAATGAACACGATATGAACATTTTTGTTAGGAAACAAATAAATCAAAACAACAAAATATTCCAAACTCAAAAGCTCAATATATTTTATTTTAACTTAATATATTGTATAGTTTAGTTGAGCAAGGATTGAACGATTTTTACAAATATTTACGCTTTATTTTTTTGTTGTGGACTGTTTTCGTAATTATTGTTCCAGGCACTCTAGCCTTCGCCATTTGGCAGTCCGTCTGGCGGCAGTAACCTCCCCTTCTTATAACTCCCACTGAGAAATAACAGCATCTGTTCTGTATTGTTGTAATTAAATTACAGCAGAGCAGAACGAAATGCTATACAGACTACAAAGATGACGTTGCGTGATGACGTCATCGCTATCTATGCTCATTAATTGTTTTCTACTCGTATTCCTGTTAATGTACCAATTCTTACACTTCTTATCAGAAATATAATTGAAAAACCGAAAAAAAAATCCCAAACCGTAAGGTAAGCAAAATTTGCCTTCTCCAAAGGATGCTGGATTAACTTTCGTACATTCACAACTTTAACAGAATTGCGCATAGCGTTTTTACGACATTCGGCGGAACCGTATGACTAGACGCGGCGGATCATTAATCCTGAAGTTTCAGATGTGAGTAGAACGATAAAAATTACGCTCGGCAACGCTAGCGGAGCGTGGCGAAGCGGTATGGGACATTTTTGGGGCTGATTTTTTAAATCTCACAACCCTCACTTCTGCTTTTTAAACAACAGTCATTAGTAAATGAAATGAGACGACACAACCGCATATCAGCAGCGATTCGATCTGTACTTTCTTAAAGATCAGATCCATTGAAGTTAATTATAGGTCACAGAAAACGGCATCGGCACAGCTGAGGATTTTAGGTGGCAAATAGTAATATACATTTAAGTTGTAGTATTACACCTAAGTTTTAGATTATTTTAAGAAATTATTAATATTATTAATAAATAAAGTTAAGTAATAAATCGAACCAAACACAAATTTAAAAAGTAACGAAGTAAGAAGAAACCTTTGATTTTAAAAGGCTTTTTTTGCTCCTGCAGCATCGAAACGCGCGGCTGCATCTCAAATTAATAAATATCTCGCGGCAATTAAAAAATATCTCTGAAAAAGAGGGAGCGTCACGCCTAAGGGTTCATCATCTAGAATTTGTCTTGTGTGCATATCTAAATAATTATACGGCGTAAACGAATAATGATTGAAAGGTCTTCACTTTCTGCACAGAGTAGTTTGAGTGTCTGTAGTCCGTACTGTAATATTTAATAGTCCTTCTCCTTTCTTCCATCAGACATTAAGACGTACGGAAGGCAGGCCATCCTCATCTTGTAAAAATTCCTGTATTTCGGACCAAACGTTTTAAAATTTCATAATTTCATACTGCCAAGGAGTGGTAGTCCCTTCCGGCGTCTGTTTTTCCGAGCTCATATAACCCGAATCTTTTTGAAGTTCGAGTGAAAAGGTATTTTCTGAGTTAGCTCGCTAGATGCTGGCCAAGAGCAAACATTAACAATAAAAAAAACCCTACTATTATAACTCCTCGTCAGGTAGAAATCACGGCAGCCTGACTGGTAGATTCCTTAGAAATCAAGGTAAACAATAAAGGTTGTCAAAAATATTAACTCTTCTCTTGATGGTTAGTGGTTGTCTGTTCATTTGAAGTTATGTTTTTTTTTTTGGTAGCCACTTGATGGTAGGCTACTGTCGCCTATAACACAAGCAACGCCACAGGTGCTGCAAATGCGCTGCAAATCATAGTCGGATTAACAATAAGGTATAGGGAAATGGGTTCTGGCATTCCTTACTCACTCACTGAAATACAAAAACAGCATGGCTGTTATTTAATTGTACCTGGTCTTCTGTGTGGTGGTTGCTGCCACCAAACGGGCTGCCCAACAACGACGGGACGCGATGTGCTCTGCCACTGCTTTCCAGATTCAGACCAAAGCCAATTTTGAAAAGTTCATATCCAAAGTCCTGCCGGGAATTGAATCCGGTACCCCAGAGACAGAGTATTAACCAAGAGAGCAAGTAACTTAACCACTCGATCAAGGGGTCATCAAATATGAAGAGAATCATCTGGGTGTAGACCTTCAAAAGGTTCGCCAATATTGAATCCCCAATATTGAGGGTAATCTAAAGTCTTAGTAAGTATTCTCTGCTTGTACACACTACTCTATAAATTTAAATAAGAGATCGCCTGAAGCATCCCATCTGAAACGTATGGACGGAATCGAACAAAAGTAAAAAAAACGAGAGTTATTAAATGCTCATTAGTTAGGGACAACCGAGCAGTTTGGCAAATCAAAATCACCTTTAATTTTATACCAGTAGAGTCTACTATAAACGCATATGTACCCTTGTAAGTTTTTACGCGTTTGATAAATTTATTTGGAGCTGCTTCAGACATG
Organism: Synanthedon myopaeformis; assembly: GCA_944738685.1. Lineage (NCBI taxonomy): Eukaryota > Metazoa > Arthropoda > Insecta > Lepidoptera > Sesiidae > Synanthedon > Synanthedon myopaeformis. The sequence continues at coordinate 7,658,728 of OX122933.1, read as the reverse complement.
TTTCGACCATGTTACTATTGCAGTAAAAGCTAAATGTGCTGTTAAGTTAATGTTAAGTTATCGCTTAGTATTTGTAACTAGTCATTTTGAAGTAAGAGCCGATTTAAGCTAATGAATTAACGACTAGATATACTTCGTGATCTATTTTCGTTATGACTTTGGAATTTTATTCGAACTCAGCACTACTTTTTTTATATTATTAATGGTGTCAGGTATTTACAGCTCAAACAAATATATTATATGACTAGCTGGTGCCCGCGACTTCGTCCACGTTGACGATGAAAGGCTATGAAACCCTATGACAACGTGTATGCAAAATTTCATGGTGATCGATTCAGTAGTTTTTGCGTGAAAGATATACAAACATCCATACATCCAAACATACTTTCGCATTTATAATATTAGTACGGATTTCGCATAAAACGACTAAAGTTTTCCCCAATCGTCGCCAGTTATCCAGAATTAACGTATATACCGAATAAAACTAAAACGTTTCCGAAGTATTTGCCATCAATGTAGACGTCTCTCGTTTAAACACACATTAGTGGAGACAAATCAAACACAATTTGAACTAACTTGCTCCATTCTCCAATCTGTCCCACGCGAGACTTGTAAGGTTTGGTATTTTGTGGAGCGTTTAGTATCGTTTAGTTACTGGTTAGAATTAATTAACACTTTTAATAAATTTATTATTAGATACTATTCATGACTCTTCAGAAAATTTAAATAAAATGATTTTTTTAATTAGTATAATAATTCTTTTAAATATATTTTTTTATAGAATAAAAGGTTGTAAACTGGCAGAGAAACATTTTTTTTTATTTCTATCGTTGTATTTTCAACACTATTACTAATGAATTTGGCGTAATAAACATTACAATCTCATTGTCAAGGAAAACTGTTTTTTGAAATTTATATTTTGAATACTTTCGGCTTCAAAATGTTAAGAGATTAATAAAATAATTACATTTTTACATAATATAAATAAGAAAGTTTTTAATTTTTTTTTTTAGTTCTGAATTTTTTATTCAATATAAAACAACACCGTACTTATTTATGAAGAAATAACATTACAAGATATACGAAACTCATCTCACAAATTTACCTCGTTTAAATCGTGGACTGTAATGATATGCATCAAATTTAAATTTAACTTCAAATGTATTAGTACTCGAGCGAGCTACTATCACGTTTCAAACGCAGCACGACACCGTGACACCTGTTGTAGCTGAAACACAATTGTCAACAGATCGTGCAATATCCGAACGTACTCCAAAATTCACACAAGGGAATAAAGTCGAGCGCTCAACTTAGTGTTGAACTTAGTCAACTATTATTCTTAGTGACATTTAGTTCATTTTAACCTATGTATTAGTAACATGCTAATAGGAAGTATTAGCATATACGTATTTATTTTTACTGATAATAATTAATCAGTATAAATTTTTTTGTCCAACAGTGTTTGACGTAATATTTATTTATATTGATGTCAGTAGTTTATAATTATATTAGTATAATTATAAATCAAAATAAATAAAATTATACATATAATATAATTTACCTATAGTATAATTTAAATTTGATTTAAATGTTTTTCACGTGGCGAGCAAAACTTGAGCAAACGCAAAACAATGTTAGAAGAAACTTATTTTTTAAATACTCTCAAAACAAGACAACTCGCAGAGAGAGGAGCCTTCGAAAAAAAAAATACTGCGAAGAGCTCTCTGAAAGCCTGCGAAAATATCTCAAATACTTAACAAATGTTAACCGCTAACGATGTCGTTTAATATTCGAAAATATAAAAATAAAAAAATCTCCTTTTGTCGGGTGCCGACAACTTTTTTTGTGGTCCGTTTGCGAGGGTAAAGGGAAAAATGCCCGCTTGCCCCACGGAAAACTTTTTTGTGGTAAGAAAAGGTTGCTTTGTGCGGGCGCCATATTTGTTTTTTTTTTTTATTTTTGTTTTTTATTTTTTTTTTTTGTTTAAGCAAAGTGACGGATTTGTGCCAGGACAACCTGCACGTTCTACGTGTGTTATTCATTATTTAAATTCCGAATCCATTTGTTTTTATTTTGTAAGTATATGATTTAAATTGTTACTCATTTTTATGAGATTTTTAAGAAAAACGTCGAATTAAATCATTTGTAATTATTGTCACTTTCCCATGTTTTTGACATGTTATAGATGTACACTTCAAAAAGGTTAAGTTATATGTTTCAAAATTAATTATGTATACTAAAATTAAATGATAACCATAGATTTAAGAAACAAACGCGTTTTAAAATCAAATCTTAAAATTGATAAAATAATTTATTTATTTTATCAATATGTTTGTTTTAGTAATTTAATATGTTTTAGTAATTTTGTGGATACATTGTTGATTTATGTTTTCTTGTATGTACGAGTATATGCATAATGTGTAGCGAGATATTGTATGTTTCCCTAATATAAAAAATATATAAAAAAATGTTAAAAAAAAAGGCAGGCTGACTCCCTTTGATGGTAAGTGACTACCGTCGCCTATAAAACAAGCGATGCCACAGGTGTTTGCAGCTAAGCTGTGTTACATACGCTATTGACCATAATATAATAATATTTGAAGCGTTTGTGAAATGGATCCTTTTTTTACAAGAACAATCATCATAGATCAAAAATCTATATTACTAATATTATAAAGAGAAATTGTATTTTTGTTTGTAATCTACTGGACCGATTTAAAAAATTCTTTCACTTATAAAAAGCTACATTATCAGCGATTAACCTTTTTTTTAACAAGAGGAATCATCATAGATACATCATCATAGATCATCATAGCTATAGATGGGTTATGTCGAACTCCTGCTCCGAGATGGTTGTGGGATAGACCTATCGATTAAAACTCTTGGCGTAATCCACGTCCGCTATAAGCGAAGTTGCGAGGTCGGATGAACACTCTTCCGCAACTTCGCCGCGGGGGTCAGTAACCGGACACTGCTCATTGGGACGGCGCACCCGAACTGCCAAAGTGCGCCGTGTCCCTCAAGCCGCGTATCCACTAGAGGCAGCCTCGGGCCGAGCGGCTGCCTCGCTCCGAGGCTGCGCAAGTGGAGACGCTGCCTCAACCTGAGGCGCGCCGCGACACTAGGCAAATTCGGCGCCGCGAGCCGAGCCATATTTTTTGCCGTGCTCAAAGAGGCCTCAGTCTGTGCCTTGCATTTGATGGAGACGGGCGTGTTGCGTCAACGAATCAACAAAATTAATAAAATTATGAGTGTCACCGTGTTCTCTGGGATCCGTTAAATAACAAGTATTAAGTCGCGGATCAAGCTGAGGCGACACGCCTCAGCTTGATCCGCAACGTGCCTCGGGCCTATGCCTCAGGCCAAGCAGCCTCGACTGTTGCCTCAAGTTGAGGCTGCTCAAATAGATACGCGGCTTCAGGATGAAGCGGGCGATAGAATCCTCATCTACCTCTCTAGTCCTATCAGGGATCCAGGTGGCAAGCGTCCAGTTCTTCGGCGACGGAGGGGATGGCATACCTTAACTTCTCAACGAAACGTAACAGCACACATGCTGTTATTTCACAATGGTCTTCCGTAAGAGGGTCTTTATTGCCACCAGACGAGATGCCACTTACTCTTATATGTCAAAATAATATTATTATTTTTTAATAATCCATAGATAAACTATGATAGAAATAGAGCTGTCTTCATACATAATTCAACCTAATAGGATAATTATTCAAATAGATTTCTTAAGATAAATTCACAGTTAAGATATTTAATTTTGTTTAATATTTTACTAAACATAAAATTGTCACAGTGTGGAAAACAAATAACGTCTTCAGGCATCTAATTTATATTTTCTGTACATATATGTTACATTAAGAAACTATGTTCACAGCCAATATTTACCATCAAGTGAACAGACAGACCAAATGTTTACACAATTATTGTACCGTCACCGAAAAACAACAGTAACCCAAATAAAACTAGGAATTTCGTGAGGGGTTAAACATATGACAGGATTATTTAACCTGTTATATGTTTAACCCAATTCCACCTATCCCTACTAAGTATTCCAACTGTTTGAAAATTCAAAAAATGTTATCGTATTGATAAACATTCTGAGGGTTTAAGAGAATCTAGAATCACAACAAAACACTTGCTGTTAATTCGCAGCATATGTGCTATTATATTTCAGTGAGTGTAGGTGCCCAGCATACTTGCAGTACCTATGGCTTTGCTCGTGTTACAGGCCACGGTAGCCATCCACATAACCGTCACATAATAGTGACCAAAAAACAATTGAAAGAGACACTTACTTGTCTTAAGACTCGATCATTTATTTTAAGATTTAAAATACATTGATTTAAGTGGAAATCAATCTTGAACATTATAAACAAATCCTTATACCGATGTATTATGTCGTACAGCCGAAGAATATTTACATGGGGCCCGCACAATGGGGCAGCCCTAATTTGAATATTATGCTTGGGACAATCCATACAGTAAAAAATATAAACAATATACATGGCGATGTCAAATGGATTATGGTTGTCTCTGATGCAAGTCCAATAAATAAATCTAGGATATAAAATAAAATGTCTAGACAAACCTAATAATGGTGTACAAACATTGTCATCATATTGTGTGCAAATACGTGTTAGGTAATAAATAAATAAAATGAAATAAATAAATAAATATCTATGCTGAATGAGATGGTAGCAAATAAATTTAAAAAAAAAATGCTTAAATTAGACTGGTAACTGCTCGGTACAAAACACTATCAATAGCGAAAATATTTAAATAGTCAAAAATAACAATATGGTGGTTACATCTCTCGTGTTACATCAATGATTAAATTGAATACTCCAAAAATGTATACTCGAGCACATAACTGTAGACCGTTTTATATAAGACTAGCTGGTGCCCGCGACTTCGTCCGCGTTGAACGATGAAAGGTACCCTATGTCCTTTATGGAAGATTTTTACTCCTAGTAGAAACAATTCCGAATAAAGGATGAAATCTTCACTTAATATATCGTGCAGTTCTAGTCTTATTTCGATTATATAGATATTAATTAGTCTTCTTAACTACGTTATTATTCTGTTCCTCTCAGATAAACTGTACTAATATTTGTCTATGTTTCATGAACATATACTTGTATGTTTGTTACTTCAACATGATTTCCTGTTCAACTGTGAATATCCTTTTTTGTAAACTTTGTGATGGTTTTTAAATTTGTGATGGTTGATTTTTTTATCGCATCGAAAAAGTAACTGTTAAAGGCGACATAATCACTTCAATAATAACTAATATAATATGTACTAATATTATAAATGCGAAAGTATGTTTGGATGTATGGATGTTTGTAACTTTCACGCAAAAACTACTGAACCGATCACTATGAAATTTTGCATACACGTTGTCTAGGACACTAGAAAGGACATAGGGTACATTTCATCGTTCAACGCTGACGAAGTCGCGGGCACCAGCTAGTTTGAGTGTAAGATGATGGTGATATATCATGATTAATTCAGGTAGACAGCCCTACAACAAATGTAATAAACAATATACACAGGACAAATATGAAAATAAGTCCTACCGCACAGATATCGGCACAACTCATTTGCCTACCGTTGCGGCGTACAGTCGTGCCATAAAGTAAACTCTTGATGTTGATAAATTTTATAGATTCACAAATTTTAATGTTTATACCGGTCGTAACTTATTTCGTAGTAGTCCAGTAACTTTAGTTTTTCACTTCGAAAAAACTCCAATCAAGCTGAAAATTTGTATACACGTACCTGTTAGCTCCCCAAATAACCTCTGAAAAGTCCCACGAGTCGAGGGGTTGGCATAACTTTTGACAGCCAAAAAACGGTAAAAAAATTACTTTTTTTTCGGTTTTTTTTTTGCCTATATCTTTTTGCCTACACTCGTATCTTAGTTCCTGTCGATCTTACCGCTATGTATATACATATATCTTATCTTATATATATAATTATAAAAAAGAAAAAATTCAAAATTATATTTTTTTCGTCTAAAATTACTGGATTCTATAAATAATAATATTCATAAAAGGAAATTACATGGAAAGGAAGCTGTCCAAGGAAACCCTCATAGAGCTTAGAGATGTAATGTAAAAAAAAAAATTTTTATAGTCTAAATTTTGAAAAAAAATAATAATTCAATAATATTTAAATGAATGTGTGAAATGGGGAAATCCACACATCAGATGAATTCAGAGAAAAATTCAGAAAAAAGACACTGCATTTTTAAAATAAGCTAGAGAATACAGAGCTTAATAAAGTTAAATTCTTAAGCTTAATTGAAACCAATAAAAGCGAAACCTCTTTAGACGACTGTATAAATGGACGATTCAATACATTAAACGATCATGACTACTCGTTTTACTCGTGTTCATATTTTATCCGATGTATCGGTCCGTAAGTCGGTGACCATTTTGTTTTACATTGTCTAACATTTTGTGTAAGGAATTATTGGACCACAAAAACCTTATTGATTTTTAATAATCACATCTTATATGGAATTACAGGATCGCATTGAAAGAGAGAAAAAACGAAGCAATTCTGTCGATTGTTTTATTCGTATTGATGCAAATGAATTTACGCATTGTGATAGTGATCGAATGCAATATTGAATTGAATATTATTTATAGACTTTATAGAAAGACAGAGTGTAATTATTATTTTTTAAATACTTCTGACGTGTTATCCATACACAATATTATAAAGTAACTCAGTCTATGTGTTTGTTTGTCTGTTCGCTACCTCTTTATGCCTTAACTACTCAACCGATCAATATGAAATTTTGCATACACGTTGTCCAGGATATAAGGGACAGGACATAGGGTACCTTTCATCCAGAAAAAAGTACTGTTACCAAGTGAAAATATAAAGAATTGGGCGCCACTGTCGCGTGGTGGCGCCACCGTCGTCACAGCGTCAAATATTTTCTTTTTCAACGCGGACAAAGTCACGGGCACCAGCTAGTTCATAATAAAACATGCATAGATTCGAAATAAGTGCGTAAAATACGTTTTGATTAAGAAGAACACCTGAAAATTCTTTCAAGATCAAAATTATAGATTTTAATTAAAATTTACTAGGTCCGCTCCCGGCTTCGCATGGATACAATACACGGTTTTTTTCTGCAAATTAAACCTTCCTCGTTTATAGACCTTTACAATTCTTAAAACCGTATCAAATCCCATTGGACTTGATACCAAAATGACGAAACTGAATATCATCTGATCTCTAGTGTGCAATGGACAACATTTAGGCAATCTCTTTCGTTAGGCGATTTCTCGTAGGGGCATAGTGTACTCACAATCCTATACTAATATTATAAATGCGAAAGTATGTTTGGATGTATGGATGTATGGATGTTTGTAACTCTTTGACGCAAAAACAACTTAACCGATCAACATGAAATTTTGCATACACGTTGTCTGGGACACCAGAAAGGACATAGGGTATGTTTCGTTCAACGCGGACGAAGTCGCGGGCACCAGCTAGTGTAACTATAGTTTAAAAACCTTATATGAGTCTTTTGTAATTAATTACCTTATTTTTAATTTAAGTGCAATACCTATTATTTTCTATATTCTCCACAAAGCCAAAAAAGTCGTAAAATGAGTTCAAAAAAACCTGTATAATTGTAGTTTAAATGTCTTATATGAGTTTAAAAATGTATAACTGTAGTGTAAAATTTTTATATGAGCTTGAAAAAAAAACTGTATGATTCTGTTAGAACTGTTTAGAAAACTGTATAACTGAAGTTTAAAAGTCTTATATGAGTTTAAAAAACTGTATAACTGTAGTTTAAAAGTCTTATATGAATTTAAAAAACTGTATAACTGTAGTTTAAAAGTCTTATATGAATTTAAAAAACTGTATAACTGTAGTTTAAAAGTCTTATATGAGTTTAAAAAACTGTATGACTGTAGTTTAAAAGTCTTATATGAGTTTAAAAAACTGTATCACTGTAGTTTAAAAGTCTTATATGAGTTTAAAAAACTGTATAACTGTAGTTTAAAAGTCTTATATGAGTTTAAAAAACTGTATCACTGTAGTTTTTGAAGTATTAATATGAGTCTTTAGTAACTGTTGTAGCTTAAAAAGCTTATATATGAGTAATCTTCTAAACTACATAGATATTACATTTTGTTTGGAATTCAATTTCAATAGATATCATTGCCTATGTTCTGAGTGAAGCCAAAAATGTGAATTTTGAATTTTTATGTCTCGCATATTATTTGATTCGTTCAACAGATTTCTTATAAGGTTTTAAACGCGCTTTAATTCGAACAGCGTTTGATCGACAGCGAATCGGACGAAAAAAAAAAGGGACGCGAGATCAGAAATGGAATCGCCATTTTAATTATAAACAACTGACTTGTTCCCGTCAAACTGATACAACAAAACGATTGAAAAATCAAAATTCTAAAGTGTAATATCAAACTCGGCTTATAATTGGTTGGCCTTCGAGCCAAAATCTATACAATTTATTTCACAGAGGCTAACATTTAAAAATGAATCTTCACACGTGCAGATAAGACGCAGTATCGAGTGAGAGAATGTGTTGTTGAAACGCATGTACAAGCTTGTAATATTTATAAGACGTGGTATCAAAACCGAAGGGCCGTCTTCCACGCCGATGACGTTTGACGTGCAGTCCGACATCCCCTTTAGGTGACGGTCCAAGGCACGAAATAAGCGCAGAATACTTCCAATGGTATTGACATGACAGCTTTGGACTTGACGGACCCGTTTTGGAAAACTCAAAGAAAAAATTGAGGACTTGACTTGGACTGACTCACTCTGAGATTTTGATTTTAAAGGCCATTTTAATTTGCTATTCTTACAAATGACACTGGTAAAAATCATCGAAGGATATAAGATGTGAAGGAGCCAAGAATTAAAAGAGAAGAAAAAGAAGGTGAAGATACTTCCAGTGTACTAGTCAAAGTACTAAAATACTATATTATACTAGTCTAAATACGAGTAAAATACTTTTTACAAGATGGCGCCAATGAGATCTTGCTTTAGTTCGTAACCAGCAGCTAATCATGACTATTAGTCCCTTCTCATTAATCCAAAACAAAATCACTTTTACAAGAAAGTTTTCTTTAGAAAATAATTAAAATAGATCATATAATATATTATGTATTAACTGGTACCCGTTGAAACAATATAACACTTGACCTCTTGTTGCTATAACACCTTAGCCAGGCGTTAATTTTTTATTATATTTTAGATGATCCCTTAGGAACAGTACTTTTTTTTTGCATAAAATGTACCTCAAGTCCTTTCTTGTATCCCTGACAACGTGTATGCAAAATTTCACAATGATAGGTTGAGTAGTTAAAGCGTGAAAAGATAACAGACAGACAGTCACTTTCACATTAATAATTTGTATTAATGCATTTCATCTTTATTTATGGATGGATGTATGGATGTTTGTAACTCTTTCACGCAAAAACCACTGAACCGATCATCATGAAATTTTGTATACACGTTGTCTAGGACACTAGAAAGGACATAGGGTACATTTCATCGTTCAACGCGGACGAAGTCGCGGGCACCAGCTAGTATCTACATATGTTTTAATTATTTTACTATAAGTTAGTGACTTGAACCACGCAAAGAGAGTATCGTAACTGAATGAGCAAATAAAATAGATGAAAGATCCGACTCGTATCGTGCGCTTTGAATAAGTTAGAGCCAATATGGAGATTGTTTCCATACATTCAACTAATAACATAGAAACAGAATCATGTATGTTGTAGACTCAAATGAGACAGTCTGAATTTGAAATCAGTCAAACTCTATAACGTCTAGTATTCGTGAAGAAGTTTTATTATTATTTCTTGCTGATTATAAGTTTATAATGTTTATATAGCTAAGTTAATACTAACTTGTTATTAAAACTATCAAATGTCAGGGAAAATTGTAGAAATAAACTTAATCTTCCTTCAATTACTAGCGATCCGCCCCTGGCTTCGCACGAATGCAATTTTTTCTGATATCCATACTTCCATATTAATATTATATACTTATATACTTTACACTATATATAGTATTATAAATATGAAAGTAACTCTGTCTGTCTGTTACCATTTCACGCCTTAACTACTCAAACGATCGTCATGAAATTTTATATACACATTGTCAGGGATACCAGAAAGAACATAGGGTATCTTTCATTAAGAAAAAAAAAAGGACTGTTTCAGATGGATCATTTAAGAATATAAAAAAATGTTTATGTATATATATAAAGACATGACATGTGTTTAATTTTATTTGTTTATTAAAAATAAAATTATAATTTTTCGCTTTCGATAACCGTAAAATCGATAATGTTTGTCCGTCTATAGCTATCGTATCTATTAAAACAAGTTACAGTGGAAGTTACAAGTTAACTCTTGAGTCGTGACCACCTCAATCGTTTATTCTGTTCAATGGAAAGAATAGTGTGGACATGCCTGAATTAATTTTTAACGTAATAATTATTTTTGATATTCCCACCCACTCAATTATCGAAGCACATCACTCGTGATTTTTTTCGCGACTAGCTTTTGTCCGTGACTTCAGCCGCGCCCCTCTCTCTTAGGTGTTGATGTTAACAAACAACCAAATTCACTTCCAAATTTAGTTATAATGGTTCTCTTATGATGTTAATATGGCATTGGTTTGTAACAGTACTTACCTTGTTAGATATTTGAAGAATATAGAATGTATTTTTTTAAATTAAATTCATCGCATGCGTATCCATATAAAACTTTAGTGAACAAGTATCGCTGTCATTCACACATCGCCGCATTTCATACTCTTCAATGCATGCTTATAATAAATAAAAAATAAAAAATAAAAAAAAGGTCAAATGGGAACAACCCGCAGAGATAAACCCATGTCAATTGTATTCCGTCAAATATTCAAGTGACTACTTATGGATGTTCAAACGAAATTAAAACTTATTATAAAGGCATAGGGTTTAAGTTGTACTTTTAATTAAAGATTAAGCCTTATTGGTTGTACTCTTTGGATGAGTGTACATTCTTGCCAATATAATTGAATGTATATAATAAAATTTCAAGAGTTCAAACAAAGTGTGGTTGCTGTACAGTTGAACAACTTTACTCAAAGTGATTTAGTTAGTTTTAGTTAAAAACTAAAATTAAATTGACTGAGGAAGTGTTATAACAAGTATTTATAAATAAGAACGTTATTTCAGTTCCACTCTAAACAATATTTTATCTTACATTTTGAATGATATAATTATATTAATTAAACCTACATTTTAAACAAAGAAACGAAATTTGAAAATTAAGTGTGCCAATTTCTTAATAAAAACTCTTGCTTTACAAATTTAACTAAAAAAAAAATTAATATTTTTTTTTAATTTACATATTACTCGGTTACCGCGAAACGCGACGTATCTAATTCTAAAGTATGTGCTTAAATCGATAATTACGCAAATAGATTCTTATTGATAAATTAAATATTAACAAATAATCACAGTAATTACCTAAATTTACTACGTTAGCCGTTTAGAGAAAACAATAAGCCAATAACTAAATAAAAATCACGAAAAATACAAAAATATTTCATCAAGTATCAGTAGTTGTTTTAAAACTATTACATACATCGTAATGTTTCCAAGGATAGCCTATCAAGACAGTGTAGACTGGTCCAAAAGTTCCCCCCCTCTGTGGCCATGCACTACTAGCTAGCTCAGATTCTACGAATGAATATTTAAAAAAAAAAATCAATTCGCCAAAGCTGTCCAACTGTATACTATTTCGATATTGTACAAAAGGCGTTTTTTAAGACTTTCTCAATATAAAACTTCGATTTTGCGGCAACGTTCTTCCTTTGATCGGATTAAGGTTGTTTTATTGTGTTTACAGAACCGTAAATTTGTGAATCGATAGGGATTTGTCTGCCTTACGAGATGGGGTAACGATAATGTGTTATTAAAAATCAAAAAAGCTATACCTACATAAATACCTATCTTTATAATCACACACATTGACATTTTGGTTTAGTTGTCATCTCGCTTTAATGTGTATTTGTTTTCATTTGACGACCCCGTTGGATGAGTGGTAAGTGTGCTTGCCTAATGTCTCAGGGGCTCCGGGTTCGATTCCCGGCGGGGTCAAATTTGGAAATTAACTTTTCAAAGTTGACTGGTCAAGATTTGGAATACTGGAAGGGCATACTGGGTTTCGCAGTCATTTGGGCAGACCATCTGGCGGCAGTAACCACCCCCTTACAGAATACCGCCGTGAAATGACAGCATATGTGCTGTTATGAAGCCAGAGTCCATAACCCATAACCTTATCCCTTATCCTTAATCATTTTATGGTCGGCAGCGCACTTGCAGCACCTATGGCGTTGCTTGTGTTATAAGCGAAGACAGCCACCTATCATCAAGTGGATCGTCAGCCTGTCTGTTAACCATAACATTAAAAAAATGTCAATATTAAAATGTCATGTAAATATTTCAGTAGTGGCAGCAGGGCACACTGCGTTTCGCAGTCGCAGCGGCTCGTGTAACGGCAGTAAGCACCCCTTTATAGAAGAAATGTTATCAAGTGAACTGTTATCCTGTCTGTCGACCTTTACATAAGAAAGTATGTTATTCCTGACTATTTCAAGTACAAATTTAATCCAGATTACTTTGGACCTGAACCTCGTCTTTTTGAAGCACTGTCCCCTTTCTGTTTTAGAATTCTGCACTTAATATATTAAGGAGACTTTAAGAAGACCTTCATACACAATTAAGTCAGAATTTGTGTGTATTGGAACTTATTATTATTACTTAAAAACACATAAATACGCAACTAATATATATCTATCTATACTTCTATACTGGTCTATACTAATATTATAAATGCTAAAGTATGTTTGGATGTATGGATGTTTGTGACTCTTTCACGCAAAAACTACTGAACCGATCACCATGAAATTTTGCATACACGTTGTCTGGGACACCAGAGAGGACATAGAGTATCTTTCATCGTTCAACTCGGACGAAGTCGCGGGCACCAGCTAGTACTCATATAAAGGACAGATCGGCAAGTAAGGTGATTGTAGGTACCTTTGTGGTAGGTTCTTGCACAGAGGACTGTAAGACTGTAAGATGAGGTTTTTGGTCTGGCACTCATCGTTACCTCACCCAAAATATACCTGTTATAATTTGGAATTCGAGTCAGCATAGTACCAACTTGTAACATATGAGCGGTATTATAGATCGGCACTATATAGACCGATTGTCGAAATGTTACCATTGACTAGGTATTAGTTATATAAAAATTTAAAAAAAGAACTGACACATTCGACCGCAGCGCCGTTGATCTGACGGGGACGGACAGGCGCACGTCAAAAGCTGTGTTTATATATAATTACTGATTATGAAATCATCAATCAGTATTAAAGATGGCCGCCCAAAGAAACGTTTTTTAATTGTCGGTTGGATGTATTGATTAATTTTTCGAAATTCATCAACACGCTGTCCAAATTATAGGTTTAAATATATTCTGGTTCAATCGTAATTAAAATGGAATATTCTAAGAGGCTGTATGATAGATATTGTCTTTTAAAACCGCCATTTAAAGTCACCGGTAACCGGAAATGAAGGAGACGATATACCTTTGTTTGTACGGTAAAAGTCCCAAACATTAAAAAGAAAATAATAATAAAAAAATCGCCTATCGAAGGATGCAGTAAACCGAGTGCATAATTTAATAAAACATAAAATTATTTGTAAAAATAACTAATCAACACTTTACTTGTAATTGGTGAAAGAGGCCCTTAATTAATAATTTTTTTTGTTTATTAAAAAGTTGAACACAAAAAATATGACAGTAGATACATCCACGTGTGTATCGCGGGATATTCTATACATTGATTGACAGTACCCGAAGCGTTAAAACGCAGGTTGGGTCGCGAAAGAAATTTTTTAATAGCTAAAAAGATTTGTCAGTATTCTTGAGGGTTCCGTAGGAATTGCACCTATTCATATTTTATATATAAAATTCTCGTGTAACAGTTAAAAGTAACGGGGTGAGCGTTCAGACTTCAATGAAACAATTACTATAGATTTAGGCAAAATTACATTTATTACTCGGTATCATTTTATCGCTTTACATTGGAGAAATTAACCACCAATACGCCAATAAGTAAATTACTGATTACTTACTTAAAATTAAAATAAATAAACGTTGTAATATTATATAAAAGAAAGATACAACCTGGTTTTCCTTAGACTCAACAATACACTTGAGACTTTCACTATTAACATTTTTAAAAATTGTATGTCTTCACGGTGATAATATATGTGCATGCCGCGGCTTGCAATTTTTTCTAAATAAAAACCCCCACCGCTAAATCAGTTGTGTTGCCATATATGAAAATATCTGTCAAACCTACATTAATAATACTGTGTCCTAACACAGTGTTTGTAACAAAACTCCTCCGAAACGGCTTGACCGATTTTTATGAATTTTTTTTGTGTATATTCGGTAGGTAAACTATTTTTTATACACCAAAAAAAATTTTTTTTTTGCAAAACAACGTTTACTGCGTCAGCTAGTATACATATAATAAAATCGTTAAAGAGTCAAGTCATAAACAGAAAAATATAGTAAAACACACTGTCGACACAAAATCAAAGTTAAATTGAAAATTGAAAATGCATCAGAACATTATTTTACATCATTTTAGAGTTTGTACATTAAATATTTTTTCAAAAAACAATTATTTTACCGACGTCAAACAATAGTTTATACAATTTTTGTCTGTTTGTCTATGCAAGCTAATCTCAAAAACGGCTTAACAGATTTGAATGCGGTTTTCACTTATATTTTTGTGATTACCTGGATTAAACTATAAATTACTTTTTATCTTGGAAAAATGTTAGGTTTCTGTGGGATTTAAAAAAAAAACGAATAGTGTACGCTTTAAAATCTCGGAAAGGGTAGACAGATTTTAATTCAATTTTCACATAATAATATGGAAAAAGGGAAGAACGGGGAAGATTTTTATATATAAAAATTGCACCCCGGGCAAAGCCGGGAGCGGGTCGCAATTATTTGCATGCCGTTGTTGAGTAAAAAATACATTGTACTAGTAACTGGCGGCGCCACCGTCGTCGTCACAGCGATACATTTATGTGTCAGACGTATAATATTACTACTATTTTTTTTTCAATGCTAGTGAAGTCACGAGCACCAGCTAGTTAATAAAAAATTATAATTCAAAATTCACTAGGGAACCCTAAATGTTTCTCAGTGTTACGAAATATCAATACATTTTGTAAGACACCCACCCAGCTGGACGTCGACTTGGATCCTTAATTTCTTGAAATCCATGCGATCATTTTTTTTATATACTCAGATAAAAGTATGGATTTAGATAATTTCGTGAACGACAGATGTGTGAACATTTTTTTTTTGTACAAAATCATAATTTTTTCTATACATTTTCGACGTTTCGACACGCTTTTTATATTGAATTCAAGGGTTACAAAGTGATAGCTCTTATATTGTTCGGATTATACAAAAAAGAATACAAAAAATTTCAGAAATACCTATAAATACTAATTTGTATGTATTACGACACTGTTGGGCATAGTATTACCTTCTTTGTGAAGTCTAGTCCTTTAGTACATAATATGGATTATTCGCAAAAAGACAGATTCTCAGAGTACACATACAAGTCAATAAGACACAATTTGTTTTTCAATTGTTGAATTTATTAATGTACTCTTTACTTCTAATATTTATAAATTAATAAAAAAAAAACTAACTTATCCGTACTTATCTATACTAATATTATAAATGCGAAAGTATGTTTGGATGTTTGTAACTCTTTCACGCAAAAACTACTGAACCGATCACCATGAAATTTTGCATACACGTTGTCTGTGACACCAGAAAGGACATAGGGTACCTTTCATCGTTCAACGCGGACGAAGTCGCGGCCACAAGCTAGTATCGAGTGCTTGTTACTAGTTGGTGGTTGTACTAGTTGTTACTACTGCAATGCAACGTTGTGACTTCTGTCAGTAGCTTTATAAGCAAAGACAGACACCTATCATCGGTCTGCCTGTCTGACAACCTTTACTTACATAAATAAAATATATTTATTAAACGATTGAATGTTTACTTAAAAAATATATAATTTAAGTTCACTTTAGTGAGTTTCGTCTTCTTGAAAATACAAAATCACTGTTTTGATTTTGTAAAAAAAAAATACACACAGTTTTTGGTAAAATTGTAAATTAAATTGAAAATTAACAATTACAATAGTTCATCGAAGTAAGATATAGAAAAATTGTAAACCTTTTCATGCTATCATATTCATGCTATGAACGTTTGTGAGGCAATTTTTCGATATTAAAATTTTCAATAATACCTAATGGATGCCTCGTAGTCTTGCTTGGAGCACCCTTCAACATTCCTTTTTAATACCCCCCTTTGTATTCACATCTTTTGTCTTATTATTTGAGTGTTTGATGTCGTCCCCCCCCCCCCTCCATTCTTTGTAGTGTCATAATTATGTCATTTTTAGGGGGACACCAGATATTGATATTTAACATACAAAAGTGCTTCGTATAATGGATTTCAATGGAACATCTTACACGTATTAATGCATCTTTTGTATAGAGAAAGTGGATATACAAATTGTATGTCAGCTTTCCAAGTAAAGCCATGAATTTATGTTTATTTTTTTATATAAATCATTTTGACTGTCAATAGAATAGTAATCTAATTTTAGTGATACTTGATAGATATTCACACATACGTTTAGTCCTTAATTATGTATGAACGTTTTGATGTTAGATTTATATAAGTTATTGTTATAATTGTTAAGTTATAATAATATTATTATAATGAAAAGCTTAGCTTCCTGAAAAGGAAGGTTCAGTCAATATATATATATATATAACTAGCTGTTGCACGCGACTTCGTCGGCGTAACTTTAAAAAATATAGCCTATATTACTCGCTGATAATGTAACTTTCTCTGGGTGAATGAATTTTTTACATAGGTCCAGTAGTTTATTAATTACAAACATACAAAAATACAAATCTTCTCTCTTTATAATATTAGTATATATAGATAGACGTAAATTTGTGAAATAAATATATGATTATTAAAAAAAAAAAATTATAAACGAAAGTTCATTTAAAAATTATCGATTATAAAATTAAATAATTAAACCCAGTCCTTATCAAATTTGGGACGAAAATCGAAATTAATATTGAGTCGTAAATAGCCAAACATGAGACCAATAAGAGAGGCTTAGATTCGCGCCGACCAATAAAAGATTGGGGTCGAACCCATAAAACTATAACCAGAAAATATGTCTGGAGGAGAATTTCTTAGCAATAACCGTGACCATTTGGCGAAACCCCCAAATGTCATACCAATGAATTCATGTCTTCCACTTTTTTTCGCTGTTTATCGCGTCTCTTTATTACGGTCGGGCATTTTCGTCCAACAGGGCTTTGAGGGTATATTTTTATTGCGTTCGAGGGTTCACGACAAAATACTGGTTCGAATAATTTGTTTATAGCCCTCATATTGGTTTCCGCTGCTTACGTCTTTAATAAAAGACCATTTTATTCAGCAATAAGGACATCAAGATATATCTATATGGATCTATAAACTGTGCTTTATCTGTTTTTTTACACACAATACACATGACAAAATCGACGTGTTATTAAAATTGTAGTGCTGTTCTGTCTCATTGAGGGAGTAAGAGAGTCAATCCCTTATCATTAATCCAACTATGGTCGTCAACGCACTTGCAGCACCTAGGCCCGTAGCCAAGTGTGCTTTCTACAGTCGTTTAAGCTACGATACGCTACGCTACGCTACGCTACGCTACGCTACGCTACGCTACTCTACGCTAAGAGTAAACTTGGTGAGTTTTCTCTTAGCGTAGCGTAGCGTAAACGACTGTAGAAACTTGGGTAGGCCCCCTGTGGTGTTGCTTGTTTTATTACAAAGTCGCCTATAATAGGCGACTGTAGGCTTCTAACATCAAGTGGACAGTCAGCCTGTCTGACGATCCATTACTTTACATAAAAAGTAATTAGTATATTTATAAATTACTAGCTGGTGCCCGCGACTTCGCCGCGTTGAACGATGAAAGGTACCCTATGTCTTTTTTGGTGTCCCAGAGAACGTGTATGCAAAATTTCATGGTGATCGGTTCACTAGTTTTTGTATGAAAAATGTACAAACATACTTTCGCATTTATAATATCAGTACGGACTAGTACGGATATATGTCAACGTTTTTCAAAACTATTCTTGAAATTAATAATTTAATTAAGAATGTGATTCACTTAGTTTACTTACAACTTAACAAAGTTGACAAGGTTTAAAACTGGATGCCTCACTTTGAATGTGTTTTCTGTTTCTATAATCTGCTTATACTATACTAGCGAACCGCCTCCGGCTTCGCGCGGGTATAAACTTTTTTTTGTCTTTTTCTCTTAAAACATTCCTCATTTAACGCTCATTTAAGAATGGTTAAATTTTGTTAATATACAGTGCCGAATTATAATTGGTGTTATTTATATTACATAGATATGTATGTAGTACGAATGTTAGACAAACACAGGCCAGTTGGTTAGACGTGAGACCAGCCGATATGTTTTGTCGGCTGTAGACCGCGGCGACGCCTCTCGCCGGACGCGCGGACCCTGAACCTACTAAGCATTACTCGCCATTGGAGTTGCCATTCGAATATTACCTTTTAAATCCTTATCTTCCTAAATTATTCGTTTTACTCGTTTCCCTTTAATTATACTTAAAACATAAATAAACACACTACATCCGTACTAATATTATAAATGCGAAACTATGTAACTCTTTCATGCAAAAACTACTGAACCGATCACCATGAAATTTTGCATACACATTGTCTGGAACACGAGAAAGGACATAAGGTACCTGTCATCGTTCAACGCGGTCGAAGTCGCGGGCACCAGCTAGTATTTTAACATCTGTACACTACATTAAATATTAGGTATACACAAAAAAACTTTAAATTATATATTTAAATTCAACAAGTCTAAGTAATCAGTACTTTACTATTAAATTTTATAACTTCACTTATTGGCTAATACCCTACATTAGGCTGAGCCTGTCCTGTGGGAGTCTCTTCGTTAAAAATATCTGATATTTATTATGTCTTGGCGACACTGCTTAGCTTTCTTCTCGGCCATCATTGTAACAAGCTACGTGTAGCCCATTCCCGTATAATAAAATGAGATCACCACATATAAACAATAAACCAGTGATCCTTCGAGACGGATAAATAAAAACAATTATAAACTAACTAGCCAGTATACAAAAACTAACAAGCCTTTTATATAAAACAACATAATATGCTAGAACTTATTCCTCGATCATTTTGTTCCTTATCTGTCTTGTATATATTTTGAAGGTAGCCATACTACGATAAAGTAGCTCTTCAATATAATATATTATTACTCTTCATTGGAAGTAAATTAACACAATGACGACACGTTTGGACTAGTGGCTAGTAAACCTAGCTGTTACCCAAACGGGCGCCAGTTCAAATCCCGCTAGGGGCAAATGTTTATGTGTTAACATTTTACCTTTGTATCTGAGTCATGGATGTTTTGTATTTATAATATGTATTTATTTACAAAAAAAAGTAATCTATGTAGTATATCAACTGTCTGGTATCCATAATACAAGCATTAGTTGATTAGTATGCAACTAGATGGTGCTGTGTTTGTATGTGTGAAGATATTATATATTATAATACTTATTACTGATTTATATTTTTCTTGTATGTATATTTATAATGTGTAGCGACATATTGTATGTTTCCCTAATATAAATAAAATAAAATATTATATAATATAAATTGCCTCCTCCATTCGTTCGTACATCTGAACGCGACGGTGTGGCTTCCTGAAATTTAGATGTCACGAATAGTACGCTTTCGGGTACCTAATGTCCGCTGTACGCAATTGTTAGTGACCAGTGCGGTGTGGTGGGGGCAAGATTGAAGATATGCTACATACAGGAACTGCCTAATGGGAATGTGCAGCGTAAATCTTCGGGAGACGCGTACGAATATGAAACTGTAATTGGGCCTCGTTTTGGGGATATTTGTAGCGATTTTGGACATTAATTATTCTGACAAGAACATATATATATATACAGGGTGTCCCAAGAAGTAGTGATATAAAAAATCTAGGAGGTAGAGGACCTCGAGGGGTATCCGAATCACCCCCATGTATGTTCTGCGATTTTTCGTATTTTCCGAGTTATGATTTTTTTTTTAATTTTTTACCTAAACTCAGCGTTAGGTAACCACGAGGTTTTTAATTATAGTGACATGAATTATTGTGACAGATGCCTGATTTTTTTTAGAGTAAGCTGATGGACAGGCTAATCGGCTCAGTAACATTTACTATCATTGGATCTTGGCAAAGGGTCAAAAAAATTGAAATAACAAAAAAAAAAAAAAAAACAAAAATAACGCACTATTTTTCTCAATTTTAAAGATTTTTTAAAAATAAAGTATATATGGTGAGGTTTGCTAGGAATTTTCTAATTATTTGCGTCCGAGAAAGGCATTCCTGTACTGATGGTTTAATGGGAAATTCCTAATTTTAACGCAAGGTGTGGTAGGTGAACTGTGTATAAACCAAACAATTATTGTAGGAAATCTTTTAAGTTTCATAGACTGCAACAAAATCTCTGCCATGAAGCGAAAATTTTTAATGTTATAATAATATGTTTATTTAGAGCTGAGTATCCTTCCTTTAGACAGCAAATTAGTTAATATGTTTAAGGTCCTCTTTCACCAAGTACAAGTAAAGTGTTGATTAGTTATTTTTAGAAATAATTTTATATTTTATTAAATTATGCACTCGGTCTACTGTGCATCCTTCGATAGGCGATTTTTTTTTATTATTTTCTTTTTAATGTTTGTGACTTTTACAGTACAAACAAAGGTATATCATCTCCTTCATTCCCGGTTACCGGTGACTTTAAATAGCGGTTAGCCTACTTGATATTTTACTCAGAGATGGTGAAAGATACAACCTTTCTCGTTTATCGCTCTTTTTATTAGTGAAAAAATAACTATATCAAAATCCGTTTGTTACTTTAGAAGCGACCTTATTTTTTATGTATATATGTTATAATCAATAATTTAGCATGGTATTAATTTTAAATTTTTAGAATGAAATCAAACTTTTTTAATGATAAAAACTGAAGAGAGACAGATATTTTATTTTTGGTATATATATAATTTTTTGAAAAAAATTTCAAGCGTGCGAAGTCGTAGGTTGGTCGCTAGTAAAACATCATAATGTAAAATTACAATTTCATTATTAGAATCAGACCAGACATCAGAATCACCAATAAATATTCATTGAACATCTAAAACATGATTGATACTCTCGCATTAGCTGGCCAATTACAAATTCCGATTCTGTACGTCATAAAGGGCTCATCACACGGCGTGTCGCTGCGACAAACCGCACAAATGACGCCGATCAACAGCCTACACTTGTTATTGAATAACCACCTTCCCCTGTGCCTATCAATTTATCACGCATTCAATGAAGGCGAAACTATATTTCATAGCTGTACGGGCTGACACTGAATCTGTACATCCCATTATAAGCATACATTAAATGACGTCAGTAGTAGGTGAAAATTCAACTTTAGTGTAGTGTATTTAAGATGGAATTTCGCTTGGTGGTGTATGTGGAATTATGACGTTAGTGTACAGTATTGAATGTTGCATATTGACGTCATCTAAAAGGGAGTCTACAGGCGAATGCAAAATGGTTGTCCCATGGATTTGGCATATGTTAGGGTGGATATTGTTGGATACACACGGTCAGTCATTATTATCATTTTTCTTATTATTTTTCTGGACATATCAAAAACATTGGTTCTATTGTTCCTACTCTGATTAGTAGATTATTATTATTATTATTTTTTCAATTTCTTTGTTAAACTGTTAACAAGTCTCTTAATTTTTTTTCATCTTGAAGCTGATTTTAAATTTTTTACCAACTTTTGCCGCACCTTCATCCACACCCCTTTTTCTTAGGTCTTTAAATATTTATTAGATTATCTTTGTTGGCTACATATTTTCGTCAGGCGTTAAATTATTTACCTTTATTCTGGCAAAATCTCATGATCGGTTGAATAGTCAAGGCATGAAATCGTAACTAACAATCAAACTCACTTTCTCATTTATAATAATAGTTAGGATTCTATATGCTAAAACATGTATAAAAATGTCGGAAAATAAATGGTATTTAGAAATTAATTAGTCATATTATTAGAAAATAAAATAAATAACGCGACATACGTTTTGAATGAAATATTATGAGTAATTTTTAGTTTTTATCTATCAAATAAGTCAACAAACAGTCTAAAGTTTTTGGAATTTTTCTAAAATAACCTATAGTATCGATGGTCTCTTACAAACACCAACAAAACCAGATAAGATCTTGCAGGCCATTATAAGATAAATGACTGAATTTTATAACAAGCCGAAATCGTAAACAAATCCGAATCGTCAGTGTATCCCGCCACTAATCTATATGTCTTAGCTGATCCGTGTCGCAGTATTTCATAGCGGAACTAGTGAGCGTGGAACTAATTGTTGGGGGTCTGCATGTGTGACAATTCTGTTTGTCTGTCTGTAGATTTGTTGCTTTGACATTGCACGCAATCGATGCCGCCACTATAGTGTTGGTTCAATTGTCTGTGAGATTGGGTGGCTTGATTTGAGATGTGATTGTTTGTGCCATTCATTTGAATACATTCTCTATTTCATGAGAAATTGTTTACATGACAACGGAATTAGAAGGGTTGTTTGTTTATGCGTTTGTTAAGTATTAATTTGTTTAATTTTTATTATATTTTCTAATACAAGTAATGCTACTGGTTATTTAAGTGTGCCACCGACCTAAACTACTTAACTATTTTAACTAACTTTAACGACTTAACCGATCTTCATGCAACTTTGCATACTACACGTTGTTAGTGATCCAGAAAAGTAACCTAACTCAATATTTATAATACCAGGTTGTCTTCCAAACAACCTGGTATTATAAATATTGTAATTAAAATAAAAAAGGGTATTCTAAAAACTTCGTCACTACAGAATTAAATAAGCATTACTATTTAAATAGTTTAATTTACTTTAAAGTTCCAACTCTACTAAAAATCGACTAATCAGCAGATTTGATTGATGCGAGTTTTGAAACTTGTCGACAAATTAATCCGCTACTAAATCGTTGCACCAGTCGCGTTCAAAATCCACGCGTCTAATTTGTGATACAAGTAATATTGAGTTGCTTTGAACATTTATAATTAGGCATTGATTGACGAGTTAGGCACACCAAAGGTAATGGATATTACATTATAAAGTTATATGTAATAGGTATGTGTGAAATGAGATCAATCAGTTTTGTATGGAGATCAGGCCATCAGATGTACCATTAGGTTAGAAGAAATTATAGATTTTTACTGGGAAAATATCATGTAATTCGGTAATAGGGTTTCATATATATTTAAGTTTGAAGTTTGTATTTTGCCCTCACTATTTCTTACTAGTACTTAATTTTAAAATGTTATTTGAATTTAGAATGAAAATTGGTTGGTAGTTGCTATAATTTTTTAAATAATTTAGTAATTAAAATTAATTAACTTTATTTATTAATTGCATGTTAATCAGTGTGGAATATTAACAAACAAAAATTAAATAAGTACAAAAAAACCAACAGAAGATTATTATAAAACAATATTTTCATAAATAATTTCATTCAAAACATACAAACTTTCTCATTTTAAATATTATGAGGAACTATCTGGTGCTCGCGACTTAGTCTGCGTTGAAAAAAAAAGCAATATAACGCTTGACCTCGTGTTGCTGTAACACTTTGGCCAGGCTTTTAGTTTTTATTTTTTAATTATCCCTCGGGAATTGTTCTTTTTTTCTGGATGAAAGGTACATATCCTTTCTAGTGTCCCAGACAACGTGTATGCAAAATTTCATGGTGATCGGTTCAGCAGTTTTTGAGTGAAAGAGTTACAAACATCCATACATCCAAACATACTTTCGCATTTATAATATTAGTAAGTATAGATTAGGATAGATTAGGATACACATTATTATATTAATTACTAGAGACAGATTATTAATAAGGATAACTACGCTAAGCAGACTCCCCTGTCACTGCAAAAAATTAATTTCCTACCATTGAAAAACTGATGAAAATTTTGTTACCTTGTATTTTCTTCTATTCTAGTAAAATATCTGTCGAAATAGGTGCTTATAAAAAGTATAATAAACATTACCTAAAGAAACCAACTGTTTACAATGGGCCTAATATTATCAAAGTAGTGAAATCCAGTGATTGATTTATTCCCCTGACTGTCCGCCGTACGTCCTGCGCTACACTGACACGAACGCCATTTCCCTGCCCTGTCGTCTCTAATTGCGATAATAATTCATGTCTAATAATAATCTTGTGTTATTATCGGATTGTCACAGGTGAGGATGTACTTCTATATTGTTTCTGTTTCCGTCTGTTAGTCATAGTGCATAGTCTATTGTTAGAAATTCATTTTGGTGTATTTGTGTAGTAATTAGTTATGTTTATTAGCGTTTTGAAACTAAAGATGTTATACTATAAGCAGTGTCGGATAAAGCCAGCGCGTTGCCCGTAAGAAATTTAAACTAATTTTTTCAAATCTAAAATAATAAAAATTATATAAGTTCACTCATAAACCTAATTTACAGTTTTTTCAAATCTCGTGGAAGGGGGGAAAGCTGTGATGTTTCGCCATAAAAGGCTTATAATAAAGGCCATAAAGGCTGTTCGAGGTTTTTTTTATATAATACTTCTAGGTTTTTTTTTTTTTTTTTTCGAAATAATGTATTTTTTTCTCTATTATGATAGTATCAAATAAACAAATTTTTGTATCTTTTTTTCTTTGAAATAACAGCACGTGCTTTAAAAAACTCATAACTGGCACTGTTTACAATAGACCATAGTCATCTGGCAGTGTCCACTGATGCTCCATGAACAGCCTATCTAACGTTGACAACACAATCATAATGATTTATTAATTAATGGTACCACTCGGCGTCATCCGTGCTGTCCTTGCGACTCACTAATGACTCAATCACAGACAGATCGTAAACGGAACCGATCTAATTAATCATATGGTTCACATCCTGCCTCATAATCAATGAGCCATTATTGATTCGAAATCATTACCGTCGCACTATCATTTTGAAGCAATTTTGATTCGTACTTACCGAGGTAAGTTTGTAAACAATACCCAAGTTTTTAGGCAGTAAATGCTAGTAGCTAAAGAATTTATTAATGGAAACCAGAATTTAATTTACTTTTAGAATTACTAGTAATCTGTAAACATAAATACACTTACTTAGTATCTCTGATTTTTTTTTAAATATATTTTAAAAGCTTTTAAATTTAATGCTGCATCAGGATTCTTATTGACAAAACAGGTCACCGTTGTCAAAATAAATATATAATAGTAGGACTGACGTGCACATCTGGTCACTCGTATGCCTTCCTCACAATTTTCAAGTAGGACCTATCAGAAGCAGCCTAGATCACCGTCGACTCGTGGCCAAGAACACCTTTAAAATATGTTTCAAAATTTATATATATGTTTCTTTCTTATGGTATCATGCAAAAGTTACTGATGGCAGGGTAATATTTACAATTTCCTAAAACAATGCAAGTACAATTTCCTATTGAAGCGTTGTAATACAAAGAACGGGTCACGATTATTACGCGTACGTCATGCGATTATCCGACGTTTGTCGGACGGAGGCAGAACGATTTATTGCGTACTAAATCACTATTTCAATATTAGACACAGTATGTGCCGTGTGAAAGGTCACTACAGATAGCAAAGCTCTAATTGTAACTGGCTTGAAAACTGAAACACAAAAGAAAAGTCTATGTAAATATATTTAAAAAAACAGGAATCGTCTAAATTTTTATACTATTTTTAAGCCAAATACTTAACTACTACTGGCAAGATTTAAAAGAAATTATGCTAGTAACTAAAAAATTTAATCGAAAAGTATAATAATAAAAAGTATTAATTTTTCTACCTATATTCACATTAATTTTTATACATTTGCCATAATAGAGTTATTAGAAACCAAAACTAATGCTTTGTCACAGAGAACTATAATTTGTCTTAAATGTCTTTACTTGAATGTGTCCCTTTTACAACTTTAAATTAGTTTAAATTTATAATTAAATAATAATTAAATTTATTAAAAAAAATTACAAGTTTATGAAAAAAAATTCTTAAATGGACTGTACAATAAGTAAGTAGGTACTCTATGGTTTATGTGTTTCTAGTAACATTATGGTGTCTATGGCTGTTACCATTACAATGACACACGTCTCTACACTATCCGTTCCGTTCACCACGTGAAGCCTTCTGCATATTTTAGTGCCATGGTCAACACAATGTGGAAGTGGACTTTGTTTTTTATTATTATTTATCCACTACAAAGTTAAAGGCCTCATTCGAATTCTTTTGTATCGGGATTATTTGTATATTTATAATTCTGTTTTTGCATCAGCCTATATATGTTACAAAATTATATATTACTAGCTGTTGCACGCGACTTCGTCCGCGTAACTTTATAAAGTATAGCCTATGTCACTCGCTGATAATATAGATTTCTATAGGCGAAAGAGTTTTTAAAATCGGCCAAGTAGTTTTTGAGTTTATTCATTACAAACATACAAATCTTCTCTCTTTATAATATTAGTATAGATGTTAAATTTGGGTACCTAGCATGTGTGCCTCCAAGTTAAAACCATCAAAGATTAATATATTAGATATTTATTATACATATATAATAATACATATATACATTATATCTATCTGGAATAATACCTTTGAAACAGTAAAACATATAAAACAACTCCACATATAAACAAACATACATAATCCAATCACTATTTTTATAATAGTATAATTTAAATAATAACTCATATAAAATAAAATTTTCATTGTGTCCCTTAAATTTATCAACCTCATATTCCATATAAACCGTACGCCGGCACAAACCGCACTATTTATAACACAGCCACGCGCGCCCTGACCAATCACCGTCGTACGATAGGTGGCAATTTGAATTTGGAATTGTACGGGCCGACTCAAATTTACCGCTGTAAAACTCTGTACTCAAACAAGAATGTGCTTAAGCGTTTGGGAATAAGGTTCACAATAAAGTTGATCGGTGTTTTAGGGTTGTCAAAACGTTGTTTAAACTTGGTTTTGATTTATGCATTCGTTCGATGAGTTATTTCTCGGTCGTGTTTCGTCGAGTTACACTTAGAGATAACTGCCATAGTGTTTGAATACGTTTTTGTCTATTTAGTTGCAAAATACTACACTTTTTCAGATTAAGTAGTAGCAAGGCACTGGTTAGCCTGTCTGGCGGCAGTAACCAACCCATTACAGCATGTATTCTGTTGTGTTTTGGTTAGTGACTGAGGTAGGGAGCCAATTTCCCTTCCTTCTCCTAATCCTTAGTCCTATCATGGTCGACTTGCATCCGTAGGACGTAGGACTTCCTTTGCTGGACATAGGGCCTACCCCTATAATTTTCCAATAGGACCGGTCAGAAGCAGCCTGGACTTTTCTTAATATCTCGCAGCATTTTTTTTATATAGGTGCGTTTAGTTATAGATAAAGACCAAAACCAGTCGCAAATAAACTTGAAATACAGTGATTTTTTTTAACTAGGCTAATTCCTGTGAATACTACACGAGAGTTAAGAACTTTTACTTAATTTTTTTTTAGAAAGTAAAATTAAAGAAAGAAATATCTATATTTACTAATATTATAAATGCGAAAGTATGTTTGGATGTATGGATGTTTGTAACTCTTTCACGCAAAAACTACTGAACCGATCACCATGAAATTTTGCATACACGTTGTCTGGGACACCAGAAAGGACATAGGGTACCTTTCATCCAGAAAAAAGGTCTATTTCCGAGTGATAAATAAAAAATAATAAACTAACGCCTGGCCAATGTGTTATAACAATACGAGGTCAAGCGTTATATTCCTTTTTTTTAAATTTCCAACGCGGACTAAGTCGCCAGCACCAACTAGTGTATCATATTTTCATGTGTTCTTTTTACATTTAAAAATAATATTTGTTTTAAGTATTTTTTTTTATAAGTGACCTAAATATTTCAACTACAAAAAATAGGAGCAAGTAACTTAAAACAAAGACACTACATTACTTGTATAAGTTATAACAATAAGCTAAGTAGGATAAGTCAGTTATAGTAATAAAATAAGTAATGCACTTTCTACTCGAGCTTTCTTGCACCGAATGTTGCCAACACTGGATTTATATCCTGATTATTTTCAAAATGATCTTGTCTTTGTCAACAGTATGAATAGATAGATATGACACAGTATAACATGCTGATAGTATCTCTTTTACATCAGTTTAAACATTCACAAATTTCACACATTGTTTTAACCACAGTAAGTAAAATTATTGTTGGTTTATTGAACGATCGTATATTTTTTTCCTATAAATTAATTACATATTGTCATGTTTTTATAAAAATTAAACCTAAAAACAAATTAAGAAAACATATTTTTCTCATTCAGCTTAATTTCTCAACAAATACGTTTCGATAATTTATTCGAATTGAATAGATATTATTAATTGAATAGATAATTCATTCGAAAATTGTTTAATTATTGGACATATTATTGAATATAATTATTTTGATAATTTATTCGAATTGAATAGATATTATTAATTGAATAGATAATTCATTCGAAAATTGTTTAATTATTGGTCTTATTATTGAATATAATTATTTCGATAATTTATTCGAATTGAATAGATATTATTAATTGAATAGATAATTCATTCGAAAATTGTTTAATTATTGGTCATATTATTGAATATAACAAATGACGTGACGTGTAGGTGGTTACTAATGCCTAAATACATAAGTTGAACCAAGGACGTATCTTAGGCCCTTATTAGCATTCACTTACATCCTAGTATCGAGATAATGCTTCACCAAGGATGTGCAGGTATAACTTTAGGGCCTCAAGACAGGTAACCTTAAGAATTCATCTACATCTAAAGCCTATGGTTTTCTCAAATATGCTCTAGACTACTCTAGAGTCTTGTTACTGTTTCACTAATATGCTGTGTACAAGCAGAGATAGCGATGTCCGACAGTATGAGACATTCCTTTTAAACAAATTTAGTGTTTCGGATTAAATCTTGAAAGGTTTCTAAGAGAATGATTTCCTCTTGACATTACCAAATGTAACTTTTCTATAATGGTTCGTATATCATTAAAACTGTGGCTTAAACTTTAGGTATTTCTAACTCACAAGCCCAATGAACCATTTTGGACTTGAACTGCCGGATCCTAAATTTTCAAAATTATAGTAAATTATCAGGAAAGTAGTGGATGTGGACTTCTGCTTGAATAGACCTATATTTGTAGATGTCTTTCAACTATTGATGATCAATTAAGATAATGCTGAACTATTTACCTAACTTGAGCACAACTTTTTTAAAATAAAGTTAAATTCTTTTTAAATTCTTGAGTTCATATCGAAATCTCATTTGCTAAAACTTCTCTCAAATTGGTTGCCAGTGTTGAGTGAGGATTAGCGGTTTCATTAACACCTAATAATATTAAATTTGTAGTTGTGTCGTTTTAACGCGAAATTGGGTGTATGTACTCACAAATATCTCGTCAAAGTCAACTTCATGATATAGGTGCTTAACTCGTATTAGGTTGATATTTACGCGTATTATACGCACACTAAACAACGATGCAACTTTTCAAAATTCGTATTCAATATGTATTTCTTACAAAGGACGGTAATATTACAATATTACAGACAAACATGTCACAGAGAAAAATTTTCTACAGAAAGCTCCTTAACCTTCAATTATTTGTCATACTACAGAATTTATATATAAGAACTGTACACGAACTGTGTTTGAAACAACTTCGTCAGTGTAACTTTACAAAATGCAAGCTATATTACTCGTTAATGATGTGGCTTTCTATAGATGAAATAATTTTCAATAACAATCTAGTAGTTTTAAGTTTCTCTCTTAATAATATTAGTATAGATAATTATACATAACAATTAAATTAAGACACATACAACTGTACCTACACTCTACAGCTTATATTATGTGGAGATTTCATAAGCAGAGTAGTGCTTCTAGTGGTGGTAGGACTAGTACACACTGCTGTAGCCACTTTCATATAGAATACCCGTTAAAAAAAGTATGTATGCTATTTTACTTATGTCCTTTCTTTTAACTTATTAAAGTCAGCAGCATATTTGAAATTCCTATCATGTTGCTATTTGTTAATAGGCGAAGGTACCTAACATCAAGTGGACCTTCAACTCGCCTTTAGACTGCCATGTTATATTGTATAAATATTTACTTACATACACATAAACATTAGTCAGTATCTTATTATTATGAAATACCTAACTTTGTGTAAAATAATAACCATTGTTTCCTTGAAAATATTGCACGATAAATATGTGTATGGGTTGTACATAGAAATCCGATACGGCACGTCAAACCCTATGCCAGAAGAGACTTCCAAAACTGTTCCCTTATCGCAGCAGCCACTTACACTAGTTTTAATTAGAGCTCGTATTTTGTAAGTCGAAAATTAATCAAATTATGTACGTGTTAGGGGTGAGGGGGGGCTAGAGACATAACTTCAAGATGATGTTATGCAAAAGGACACCAATTGTATTCTAGTTTAGTTCTAGTTTCAGCTGTAACCGAATAAACAATCTAAGGTTTACATTATTTTAAATTACAGCAAACATTTAATTGTAGATTAATAACTTCATTTTAATTATAAAAACACATGTCAGTGGTAATATCTTCTCTTACAACTAGCATCGCTAGCCACAAGAATACTCGGGAGTAATTTAAATATTTTTAACGACTGCAACGATAAGTTCAATGAGATATTAAGTTTATTATTTTTATAGATTTATAACTTCACACATAAAATAGTGAGAGCAATGAGCAATGTATAATATAGAATAAATAATAAAGCTAAAGCCAAGTTTGAATTTAAACGAAAAAGAGATATAAAATAAATATGACAATAATTATGCTATTTTCAAATGAATTATCTATTCAATTTCTATTCAATTGTATTTAATTATTCATATCTATTCAATTTGAATACATTATCAAATTAATTATATTCAATAATAATGACCAATAATTATACAATTTTCTAATGAATTATATATTCAACTAGATTTTGCCCGCGACTTTGTCCGCGTCCTTTTTCTTTTCCGATCGCTACCGAACTTCACAGGATCACCCGCTGGGCTAATCTGAAGATTGTCTGAAAATTTCATCAAAATCGGTTCAGCGGTATTGGAGTCCATAGGAAACATACTGGAACATACATACACATATTACCTTTTATTTTTATATATATAGATTTCTATTCAATTTTATTCAATTATTAATTCAATTCGAATAAATTATCGAAATAATTATATTCAATAATATGACTAATAATTATACAATTTTCGAATGAATTATCTATTCAATTATTAATATCTATTCAATTCGAATAAATTATCGAAATAATTATATTCAATAATATGACTAATAATTACACAATTTTCGAATGAATTATCTATTCAATTATTAATATCTATTCAATTCGAATAAATTATCGAAATAATTATATTCAATAATATGACTAATAATTATACATTTTTCGAATGAATTATCTATTCAATTATTAATATCTATTCAATTCGAATAAATTATCGAAATAATTATATTCAATAATATGACTAATAATTATACAATTTTCGAATGAATTATGTATTCAATTATTAATATCTATTCAATTCGAATAAATTATCGAAATAATTATATTCAATAATATGACCAATAATATACAATTTTCCAATGAATTATCTATTGCATAACACCATCCATTCAAACGCTTTACTAAAAGCATTTCTCCACATATCGGAGGGAGTTCACACCTTTCGTCACCACATTTGAAACATTTCCTTCCTAGTGTCATATTGCATTGCCATTATTTTGTTTAACTGTGTAATTTCCTTTGTTCTCAACGATAAAGGTTTACCTATTTAATGTAAAAAAAAAAGACTAATCTCTAGCCATTTATAAGGCCATCAATTCTATAATACTCAACATGTTTTATGACTGGATACTCAAATTCCTATACAAGCATAATTTTCCTTTCAATATACATCAATATTTGTATAAAAATACTCTTAAAATTACGCAAAAATTTAGTAATTAAGTTATATCAAATTAATCAAACAAATAAAATCTTTAGTTTCGATCAATTTGCTACAGTTTATTTTTTTTAACTTTAACTTTTTTAAATTTTTATAAAATGTTAGAATAATGTACCAATAGTTCAGATAAGAGGATCAAACTTTTTGGAGAACTTGATTAAGATATGCTAGAGTTTAAAAACCTACGAATTTTGCTTCCCTAGACTAGATATTGAACCAACAGGAGGCTATTGGTAATTTAAAAAAAAAAAAAAAAAATTTTAAATAAAGATTAATTCGTGTACATTTTCACACCTGTAAAAAAATATGTCGATCTTGGATTTTTGTGTTACGAATGGGTTATTAAAATTTCATTAAATTTAATTAATGGACACAAAATAATTTTAATGAAAAACCTAATTTGTTTCACGAGAACTTCGTAGATTTTCAAAGTTAAGATTTAACAAATTTCGGCAAGTTAAGTTAAAGTATTACACAATTATACATCGTCGTCAATATACCTTTCCTCTTATGATAACTATAACATCATAAGAGGAAAATGATAAGAAAAATCGATAAACCGTTCTATAATTCAAGATTTGTTTGTCATTCCTTAAAATATATTTCTGTTGGTTATAAAAAAAAAAATTATGAAGAGTCATCATCCGACGCAATCAAATTCCATTATTTTAGAATTCAAAAGAGACCCTTTAAGTTCAGGTAAAACAACCCTATGTTTTGTATGACAATAAGAAATCACAGTTAACAAACCATACCTCAACACTATAGTAACAGAACATCAAGTGCAGTACTTAATAACAACTTAGCGCCCCCGTAGGTGGAGGCTGGTGCCTCCCTCGTCTGTCAAACATATGACAAGCGCAGATTTCGCTTTGTACTTGTCAAAAATATAGCAAACAAAAGATACGGGCATACGAATAAATGAAGTGAGCTGATATATCTTGCTTTAGTAATAGTGATGCGCATTAAATATCGATAAAACGTTTGTAAGTTGAGGCAAAGCTGTAAATTGAGTGTGTAGTGCGAGTTTTAATCGATTAGCTACTACTTGGGCACTACACACGCTGCTTCATTCCCATACAAATCGATACGCGTTACGCGTTCGATGTGTTTAATCGAGCAAAAGTCGCACTACACCATACTATCTGGATATAGATAGTATGGTGACAGAAAAAACGGTACTTAGATGAGTGCACATTAATTTTTCATAAGTTTATCTGTTACTCCTTAACTTTCTATATATTATAAAGGATGATAGGCAAGCTAAAGGCCCACTTGATGGTAGACACTCCAACCAACACCAAGGAAAGATGCAGTTGCCAACCTTAAATCATATCAGGGTTCGTTGGGCTGGCGGCAGAATACCAGCTTCTCTAAAAGAGAAATTCTCGGGGACTCGGAAAATTCTGAGATTTGCGGATTTTTGTTGAAATTTTGATATATTTTCTTATGTTTTCAATGTTAATATATTTGTCTGATTTGAAAATTCTCATGTTTATGTACCTAATGAAAATATTGTATGCATTCATTTTATAGGTGGATCTTTTATATAGACTATATTTATTAATACACATTTTATCCCATAAATGTATTTCCGTTCTACAATAATTCGACTTCGATTTTTTATTCGCTTATAGATATTGATTATATTTAATAGAGCCGAGTTGAGCAGCTAGTTGAATATATAAAACAAATCGCCATGTTTTTCTTTCGATTACCTACAATAAAACTATCGACATGTCCCATCACTAATGAAGCAATATGTGTAGGCAGACAATATAATATAAGTGACGTATCGCACACTGACACCCGAGCGTTCGCGGGAAGTATGCAAAGAAGTTGTCCCGACTTTCCCCTGACAGTTTTGATACTTGAAGGTTTTGAGCTCGAGGCGATGTTTTGGAAATCTTGCATGTTACTAGTACTTGTTAAATAATTTTAACAAATTTAATATAATATATTTCTTCAGCGTTTGTCAGTCGTTAACATCGCAACATAAAGTTCGTCAGACAGCCTGACGGTTCACTTCATGATATGTGGCTACTTTTAGCTATTTACAGAAGCAACGCCATAGGTTCGGCAAGTGTGCAGCCTTAGTTGGATTAAGGGATTAAGAAGGGATGGGGAAATGGACTGTGGCATCCTGTGGCACAGTCATGCTGCTATTTTACAGTGGCCTTGGTTACTACTGCCAGACAGGACGCCCAAATTACTACAAATCGCAGTGTGCCCTGCCACAATGCTTTCAAGACTCAGACCCGGGCCTTAACAATAAAGTTGTAAGGATTGACTCATTTTTTATAAATATGAGTTATAAGGCAAGCACCTTAACCACTCCACTGATGAGCTCGACAAAATTTATATTAGTCATTAGCTCTTTTAAGTAATTTTAAAATAATAATTATTTGTTATGTTTTGAACATTACCATTTTCATTAAATACTTATACTTTATATAGATGTGGTAAATAAATGTACCTACACATTACTGAAAATATACACATAAATTCTAAACACAAAAAATGTGTTTAATAATTTACTTCAGACTACAATAGCTATACTTATACAATCTTGCTACCTACATTGCCACTTATAGGGTTTCATTATGTAGTACTTAAATAGATATTAACTTAGGTTAATTATTAATACTATACACAGACACAGAATCTACATGACGCTGTTAAGTTAAAATTTAATATTTGAACTGAAAGTATCAAGACTGTTGCATCGTTTCATATATCGACAGTAGCTCCAACAATAATAGTTCCGTATCCCATTTGAATATTAGAACATCCATCCACTGAAGATTTTACTCGCGAAGCTCTCTAAAGGGTGTCCCCCCCACCACCTCTAAAGGGGTGGCAGGAGCCGCACACACATAAGCGGCCAGTTATTAGCGTACGTATGTCGTGGGGGAAGGGGGGGGGGGGGGAGAAATGGGATTGGAAGAGGAATTTTTGTATATCTGAGCTTCGTGAGACTGGATAATTGTGGTTTTATAATTATTCTCAATTCACTAAAACGAAATGCTGCATATTTTGGAATTCTGCCTCTGTAATCTTTTAAAATGAGTTCGTTTTATTAATTTATTTCTATTATCTATCTATTTGTATACCTAGACAATGGACGGCATTAAAATTGTATGTCTTCGTTTTGAATTCATTTGTGTTACGTTTGTATTTAAATAATAATATTTAATTTTGAATGATTTTTAATAGAATTTTCTTAATTAATAAACAAATATTAAGTCATTAATTAATTTTTTAATTTATCACCTGTCACTATCATATTTTAAATATATTGTCAAATTTAATAATTGGTACTCTTTTCAATGAATTTTATGTCAAAGGCTGATGGACAACTTCATGTGGCGATCATAAGCAACATAAGAGTGAAGCAACATGAGAGTGCATTTCAGAGAAGCGTAAAGGGACAAATTTGTTTAAAATATATATTTTTTTAATTTTGATTTTGATCAACACACGGAATATTTTTTTATTTTTGTATTGAAAATTAAAAAACAGAAACGTGAAACTTTGACAGCTTGAAGATTGATACTATAAGGCATTTTTTGGCTTTATAGTTTATTTTAAAAATTTGCACTTACTCTTTTTTGGTTCCATATTGAAAGTGTATTCTTCACCTCACAATATTTTTGATTTTATTAAATGCACATCCCCCTTAATATTGAATGTTAAACCCCCTTCCTTCATCCCCTAAGTGTGTCATATATCTTTGAGTAAGCGTTATTGTTAACATATTTCAGCCAATACAGCCTACTTTTGCTATTTTCGTGAACATTTGTATTCATTCGCTATGTTTTATTGGCTGTATAGTGTTCGAGGATTTTCGATACCATTCTTTTATGTTTCTTCCTTCTTCCTATTTAACATAAGAAGCTTACACTGAACGTTTTATGTATCTACATAAATATAAGATAAGATAAGAAAATAAAATCTTAAAGTATAGAAGATATCATAAGTTATTTTCTTTAGGTAAAGGCATGCAAATATGTAGTACTAGCTGGTGCCCGCGACTTCGTCCGCGTTGAACGATGAAAGGTACCCTATGTCCTCTCTGGTGTCCCAGACAACGTGTATGCAAAATTTCATTGTGATCGGTTCAGTAGTTTTTGCGTGAAAGAGTTACAAACATCCATACATCCAAACATACTTTCGCATTTATAATATTACTAGCTGGTGCTTGCGACTTTGTCCGCGTTGAAAATTTAAAAAAAAAGCAATATAACGCTTGACCTCGTGTTGCTATAACACTTTGGCCAGGCGTTAGTTTTTTATTTTTTATTGATGCCTCGGGAATAGTCCTATTTTTCTGGATGAAAAGTACCCTATGTCCTTTCTGGTGTCCCAGACAACGTGTATGCAAAATTTCACGGTGATCGATTCAGTAGTTTTTGCGTGAAAGAGTTACAAACATCCATACATCCATACATAATAAGTTATAATAAGTACTATTATATACCATACACTTACAATAAGTATGAATGTTATTTAATGAATTTTTAAATGATAAACTTATATGAGGTTTTATTGACGAAGAATTGAAAAGAAAGCAAGCAATATTTCACACTTCTTTGTGATACGAAGTCTTTGCTTTGGCCTCAAACGTCTCGGCGTCGGACGGTTGACAAATGGAAGCGGTATCATACGAGAATCGGGAGTTGCAATATCCTTCCTGCAAGAGTTTCCATAGACATCGCTACGTTTTAGAGGTGAATTTTTTTTTAAATAATAATTATAATTTTCCATAGACGCTTACAGAAAACGGTTTTTTTTTCTATTTATTTTCCAAACTTAACAAAGAAATAGAATTTGACTTGACCTATTAACTTTGTTGAGTTATTTCTCATAACCTAAAATAATTGTATTTTACTAGCCTTAATAATTTAGATTTTTTTTTGGGGTTCTACTTTATTTTTTTATTCGGTCCTAGCACTTATTTTTTTTTAAATCTATTAATTGAATTAAATTTCAATTTAAACTAAGTACTTAATGTTATATTAAAGTGTCAAAATAGTAAAAGTATAACAAGTGGCTAGAATAATACTAAAATAAAAAATAAAAATAGAGCTAGAGTTTAAAACACATTAGTTTTGAACCTAAAATCCATAAGTATAATAAAATGAAAATAGAATTTGTTCAAGCTTTTGTTCAAGTTTTGGCCAAACCTTAAGTGTTGTAATTGACAACTCTAAGAGTTTCCTAATTCAACGTGAAGTACATTTGAACGCACAGCGGGTGTGAAGACGTTTTGGAAAATGTCGCATTTTTTACATTTCAACATTTCATATTGACAACGCATCCCGGCCTCTTTATGAACCCCTTTATTACTTTTTATGACGATTGTCACGTTTCCACTGGAGGGTTATGTTTAAATTCGTCGATTTATTTCCTCGATTCATTTAATTTATAGCGTCGAAATACATATTTAATAATAATTGTGTTTTTTATTGTCCTATAAAAAAACGGATATGCTAATGGCTATTTTGATGGCATATAATATGATTGCTGAAAAAGATTTTTTTTCTCTGTCTTATTATTATTATTATTTTTTTTTAATTAATAAATAAATGTAAAAATATAATTTTTATGATTCTTTTGGCCTATTTGTAGATATATAATCTATAAATAGATATTTTTTAAATTTATTGCTGTATGTAATCTAAATCTAAATAAGTAAAAAAAAAAAATAAAAAAATAATAATAATATTGACAGCTTAACGCCAGTGAATTTTGTTTGCCAAATATCTATAAATAAATAAATAGTTCTAGCCGCCAGAAAGACCCACCCAAAATTATGGCTATAAAACGCGTACTGTGTATATAAAAATCTTTAAAAACTGTTATTTTTCAATTACCCTGCATGACTGGTCATCAAGCAAGTATCCAAATTCAAGATAATACATAAAAGAACACGTGTAATAGCCATTTGTTTAAATCGTTTATGGTTTAAGAGACGTGATTGTAGTTTTAGGGTTCACTTGGCTTAAAAAGATTTTAGATATTATTTGAATTTTAACGTAAATTTTGAGATATTCATTTTTGTAATTCTTTCAAAGGTTGCAACGATTTATTAATTGACGAACCTCTTGCTTGAGTGGTTAAACTGCTTGCAGTAACGCTCTGTCTCAGGGGTCTCGGGTTCGTTTTTTATCGTTAACTCTAGTTTTGACCTGGCGTAAAAATTACACTTTGTCCTCGCCCCTTTTTCTTAGAAATGCAATTTCTAAAATGCATTCTAAAATGCAATTTGGTCTCCTGATACAAGTATACTTAATAGGAGGTCCCCTACACGCTTTTTGTACTTAGGCCTAAATAGATGAATAAATTATTTTGTATTTTTTTTGTATTTTTTTTTTGCATTTTATTTAAACATAAAATGTTAATTGCTCATATATTTTTGTTAGGCTTTTTTCCTATTTTCTAATGAACTTTTTTTTCTGAATGAGGTCCTTATGTCCTTTTCTGTATTCCTGAAAAGTGTATGCAAAATTTCATAATGATCGATTGATTAGTTAAGGCGGGAAAGCGTAACAAACAATCTCACTTACGCGTTTACAACGCTGTTGGTTATTGACAGATTTTGTATGCCAGTAATGTCATCATCATATTAATAAAATTGAAATACCTAATGATCAATAAATAAATTACTATTCTATAATATACTATTCTGTTCTGTTCTGTTCTGTTCTGTTCTGTTCTGTTCTATTCTATTCTATTCTATTCTATTCTATTCTATGGTTTTGCAATAAATGATTGAATTGAATTAAATTGAATCGAATTAAATCGATTTCCGCAGAACCCGGTACAATATAATTCGTATTCTGTCTTCGCTCATTGGCAGAGAGATAAATTTTTATTACAACTTTCCATAGAAGTGAAACGGGCACATTGTTATTGCGATAAGCATGACCTCCGTTTTTAGGACAACTCACAATTCGGACTGCTACCGGTTGCTTGACCGTTTTATAGATGTAATTTCTAAATTTTTACAAGATTTTTTTTTCCGTTACGGATTACATTGCTTATTTTTATAAAGGAATTTTATAATATTTATTCATGTCAATTGCTTTATGTTTTTCGGTTGCACAATAAGGCTAGGCTATTATAAATTAAATTTTTCATCAATATTAATTGTGGAATACATTTAGCACAAGTTAATGAAATGTTTGATTGACAGATACAGTCTTTGTCAATGGTGACGATTGCCAAATTGGCCACGGTTTTGGACTGACTATAAGTTAATCATTAATAATAACAGTACATTTTTGAAAACTTTTTGAACATTAACTAATTAAAAATTTAGTTAATCTAGTCTCGTCTCGTTGCCAGTGTTTACACAGGCACGATAGTCACTTGGCGTCAAATGAATCGTCAGCCTACCTGCCAATATTTTTCATAAAAAAATATATATTCACAGATAATTAGACTCTTATAAAATACTGCCAAATTGAAATCTGAGTAGACGGAGATTGTCAGTTGAGTGGCGACCTCTACCGTAGATTGTCATTAGTAATCGTCGGATCAAAGGATGTTTCGTGGCTTTATCTCCGTGTTGCGACGACAGAACTGCAGAAGGATGGAAGTGTTTTTTTTTTTTATTTTTTTTTATTTTTTTTACCACAGCTGGTTTTGTTTTGATGTCATTTTACTTTGATTTAAACGAATAAAAAATTTGATTTCATAAAAAAA
Source organism: Synanthedon myopaeformis (assembly GCA_944738685.1). Taxonomy (NCBI): domain Eukaryota; kingdom Metazoa; phylum Arthropoda; class Insecta; order Lepidoptera; family Sesiidae; genus Synanthedon; species Synanthedon myopaeformis. The sequence continues at coordinate 7,618,572 of OX122933.1, read as the reverse complement.
ATTACAAAGATCGTAAACAAAATTATTATATCTGTTTTTTTTGTATTATTTCCATTTTTTTGAAACAAACTGAAGTTGTATTACAGTTAGATAAATGGTATAAAGTTGACATTTGCCTTTAATTTATCAGGCATTATTTTACCATTTTACATATATCTACGAGTAGGTATTTTATTTTAGAAAAAAAAACTTTTAAAAATTAATATTACGAAAAATAACCCAACAAAAGTATGTCACAAAATAACATTTACATCCTTTTGTGAGTTCCCTCCCTCATCCATATTCAATCATGCACCAACGACGCGGATGCATATGCATGGTTGCAACTTGCATTGTTGCAGTCCCAATCGGGTACTCTTTGATCTCCAAGTGGCCTCCAGTGGCTTTGTTTACAGATTTTGGTTTCGATTGATCATCTATAAAAAAACATTGTTTTTTGTATGACAATACTGTCATGGGATATTATTTTACATACTTTAAAAAAGTACGAATCCGTACGTACTAATATTATAAATTCGAAAGTATGTTTAGATGTATGGATGTTTGTAACTCTCACGCAAAAACTACTGAACCGTGAATCATCGTGAAATTTTGCGTACACGTTGTCTGGGACACCAGAAACGACATAGGGTACCTTTCATCCAGAAAAAAGACTATTCCCGAGGGATAAATAAAAAATTTAAAACTAACGTCTAGCCAAAGTGTTATAGCAACACGAGGTCAAGCGTTATATTGCTTTTTTTTAAATTTTCAACGCGGGCAAAGTCGGGAGCACCAGCTAGTGAATAATAAATTAAGTATAAGTATATAATTAAGCACAAGCACTCTTCTTTTTAATACTATTCTTATTTTCTCCTACCTTACATTCCCACACATCGAAATATAGTAACTACTAATGCTGTTTCGGACTAGTTAGTTAATCAGTGATTCTACTACAAGTAGACCAGTAGGACGAGATGAATTATAATTTTTTATATAAACTTATATGCACTGAAAATTACCAATGAATAAAAAAGGGGCTACCAATATCTGTTATACAGATTTTTAATTTAAAACTTTGTTAATTTAAGTATAAAGAGTAGACCACAAAGAGAGCGGATCAAAACGATGAAAAATTATTGAAAGGGGGTCGAAACCGAAGGGTGGGAGGATGGAGGCATCGACTGTTGGTAAAATACAAAGATAACTTTACTGTCTATAGTCGAGAAACTACTTTAATTTGTTCGCGATAAGGTTTGAAATCGTCTAGCTCCAGGTTAAACCTTCCGTTGGATTTTGGCGAAATACCACAGGGGGGTGTTCTGTAATAATCGTGATTTTTTAATCAAATTTCATCTGTACAAGGGAAGAGAAGGCTATATTTTTTCATTATTTAATTTCGGTCGCTCGCGGCTTTTTGTACTCCTTCAAGGGACAGCCTTGTTTGAAGCGTTTTTTTTAATGTTTAAACAGGTCCGACTGTCATACCGTTGTGAATTCAACACAATTGTTAGATCAAGCTCTGAAGAAATCAATTCTTTCTCGTTATTTCCAATGAGTTTCTATTATTTTGTATCCAAATTTGAAAATATTAGAAAATAACAGTTTTTCTGCTATACATAAAAACAAACATACAAACTTTACCTCTTTATAATATTTATTTATTTATTAAGGTACACCAATAGAAAAAACAATAATACCATTTTTAAATTTGGCCATGGTCTGATGTGAATTCCAATAATAATACTAATAATCCATACTAATATTATAAATGCGAAAGTATGTTCGGATGTATGGATGTTTGCAACTCTTTCACGCAAAAACTACTGAACCGATCATCATGAAATTTTGCATACACGTTGTCTGGGACACCAGAAAGGACATAGGGTACCTTTCATCGTTCAACGCTTACGAAGTCGCGGGCACCAGCTAGTATAACATAATATGCAGCGGAATTCAATAGGTTTGACTTAAGTTTTACACAGCATTCTAGTACCATTTTAAATTGCAAACTGTCGGTGTAATTGAGGCCCAATTCGTAGCCGTATATTTTCACTGTTAATATGCCAGTTCGTTTTGTTACAGTCCTCAGTTTTACGTTTAACCAAACCATATTATAATATTAAAGAGACTAATATAATTACTCGAGCTTATTATGCAGAATACTTTAAGTAGGTAAACTCAATTTTTTTTTAATATACATATAACTAGCGGGCCACCCCCCAGATTTTTTCTGCAAATTCTATATATATAATATTATAAATGCGGAAGTATGTTTGGATGTATGGATGTTTGTAACTGTTTCACGCAAAAACTACTAAACCGATCACCATGAAATTTCGCATACACATTGTCTGGGACACCAGAAAGGACATAGGGTACCTTTCATACAGAAAAAAGGACTATTCCCGAGGGATAAATAAAACATAAATAACTAACGCCTGGCCAAAGTGTTATAGCAACACGAGGTCAAGCGTTATATTGCTTTTTTTAAAAAAATTTCATCGCGTACGAAGTAGTCGCGAGCACTAGTTATACATAAAAACCTTCCTCCTTTAACGCTCTTTCCTTAAGTCAAAACCGCATTAAAATCTAAGCATACATGCAGAGGGACAGACCACTGTTTTATACTGTGTAAAAGGTGTAAAGATTATTACACCTTTTGCACAGTATAAAACAGTGCAAAAATAAGCTAAAATAATTATAGAGGTCGTTATATTAAAATTAAGATTGTGTATAGTATAGTTTTTGCTCTGCTAGATGTACCTAAGCGTTATTTAAAAATAATATTTTTACAATTTTAATACATACAGAAAACACTGCGATTCGCAGTCACCAATTGGATAGCCCCTCTGGCGGCAGTATCCACTCTCTAAGAGAAGACCACCGTGAAATAACAGGCTTAGGCAAAAGTGAGAACTACGACCATTAGTATTTAAAGTTTAATGTTAATTTTTTTACTATAATTTTTTATTTATATAGATAATTATTTAATACTCTGTTAATTGTGTTTTGTTAATTTAAATAAACATAAACAATTAAATTAAAAAAAAATAACCATAAATTTATAATATTCTATGGTGTTATTAATAAAATGAAAAAACTGGGGTAGCTTCAACGTAGTTGCCAATTTGTATTGCAAATTTCCCCTCATAAAATAACGTTCAGTGCAAAATTCTATTTGAAATTCACTTTGTCCAATTAAACAGTGAAAAACTGTAATGTAAGCCGATTGAATATGTAAATCGGGACATCCCAATGTCCAATAAAGTCCCGGCGGTGAAATCCCGGTATAAAAACTTCCCGGAAAAAACGAGTGCGGATAGACAAGATAGAGGTATTGATAGGTTCCGGCACCGGTTGAAAAAAGGTTTTTTTTATGTCGGCTTTTACGAGTGCTTTATAGAGATAATTGCAGAGAAAGATACTCTACTTGTATTTATTTGTCCAACGGTAAGCTTTGGAAGTGGCCTATGTTGCAAGACAGGTTGGAGTTGTTTAAATAATATATTATGCTTTTTGGTAATTAACTTCAACAATGAAGGGTACTTTTTTTGGTTATAAGTGTTAACCACATTATGTCCTATCATCAC